>CM018032.1:21057750-21657750 GCA_008638375.1 Nyssa sinensis
ATTAATAAAACTGTGAGATCTAATTTGTTTTTATTGTTCAATTTATGCTTTGAGTATCAGATATTCTTGTGTGCTTATTTTCATGATTGTCTCGTTTAATTACTAGGAGGCCTACTAGTTTATTATTTATTGCACTCTACTGCTAGGTTAGATATCAAATCCGTAATTGTTTGATCCCTCAAATTTGTGAAGCAACTAAGATTTAATAAATTGCTACGTCAGAAATTATTAGATCTTAGGAAGAATGCTCAACTAAATTAAATACAAGTGCTTGTGCTTGTGGTGTTTAGCTTCATCAATCTCTCTAATTCTTAAGGCTGCTACTAGATTAAACTTTTAGTGCTTGTCTTGGGTTATTTAGTAGTTAGGGTTAATTAGATCGTTTGTTTTCTAATTAACTGCGACTAAGGAGAGATAGGGAAATAGTTCTAACGGTGAATATTCAAAGTGTGAATTGACATATACTTGCATCGATGATTAGTTGCAAAATTCTGATGGTGGATGTTGACTTAGACCAAGGTTTGTTCATTTGATTCATTTCGATACTTTAATTTGAATTGTTCCTTAATTGTTTTTCTTAAAATTGTTTTCGTTACACTCAAACCCTCCCTATCCTTGTTCACGTAGCGTAAAACTAGGCTAGATACTCTATGTGGGAATGATCCTTACTCACACTACTACATATATTTTTAGGAGTTTAGGTTTTATTTTTTCGTTGCTTACGAAAGCACACCAATATGCCATAATGTGAAGTGTGTGCTTGGTATTAAATTCGTTAGCATACGAATTATGTATATCCATTCATCTATTCAAGTAATAAATACAGAGGACAACACATGAATTAAGTAAACAACAATAAATTTCTTGTAGATGAATACAATAATGAGTCTAACTTTCTACGTCCCCAGTGGAGTCACCACTATGAACGCAAGGCACCAAAAGAGACAAACAACCCTAAGTTTTAGTTCGTTCCCTTGAGGTGGGAGAGGAATGCTCTCTTTCGAGATTGGGGTGTAAGGATTCGCTAGCTTATTTTAGGCTAAATAGCTAGCAAAACTGTCATAACCCATGGAAAATATAAGTAAAGAGACTAGCAAAGAAAACTAAAATTACAATGCTTTAATCCTATTTACATTCTAAACCCCTTAACATGGGTTAAAATAAAGTAAAGCAAACTAGTCTTACCATGAACCAAATAATTTTGAATCCAAAAGCTAAGGTACGAGATGGAAGGGGGTTTGGCACCCATCTCGCCCAGTCTGTATGGACTGGCCTTAAGTGGTCATCCACAAGGCGTAAATTCCATGACATAAATAAATGAGAAAGAGTAGAAATAAATAATAATAATGATTATATGAACGAATAAAGTAAACGAAATACATAAAGTAAATAAATCAAAAAGAAGAAGAGTAGAGAGAGCATATGATAGCATGAATAAAATAAGAAAAAAGGCATCGAGTAAATAAGATTAAGGGAAAGAGTAGACTCGGACCCATGAGGCCTCCTACGTATCCATTCAGATAACAAAATCAGAGCTAACCTACTTCTCCAATTCAATTGATTTTATCAAGAGTGATAGGATAAGTTGAATTAAGAAAAAGAAAAAAAGTAGGGTTTTAGGGAGCGTACCTGATTGATTGTGTTGAATCAGACACGACTTGTGCTTAAACTCCTTGATGTTCAATCCCCAATGATGTAGAACTTTTTCTTGATTAGATTAGAACTCTGGTTTGTTTAGAAAAAAATTTGTATAGAAGAATGCTTTTGTAGAAGAAAGCTTCAAAAATATGGAAGAGAGAAACAACATTTGGCTACTAATTTTTCTATGCTTGATGATCGTGGCCTAGGGGTCTTATTTATAAGAAGATGTAAGCAGGTTTGATCCAAGGGCTCACAATGAATCCTATGGACGGATGGACAAGATTAATGCTTGGTGTGCAAGCAAATTACATAAGGAAGTTATTTGGTGCACACAAGTAAAAACAAATCCTTTAAAATAAGGAGCATACTTTGGAAATTAGTTGGGGACAAAGAAGGAGGGAAAATAGGTAAGTTTTTGGTGTACAAACCTATATTTACTATACTACTCCTAATTCAGTGGAGAATTTAGGGACAAGGTAATTACAAAAATTCCACTAACGCATAAAAAGTTAAAATTGTCCCTAAGGGCTAATATTACCAAATTAACCCTGTATGGGAATAATGGCTTGGAAACTACATGTATGCCCATGATTGACTAAAATAAACTATATGGGATAGGATTATGCTAAAATTACCAACATGCCCTCTAAAGGAGCCAATTTTATGAAACTACCCCTAAAAGGTGGGAAACATCTAATATTTACCAAACTACCCCAAAAAGGCATAAAAACACTTGAAATTATCAAAATGCCCCTGATGGGCATTATAACCAAAATACCCTTAGTGAGCATGACCGAAATGTCCTCTATGGGTGAAATGACCAAAATGCCCTTGGTAGGCATAATGATCGAAATGCCCTCATCGGGTGGAATGACCAAAATGCCCTTGGTAGGCATAATGATCGAAATGCCCTCATCGGGTGGAATGACCAAAATGCCTGTAGTAGGCATAATGACCATAATGCCCTCGATGGGCAGAATGACCGAAATGCCCTCTCTGGGCAGAATGACCAAAATGTCCTCTATAGACGAAATGACCATAATGCCCTGAATGGGCATAATGACCAAATTGCTCCTTATTGGTGAAATGACCAAAATGCTCTCGGTGGGCATAATGACCGGGATGCTCTGTATGAAAAAAATGACCACAATGTCATTGGTGGGCATAATGACGGAAATGTCTTAATGGGTGAAATGACCAAAATACCCTCAGTTGGCATAATGATCAAAATGCCCTTGATGGGCATAATAACCGAAATTCCCTCTATGGGAAAAAATGTGAAAGTACTAAAATACCCTTAAATGGGACACATGGTCATAACTTCCCAAAAATAGCAAAACTAACTCTATACAATCAAGGGTCTCAAAATAAGGTGTCTGCAATATATATATATATATATATATATATATATACTTGAAGAACCATGTGTGTGTGACTGTGTGCTTATGTACAGTGGGTGAAAGACTCAAATCTAGGTTAAAAATTGTGAGATTTATTTAGAAAGATTCAAAAGGACCTGGTCACTTAGTATGATCGTTGGGTGTTCTAGTGAGTTAGAGGAGATTAGTGGAAGCGGAAAAAAAAAAAAGACGAAAAGAGGGTGAAAATCCGAGTTACAGAGGTTGGCCAAAAGCAATGGTGATTAAATCTATAGGTAGATTCGATTGGTCTAGATCACGAAAACCTAGCTGAAATGATAATTAATGGGGTTTAAGGGTGCTTGGAAATTGAGGAACGGTGAAAAAAATTGAAGAATAACGGCAAAAGATCTAGGGTTTTTTGTTCCTGCATCAAGTGTGAGGACAGGGATGACAAACAGTCCCTGTCTAAACGACACCAGTTTTAAATGTTTTAAAGATGGGTTGAACCAGTCGGTTCATGAAAGGTTTGAATGGGCTTTGTTTTAAATTTACTAGATCGATCAGTTTTATTATGTGTTGCATCGATTCACTTAAAGCCCCTTCAAAACCAACTAGTTTTAACACTTTCAACACTGGTCCATTTACTATACGCCCAAATTGGTGGAATTTTAGAAATGGTGAACTGATTTTCTTTAAATTTAGTTAAACTAGTCTATTACTTAAAATTTTAAACTGGTATTATTTAAAGGTACTTGAACCGGTTGGTTCTTGAGGGTTTGAGCTATTTTTTCCTTATACATATATAATTAAGCCAGTTTTGGCCCAATTAGTTTGGACAAGAACTTATATTAATCATAAAATGGACCCTAAAATTGTATAAATTATGAAATGGCTCTATAAATAGTTGATAAATTAAATAAATGCCCTAGGATTTGATAAAATTACTCTTTGCCTTTGGGCCTAAAAATAGGAAATAAAGGGCAAATTAAAATAGAAGAAAGTGCTTACCTAAGGTTTTTGGGTGCTCTATACTCAGTGGCGTGGTCCATTTGGACATTTTGGGAACTGGGGTGGTCTCACGTGAATATATAAAATGACAAAAATGTCTCTAGTTTCAAATATGGCAATTAAAATGCAAATTAAAACTCAAAAAAGCCTAGACTAAGATTTTTGGACACCCTGAACTCAAATATAATGTCAAATTAAAGAAACTAGGACCTAAAATTAGGAAAATGAAGACATCGTCCCTAGAATTAAATTGAATACTTAGATGACTAATTAAAATCTAGAAAGGGCGTTTCCAAACTTTTTAGATGTCTAGAATCTAAATACAATGTTGGAATTAGAAAATTAGGACATGGTATTGGTCTACCATGAATGTGTAAAATCATGATAATGTCTTGAGTATAGAAAAAATATCTAAAGGATAAAATAAAATACAAGGAGACCTATCTTAGGGTTTTGAACTTTCTGAATCTATTTTTAAGGTCCGTTTTATAAGACAATGTCTTGATAGATGTGAAACGTTGATAAAATTATAAAAATAAAGGACATCCAAATTATACAAAATTATTAGGATAGGACCTCCTTAGGGTTTTTGAGGTACGAGAACCCATTTTTAGCATCTGTTTGGAAAAATAGACACTCTATGTATAGGTCATAATATGATTGACTTAGAGAATTTATGGAACTGAAGGGAAACTTAAGTACTATGGACCAAAGCGGTCCGAAAATTAAATTATGAACTCATAAGATATCTGATGATTAGACATTTAGAATTTAAGTAACATTTCCTCATAGATATGTGTTAATTGATTATTACCACATGCTTATTATAGGATCTTCATAATTTAATTGTTGTAGGTATTCTGCTATTACTACTATTAGACATGTATAATATAGAGTGTTATAGATGTGACAATACCTAAATTATAGTATTTTATTCCTTGAGATGTTAGATGGATTTTCTCATTATGTATATGGATTTGATGCATTTCATTTTGCACAGAAATACATTGATACAGTATGGGATAATATGGTATCTCAAGAGGACCATATAAGGTAAAATGAGACTAGATAGAATATTCGTAGATGGATTGTAATCACCCTTATTACCTAGACTCTTGATGTTTGGGATAAAGTTTCTCTTCAGATGTGAGCCATAAACCCGCACGAGAGGTTGCCTTAGTCTTAATAGGTTAGTAGCCTATGAACGACACATCGGGTATTGAGTCTGTAAAGCTGCATGTTTAGGACGGGTTTAATGGGGGCCCTGTATGTGTTAAAGCATTAACATGAAATCATAAAGCAAGGCATAACGCAATCATGAAAGTGTGTGCACATAAAGCATGGGTGTGTTACATTGATTGTATTGATGGATGACATACATATTGATTATGTGGATTGTTCCATAGGCTTAAATATGTTGGTTGTTGCACACTTGCTTTTGTAGTTGTGTTTTGGATTGGACATATAAATTATTGTTGATATTGCTTTAAACAGGAATGGCATTGTAAAGACCCAAATGTTTTTTCTAAGTTACAAATTATAAAATAATCATAATGATAATAATAATGTAAAATTTTATTAAGAAATTAAAAAGTTAAATGAAAGGACTAAAAAAGGTTTGGCAATAAAAATGAGGAAAAGAAATAAGGAAGGGAAAAAAGGGAAATTCACCTCTTGTCATACTTTTGGCCTTTTAAAGCCAATTCCTTACACACCTAAAACACACACACCCATTCACGTAAATGAGGGAGAGAGAGAGAGAGAGAGAGAGAAAATAGAGGGAAAGAAAGGATTTTTTGAGATTCTCCAAGGATTGGAGCCTTCTTTTGAAAGATTGAAGGAAGAACAAGCTTCACTCCACCGACAAGCACCAATGGAGTTAGAGAAATTTGAGATTCTAGCCTAAAACAACAAGAACAAAGTTAGGGTTTCTACCACAAAGTGAGGAATTGAGGTAGGGGATTTCTAAACATAATTATAGGACTTATATAGATAGGTTCATCATTCATCATCTCATCTTTGATTATAAGATTGTTCATTTTTGCATTTGACATATGTTGCATGTGTTTTGAAAATCTATGTATTGGTTGAATTCTTGCTATGAAATGCATTGTTTTTATCCTATCTTGATGTTGATATAACTCCTGATTGAATGCAAAAAAGATTGATTGGTGCAATCATAAAATGGGTTTACTTGTACTATGCTTGATAATTCAAATTACACACCAAGTGTTTGTGAAAATGCTTTAATTCATGCTTAATGTGTATTTATGATAATTGAGTGGAATTACTTGAATGTTTAACCTTTTGTATGAACATATGATAAATTGTATATATAAATGTGAATGATAAGCCCTTGGAAATTGTGAGAATGAAAACTTGGAAAGTAATAATCATGGGATAGAATTGGGGCACTGCTAATTGTATGATTTTGAGCTTGGTGAGATTGCATTTACTCGGGGTCTTGATTAGTGTTCAAGATGGTGTCTCCTTTGGGCTTGTGAGTCGTAAACCCACACGGGTAGTCATATGTCTCCATCAGTATAGTAGCCTATAAAATACACAAGGCTTACCGGTGGCCGAATAGAAAATTAGTCTTGCGATTAAGACTTGAGAATTAATGAAAGGAAAGATTAAGAATTGAAAAGATTTGAACAATTGTGAACTGATATAATTGACTTATCCTAATTGATTTGTATATTTCTTTCTATTGATAATTATGAATGTGATATTATGATAAGCTATTCTTCATTGACTCATTTTACTTGTGATGAGATGCATGCTTTGAAAGCTACTTATGTGCCAATACACAAGCACAAGCAAACACTTGACACCACATTTTCTTACCTCTGTTTAGATTTCTCCTGGTAGGGTTGTTGTACTGACCCTTACAAAATACAGGAGCAAGCAAAAAGACGGCTACTAGTTGAACAGTACTTTTTAAGCTATTTTTGGAAGACTCCACCTTTTCTGTGCTTGAATGGCCCTCCTCATATGGGGCATGTATTTACTTTCATTTTTGAAAACCTTTGACATGTGGATACGTGAAGGAACTTATGTTTTTTTGGGAAAATATTTAGAATGTACATATATGAGAAACACACAAAGCTATGATATCTTGGCTCATGTAAATTCCTCTTTTCTTAAGATAGACTATGTGCCTTGTAGCTAAAATATATAATAACTAAAATGATAAATGGTGATGCAAACATGGTAAGAAACTTGGCCATCTTTTGATCTTTTTAGAAGTTATGGAACATGAGACTTGAACTTTGAATTTGAGGTATTCTTTCTTGATGAGTGAAAGTATTTGTTAGATGTTAAATGAATGCTAGATTATGTTATAGATGTTGAATGAAATGAAAAAGAATGATTTTTTCTATTGAGAAATAGGTGAAATCAAGAAAATGAGGCAAAACAAGTCAATTTTTGAAATAGAGTTGAGTAGGGTTATGTTTGCTGATCTGGATTGGGAGGTGGAAAACTCCCCTCTCAGGGTGTTGATCGGCACTGGGAGAGGGGCCTGACCACCTTTTCTCTCCGTTTTATTGGTTTGGCTTTTGGACCGACTTTTCGCCACCCGATTTGCCTCTAATGGACTATTTTACTTAAATAAGGGTAAAAGAACATATTTTACATTTAATTATATCACCTTAGATTGGCTCGAAGAAAGAGTCACTCACCTCACCCCTAGACTTTCTCGGTTTCAGGGCTTGAAAAGATAATATTAGAGCTTAGGCTTCAAATACCAAGAACAACAAGATAAGGCCAAATTGAGACATACCTTGTGATCATAATTTGATATTGACTAGAAACTTTTGTGTAAGATGAACACTAGTTGATCATTTAGGATTCTAGTATGCATCTTGTTTAATTATTGAATTTGTTGTGTGAGGTTTTTGTTTTGAATAAATATTGAACTTGCTTTTGTGAATATATAAACATGCCTATTTATTTATTGTTTGATGTATATACTATAGGTTACACTAACATGAGTTTGTTCATACATATGCTAGTGGTAATCGGGGATAAATTGGTTATGGTTAAGGATCAAACCTCGTGAATGGAAAGTTAGATATTTTATTGTGAGTTGCAAGCTTGATTAGGAAATTTTATTCATTTCCTTTTGTTGTTATTATAGGATGCCACTCAAAGGTAGTGGTTAGGGGAAGGCCGGGGAAAAGGTCGGGACCGAGGTAGAGTTCATAATCCTATGCCTCCACCACTACCTCCTATCGGCCAAGTGAATCAAGGCAGGGAAGAGGCAACCATTCCTGCACCTCTACCACCACTTCCAAGTGATTCAGTGGGTTGGGATAGTGGAGATATTCCTATTCCTAATCCTCCACTACCTTTTAAGGGGAGCCGGTAGTCCAAAACCAAGGGGAAGTTCTTGTTCTCGAACCTCCACTGCAAGTTCCAAGGGTCTAAGTAGATGTGGCCGAAATTGCCTATGGGATGATAGAGTTTATGAAACAATTTTAGCAAGCTAATCAGGACAAGGCCTAGTCCCATTCTCAGATGGATGAGACTAGGGTCACAACCTTTATTAAGGAGTTTTAGAGGTTGAATCCTCTTAAGTTCTTAGGGGGACTCGATCCGTTTATTACAGATGATTGGTTAAGACAGGTTCCTAGATTTCTAGACACAATTCATATTCAAGAGGATGACCTCGGGATTGATTATACTAGTTTGTTGTTTTAGGGGAGAGCTCTAACTTGGTGGGAGTCAATAGGGCCTAGTATGGTTAGAGCATGGGATGTCCTCACCAAGGCTTTCATGGACAAGTTCTTTCCTGTTGTGACTATGGATTCACTAAGACAATATTATATCTATCTTTATTAGGGAGATATGATTGTATCCGAGTACGAGTCCCATTTTTCTTCTCTAGCCCGATTTTCTCCAAGGGTTGTTCTTATCTCAATAGATGGGATAAAAAGAGACGGAGTGAGGGAGCTTCTTACTCAAAAAAGTAGACTCAAACTTCTTATCGACCATCCTATTCATCATTCTCTTCACCTGTGAAGATACACCAAGAGAGCTAATTTGTTATGAGTGCTATTAGCTAGGGCATCATAAGGTGGATTGCCCATAAAGGAGACAGACACAGTTCCAGGGACGAGGACAATCGAGAGGTAGGGGCCAGTGACCCTCATAGAGTACGAGTCAGATATAGACTCATGGGCAGGGAAAAACCCCCATTTGCTATCGATGTGGTTAGTTGGGATACACAACTAAAGTTTACATTGTGCCTCAGCCTCAAAGGATCAAGGTTTCTTCAGGTTATCACCCGGGTCATTCTTCTCAGACCTTTTAGATTGGATAGAGTTTTGTTCCATTGCTTCCTCCAATTCCCACTTTCTCAACTTAGAGTTCTAAGTCAACCCCAAGGCCTTCACCTGCTGCAGCCAGACCACGAACTACACATCAGGGCATGACACGCCATAACTCGTCTTCGGGCCAAACACAAGGGAGAGTGTATGCAGTTACTATAGTGAACTCATCTACAAGTCCCTCAATTGTGTGAGGTACCATTCTAGTATTTAATTTGTGGTTGAACGTCTTGATTGACACGGGTGCATCTCATTCATTTATTTCTTCATCCTTTGCACATACTCTTCAGGGTAGAGACTCCAATGGGATGCGAGGTTTTACTTAGATAGATTTTTTATTCTTGTAAGATAGAGGCGGCCGATCGTCACTTCATCTTTGATTTCATTGTGTTAGATACGACCAAACTCAATATCATCTTGGGTGTAGATTGGTTTTCGATTTATCGGGCAAACCATTGATTGTTATCGATAAAGGGTAACCGTCTGTACTATTGAGGGAGACTGTTTTTTTTTCTTGGGTGATCGTAGTGACCTTACTACTCCACGTTTGTGGGACTCGCGCGATTTAGGTATGCATAGTTATATGTTATCGAGTTGTGTAGTAGATGATGTTAGTGGAAGTCATGGGAAGCTACCCCCAATGGTGAGAGACTTCCTAAACATGTTTCTAAATGATTTATATGAGTTACCACCACACCAGGAGATAGAGTTTTTCATTAAATTATTACTGGGCACTGCACTGATCTCTATGGCACCTTACTCATGGCACTTATGGAGTTAAGGGAGCTAAAGATACAACTTGAAGAATTATTGAATAAGGGTTTTATACATCCTAGTACGTCGCCATGGGGAGCACCGACCCTTTTTTCCAAAAAGGGTGATAGGATCACTTCGGCTTTGTATCGATTATCATAAGCTCAATCAGGTGACTGCAAAGAATAAATACCTATTGTCGCGTATTGATGACTTGTTTAATCAATTGAGGGAATCCGTTATTTTCTCCAAGTTTGATTTGAGATCCTGGTTATCATCAGTTGAGGATCAAGGAAGAAGATATTCGAAAAACTACTTTTCGCACACAGTACAACCATTATGAGTATTTAGTTATGCCATTTGGGTTAACTAATGCTCCAACCACTTTCATGTACCTCATGAATAGTGTTTTTTGACAATATCTTGATGCCTTTGTCATCGTCTTTGTAGTTGAAATTTTTATCTACTCACCCTTTAAGGAGAAACACAAGGAACATCTTCGCATTGTTTTGCAAACCTTGTGAGATCATCGATTATACGCCAAATTTGAGAAATGTGGTTTTTGGTTAGCAGAAGTAAAGTTTCTCGGGCATATTATTTCACAACAAGGGGTATTCATTGATTCTTCAAAGATTGAAGCTATCACGACTAGGGATATATCAAAAAATGTATTTGAGATCCATAGTTTCTTGGGCTTAACGGGATACCACGTGACACCACATTTTCTTACCTCTTTTTAAATTTCTCCTACTAGGGTTTTTGTACTAACCCTACTAGATGTAGGGGCGGGCAAGGAAATGGTCGCGAGTTGAATAACCACTACCATGCTATTTTTGAAAGACATCCATTTTTTTTTGTATACTAGAACATCATTACCCCTTTTTCAAAACTTGTTTGAATGTATGTTTCCCTTGAAATAGACTATGTATTTTGTCATTTAAATGTATATAAACTAGAAGCTTGATGGTGATGTAAACATTACAAGAGACTTAACTTATATTTTTTACTCTTATGTTATTCTATGTTTCAAACTGATTCTTGAATGAGCATATGAGTGTATGAAATGTGGAATGCATGCTTTGATATAGAATTGTAAAATGAATGAAAAAGAAAAGGAAAAAAAATGTTATAGGTATGAGAAAAACATGTGGAATGAAAAAGTAACAAAAAAATAATAGGTTCAAGTGTTAGACGACTAATTCAGTCAACTGAATTAAAGAACCAGTCGACTAAATGGGAAGGACTAGTCGACTAGGAATTAACAAAAGCTAAATAATACAAAAATCCTGAACTTTTAGTCAACTGAATGGTAGAACCAGTCGACTAAATGGAAAGGACTAGTCGACTGGAATTAATAAAAGCTAAATAATACAAAAATCTTGAACTTTTAGTCAACTGAATGGTAGAACCAGTCGACTGGAATTAAAAGAAGCTATAGAAGCTAAACAACACAAAAATTTTAAACTTTCAGTCAACTGAATGGATGGACTAGTCAACTGAAAACTGGATTCAGTCGACTGAATAGTCAACTAAAATGGACAGAACGCAAATTTTGCTCTACACTCTGCTGGCTTGCTGGTTTACTGTTCATGCTACAGTATTTTAGTAGCTGAATTGCTACAATGCCAAAATTCTGACTTTGGCCTAAAATCTTGATTTTGACATTTTTATACCCATTTCAATTTATTTCATCACCAAACTTGGTGTAGGACTCTATAACATTTAAAATGACCATTTTACCATTTTTTTCTTATTTTTCGACTTCAAGTAATTTTGGACTAATTTGCCCCATTTTTTTTTTTTCATTTCTTTACCTTTCTTTTCATTCTTAAGTCATTTAATTCCCTACTTAGAAAATCTAGGCATGCTCTCTCGCTCCACTCAATCTAGTTGCTATTTTTGAAAAATTTCACCATAGTCTCATTTGTTTATTAACCCATTTTCCTCATCATCATCCTCCTCAACACTAACACAACACCTAATGGGACAATTACTTATACAATTTTATATTTCTAATATTCACAAACATATTTCAAAAATAAGTAACTACATGGAGCTCCATGCTTTTCATTTACATTCAATACACAATTATATATAATCTAGCATAAAATTAAGTTTATAACTTACACAAGGTCTAAACTTTGAACAAGAAATAAACTTTATGGGTTTTATGCCCCTATATACAAAATATGGCCTTTAGACCAAATGCACTTCAAAATCCATTTTCCCCCTCCATGTTTCTAGACTTCTTTTTCAAGTCTCATGTGCCGGGAGTCTTATCTGTAATATGTAATCCCATATAGGGTAAGTACGACGACTTGTATGACATAATGCTAATACAAAGAATAAAGGTAAGGCATGGCATGTGCAAAGTGAACATTTGTAAGCTATAAACCTTCCAATTCATCAATGTAATGCAATGGCAATATGCATGACACACACATGCAACTCTATGCCACACCCATGTCTCGCTTCACGGTCCTTCCCCGTTGGAACGCAAATACCAATCGTATGTCTTGCTTTACGGCCCGTCCCCGTCAGAACGCTAGTACCAATGGCCAGATTTTGAGTTTTTCACCACAAGATGTACACCCTCATAATAAATAGCATCAAAGTGCTCAACACACACCATGTTTCCAAAGATTCACAATATGACAATATGCCTTGATTTTACTATGCAATCATGCAATTTCAATGAGGCATTTTATCAAACACATGGGGTGTGCCTTAAATTATACATCATGCATTAAGCAAATCAAACTTTTAAACTACAATACTTTGTCTACATGAGCATAGCATATAATCCCATCAATTATACATATATTCATGTTACATGTTCACAACATTACCAAATTCTCAAGGAATACACAAGTACACAAAGTACCAATACTTTAAGCAAACCATAACTTTCAAACTACAAGACTTTGCCTACATGAACATAAGCTATAATATAATCAATTATATATGTATATATTCATGTTACATGTTCATCACTTTACTAAATTGTCAAAGAATACATAAGTACACAAAGTACCAACCCTAGGTTTTCAAAGAAACTATGTGCTAGGTGGTTTTCTAACATCAAGTAAGCATGTAAGTCATACAATCAACTTATAAAAACACTACTAAACTTAACTTTATTCTTTAATTAGCAAAATATCATACCTAAAAGGATTTTTCTCAACCCTAAGGAGTTGTGATCACTTTTTAGCTGAACCAATTGGTTGGATTGTAGCCCTTGAGGTGGGGAACAACTTCCTAGAAGGAAGCCTTGAGAGATTCCAAGGCTAGAGATAAGTTTTGGAAGGTAGAAGTTGGAAAACCTAGGTTTTCTTCATGGTTTCTCTCCATGCACGAGCTGCAGCAGTTTCCTCAGACCAATTTTGATAATTTAACTCTCAAGTGTCATATTTATACCAAAGGGGTCAAGGGGTGAAAAAACCTTTTTGCCCTTAATAAGCCGCGGGACCCCAGTTACACTACAACATGTCTCGAAACGTCTCAAATCTATATTCTACTTTAACCAAAGTTCTTAAAATTATTTTAAACTGAAATATTTCTAAAAAATTTATTTTCGCCTGTTGGCAGGTGAGGCCGGGTCCACCTGGGATGCCTTTTTGGGTCTATTTTTTTAAATTATCTCTGATTTCACTCAAATTCTTACAGGTGGTGTATTTTAACATTCTAAGAATATTTACCTTCTATGGCATACTAAAATTATGTTTTTAAATATAAATTATGTCTAAATGATGCATGTATAGTGCCCTACCGACAAATAATGCATGAATAGCGTCCTATCGACAAAACAATAAATTTATCTTGATTTCCAGATCTTTATAGAAATCGATCAAAATAGTCCGAAGACCTGATTCCTTAAGAATAAAATGTCAACTTCCCTTCCCAAAATCAAAATTTCTATTTTTCTAAAAATAGTGCTCTGGACCATAGCTAGTTGGGTGGGCTACCCTATAGCTAAAATTTATTAAAAATCATTTTTAGACTATTGAATACCAAAGGATTAATTACCAAGACTTTTTCAAGGAAAATTCCAAATATTTCAAATACCTAAATTTTTATGCCTTAGTGTGGCAATGCCTTAGTCAGACCTAACATTTGGAAGTCAAGTTTGACTTCTATTGACTTGATTGCCCATGTAATGTTAATCATCAATGTTCTATGATGATTTCACATCACTACTTGGGTCTTTAAGGCCGAGGTCGTGACATCGTATGTCTCCATCGAGGTAGTAGCCCGTAAAGTACACAAACCGGGGGCCAACTAGAAAATTAGTCTTGGGATTAAGACTTGAGAATTGATGAGAGAAAAGCTTAAGAATTGAAAAGATTTGAACAATTATGAACTCCATTGAGTCATTTTACTTGTGATGAGATACATGCTTTGAGACCACTTGTGTGCCACTACAAATGCACAAGCATATAGCTGATACCACATTTTCTTACCTCCATTTAGATTTCTCCTACTAAGGTTGTTGTACTGACCCCTACTGCATCCTACTAGAAGCAGTAGCAAGTAAAGAGACGGCTACTAGTTGAAGAGTATTTCTAAAGCTATTTTTGGAAGACTCCACCTTTTTCATTCTTGAATGAACCTCCTTATATGGAGCTTGTATTTACTTTCATTTTTGAAAACCTTTGACATGTGGATACATGAAAGAAGTTATGTTTTTTTGGGAAAATACTTGGAATGTACATATATGGGAAACACACATAACCATGTTAACTCCGCTCATGTAAATTCCTCTTTTCTTAAGATAGACTATATGCCCAGTAGCTAAATATGTAAGAACTAAAATGATAAATGGTGATTTAAACATCGTAAGAAACTTGGCCATCTTTCGATCTTTTTAGAAGTTATGGAACATGAGTCTTGAACTTTGAATTTGAGGTATTCTTTCTTGATGAATGGAAGTATTTTTTGGATGTTAAATGAATGTTAGATTATTCCATGGATGTTGAATGAAAAGAAAAAGAATGATTTTTGCTCTTGAGAAATAGGTGAAATCAGAAAAATGAAGCAAAATAAGTCAATTTTTGAAATGGAGTTAGGTAGGGAGAAACCCAGGTGTGATCAGCACACGTGTGTGCCTATCATCACTAGGAGGTGGAAAACCCCCCTCTCAGTGTGCCGATCAGCACTGGGAGAGGGGCCTGACCACCTCTCCTCCCGTTTTGTCAGTTTGGCTTCTAGATCGACTTTTTAGCACCCGATTTGCCTCCAATAGACTATGTAACTTAAATAAGGGTAAAAGAACATATTTTACATTTAATTATATCACCTTAGAGTGGCTCAGAAAGGGAGTCACTCAGCTCACCCCTAAGGTTCCTCTATTTCAGGGCGTGAAAAGTATTCATCATGGAACATGTATACATAAATGTATTTCAATACTACATTGTTCATTTTCAATTGTTATGATATATTGAATTATATCTTAACCTATTGATTAGTGCATCTATACCTCTGGATTTTTCTATGATACCTGATGGATACGTGTGTTGCATGTTGGTCATTAGGGTTACCCACTACAGGGCCTATATTAGTTTTGCACATTGTATGCTTGTTTATTTTGGAAAACCCTACTAAGAATTATGGCTCATTCCTACTATTCATGGGAATGGCAGGTATTGGACTATAGATGACAAATTCAGAATTGATCTTGGACAGAAGATGGACTCAGATTGTATCGCTACTTATTTTGTACAAGGGTGTCTGTACCCTTTATTGATCTCATTGTATTTATACCTTTATATTAGTATACAATATAGTCAGCTTTGAATAGTGAGACCATATTACATGTTTTATATATCATCGATAGGCATTTATTGTATAGTTGAACCTGGTGAAAGTTAATTTCACTTAAAATCTGTTATGGGACTTGAACAAGTATAGGCATATTATCGAAATGAAACTAATTAAAAGAAATAATGGTTATTAAGAAAAAATGGCCAATATTTTTAATACACTTGACTAGATTGGTCTAGTGCATCACCTTGAGTTAGGGTAAAATGACCCTTATGTCATGGCTTTGGATTTCGAGGCATGACAATTTTTATTGGACTTGTTAAAATATCCACACCTCATAGTATGATAGACATTTGTTCTTGATGACTTGAATCAGTAGTACGATCAAGTAGTATTGAATAATATTTTTCTTTTTAATTTTTTTAATTATATTACTTTTAATTTAATTTGAAAATAAATTTATCAATTCCTTTTGTATATTATGTTCAAGATAATAATTATGAATTTCATCATGTTGACTGTCGAATATGTTCTTGCATTATCATATTGAATTTTGTAATTATTTCAATTAGACTTAAAAAAAAAAAATCTATTTTTTTCTTGATAAATCTTTTCATTTATTCCATGAAATGCTAAATGGTTTTTACCGAGATTCTTTACAACAATAATTCTTAATAATACTTTTTCCCAATGATCTCTCTTTGCTAACTTATTATTGGACAGTTTTATCAATTGGTTTATTTTTTTTACAATCTTGTGTCATATCCTGAAACCCACCCTTTGTAGATTAAGAGAATGAGACTACAATTAATATAAATTGAACTTAATTCAACACGAGATAAAATAAATTACACCTCATAATAATAAGAAGTTTGCAACTCATCCAATCAAATCAAAACTTGTCATACATCTTGTCCATACATCAACTACAATATTATATGCAATGATAACATCATTGAAATCTCATAGAATTCCTAGAGCATGCCCTTCTATGGCAATGAAAGTTACATTCATGAAACCTATAATTTACAAGTCTTGTACTTGATACATAAATATTCACTCGTCTATACATTTACTACTGCTACATAACTTCTAACATACTAGCCTTATACTTTACTTCTCACTAGTGTACTTGCGTATCTTTCTTATTTTTTCTCGTATATATAATTGAAAAATGTTAGATAATTCCAGGTCAGCTTCATTAAACTCGTGAGTAATTCTCATCCTTTGTCATGGGTTTTCAACTGATAGCATTTTGAAGTATAAGAGAGTTCATTGATAGTATATATTTTCATAGCACGTGGTACAAGACACTGAGCATTTAACACATAGTCTTATACAGGAAGTTCTTTGAATAAATTCAAATATAAATATTGCATTTCATAAACACATGATAGAATTTTCCATTTTAGAGGAAAAGGGTCGCAAACAATGTGTTTTATGAAAATGAGGATGAATTAAATCCTTTTCACGTGAAACACTAATTTGGATTGTCAACTTGTTGCGAGGAATTTCAAATAACTATTTTCATGTATAAGGATCAATAAAATCTTTTTCCACGTAAAACATGATGATAAAATCCTTTATGAGTGAATGGGTTTTGAAAACCTTCTACCATTTCTTTTTTTTTTTTTTTTTTACTTTCCATCACTTCTAGATGAATCCATATTGACCCAGACTCTAGTATTTTACTCGTGGGAGATCTTCGAGCCTTCTTATGGGTATTACTCACGGTGAGTTCCGAAGGATCTCACAAACTGGTGCTAGCTTATGCATAATTATCTTGTATTACCATTTCACAAATTAGGAAACACATATTCAAAACTTTCGTTTCAAGAATATACTTTTCGAGAGCAATTTAAAATATATCTTGACAAATATTAATCATAAGCATGCAAGAACGAGAGTTGAATAATCAAAAAGTATTTAAATAGAAATTGTAACGCATGTTGAGGTCATAGTTTTGATGATAGTATATGCTTGATGTAATATAAGAATCAACATAAAAATTATTACTTGTTTGGTAATTGAACTATATCATCATGTTCTCTCTTATATTAGAAATAAGGGAATTAAAGCTTACGTAGAATCAAAGAATTACAATGTATAGAATTCAAATTGATAATCTTGATGATATCTATACTTAATATTGACACAAATAAATATAATGATCTTAGTTGAGCATTGCATATATGAAAACAGTCACTGTGAGATTTAACTTGCACATTCAATTTATAGACGTGGCAATTGTGCGATTATAATTGACATAATGCTCAAAATATAGGATCATAAAAAGTGTTTTTCTATAACTTTCGCAAGAAGATGTTATTTAATATCCAAAGCAAGAATATAGCTAATATATATATATATATATGTTATGACTTGCTTAAGTGAATAGAATTGAGATGAAACATTAAGCAAGGATAGTTAAGGCATGTCACGCCCCAAATTTTCATAAACCTGGGGAGTGAGTGAAATGAATTAAGAAAAATAAATAAAAGGCAATTAAATGCATTTTGTTGACTATTTATTTATTTTCCCATGTTTCTCCAAAATTTAAAATGAAACCATCCTACTAAACTTACCCATAATGGTTTTCAAATGTCAATCAAATATCTCCCCCAATCACTAGTCAAAATTAGTCTAAGTCATGTTCAAGTATGACCTCCAAGATAACCCCAAAATATCCGTAAATATGCCTTGAAACAATTACCCAAATGGGCCTCAAATGCCCTAAGGCATAGGCCAAGAATAGGAAAAATTCTACCTAAGGTGTTCTAAGAAAGTGGCCAAACATGGCCCATAAAAGTAGCCAAACATGGCCCAATAGGGTGGCCAAACATGGCTCAAAAGGATAGTGAAATATGGCTCAAAATGGTGGCCAAGGGCTTATGTCAAGAGGGCAACGATTGGGTGCCCAAGGGCTGTCAAGCAGCAGGGCAGCAGGAGGCGACATGCGCGCGCAAGGGCAGGCGGCAGGCGCGCGCGGGGCTGCAGGGCCGGACGCAAGGTAGGGGGGCTGACCTGAGGCTGCACTTGTAGCTACAATGTATTTACTACAGCTGATTTTCTCTATTTTCTGAATTTTTTTCCAGAGTGTTGCAAGCTACTTTTTCCTATTATCAGCCTATTTCCTCAAAGTTTTTAACCCCCTCATTTTTTGGCACTTTTCCCACCAATTTATAGGGTGTTTTACACACCTAACGACCTTTTTAATTTCATAAAAGTTTAACATGGTCTCTTTTATTTTCTAATCCTTTTCCACCTAACATTCCACAATACAATCCACCATTTCTCAAACTAGCAACCAAAATACATCATTTAATTCAACTAAACATTTATACATCATTTAAAACATACAATCCTCCATACATACACATATACTTAAAATTCAAAATGTCAAAACCTTATGCTCATTACAAATGTAGGGCCTTGCCCATAGTTTCCATACTACACAAGGTTTTACAAGTTAATTACATATGTCTTAGGGCTTATGCCCTCATACAACTCAAAAATATGCCCAAGGGCCAAATGTTCTTCATGGTCCATTTTTCCTCCATTCTTCAAGACTTCATCAAGTCTCAAGTGCCGGGAATCTCATTTGTAATCTATAATCTTGTATAAGGTAAGCACGACAGCCTAGTATGACATAATGCTAATATAAAGAATAAAGATAAGGCATGACATGTGTAAAGTGTACATTTATAATCTATATGCCTTCTAATTTATCAATGCAATGCAATGGCAACATGCATGACACACCCATGCAACTCTATGCCAACCCATGTCTCGTTTCACGGATCACTCCCATTGGATCAGCAAGTACCAATACCCGTTCCACGGATCGCTCCTGTTGGATTAGCGGGCGCCAATGCAATGGCCAATTTTGGGCTTTTCACCATAAGATCTACTCCCTTATAATGCATAGCATCGAAGTGCTCAACTCACACTATGTTTTCAAAGATTCACTGTATGCTAAGATGCCTTGATTTTTCTATGCAATTTTCAATAAAGCATTTCATCAAATACATGGAATATACCTTAAATCATGCATTATGCTTTAAAGCAACTATAAATTTTGAATCACAAAACTTTGTCTACATGAACCTAGTATGTAATCCAATCAATTACACATATAAACATATTACATATTCACAACCTTATCAAATTCTCAAAGATTACAAAATACATAAAATACCAACACATTGAATGAATCATAACATTCCAACTACAAGACTTTGTCTACATGAACATAAGCTAGAATTCAATGAGTTATACATATAGTCATATTACATGTTCATCACTCTAACAAATTCTCAAAGAATACATAGGTACATAAGGTTCCAACACTAGGTTTTCAAAGTAACTATAAGCTAGGTGGTTCTCTAATAACAAATAAGCATGTAAGTCATACAATTAACATATAAAAACACTCATAAACTTAACCCTATTCTTTACTTAGCAAAATATCATAACTAAAAGGGTTTTTCTTAACCCTAAGGAGTTGTGCTCACTATGAAACCAAACCAATCAGTAAGAACGTAGCCCTTGACATGGGGAACAACTTCCTAGAAGGAAGCCTTGTGAGATACCTAAGGCTAGAGATGAGTTTTGGAAGCTTGAAAGTTGAAAAACCTAGGTTTCTCTTCATATTTCTCTCCATGAACATATTGCTGCTTCTTCTTAGACCAAATTCTAAGAAATTTAACACTAAGGGATCCTATTTATAGTAAAAGGGCCAAGGGGTAAAAAGACCCTTTTGCCCTTAATGAGTTCGGGACCCGTTACACTACAACCCGTCTCGAAACGCCTCAATTCGACATTATGCTTTAACCAAAATTCTTAAAATTATTTTAAATAATTTTTTTTCAAAAAATTTATTTTCGCCTGCGAGCGGGTGCGGCCGAGTCCACCCGGGATGCCTTTTATGGTCCATTTTTTAAACTATCTCCGATTAGGCTCAAATTCTCACAGGAGGTGTATTTTAAAATTTTCAGCATATTTCTTTTCTATGGCATACTCAAAAGATGCTTCTAAACAGAATTATATCTAAATGATACATGTGTAGCACCCTACCGGTAAATAATACATGAATAGTGTCCTACTGGCAAAATGAAAAATTTACCCTAATTTTTTAGATCTTTACAAGGCATGTGATCAATATTGAGAAAAAATATAAGATGTGAAGAATTTCTCGAATAAGATTAAAAGTAAAAAATAAATGTTTAAAGCATAAATCTTGATATAGTTAATGAGTTTTTGACAAAAATTTTAAAAGCTATAAATTAAGATAGGTATCTGTGCTCCAAAATATTGAATCACATAAATAGGCTAAGTTTCCAAACATATAGTACTAACCAGGATTCAAATATGCCTTTGGACATTCGTGTATATAAGTGGCCTATTCAAGGAGGACCTTAAACATGAGTTAAAAATTTTATAGACAATAACTTGTGAAGGTGAACATAAGAGTTGTGTATAAGGTTTAGAATTAAAATATTTAATGAGCATATGCATGAAATAAAATGGTTTAACTCATACGCATGGTCAAGTAAATACACAAACTAGTTATAAGTCAAGAGGTTCATAGGAATTTATCTATGACAACATAAAATAAAATGCAAGGTCATGACATTTAGGACGCATCCCTATAATAATGTAGTAGAATTCATATGGGTGCACATTTTAGGAGTCTTTCATGAATGAAAAAATGTAGTAAATTTAAATTCAGGAATGATTTTTTCTTAGAGAATAATAGAATGATATTATATGATTAGTCCCTTAAAACATGACTTAAATGCTATATACTTGTGTACTAACTTTTCCTTTTGAAGGAAATCAAGTTAGAATACAACAATACAAAATAGAGGACAAAATAAGTAAGTTTCACCAACCTGCTCTGGGAACGAAAGTTCACTTACCGTGACTGAACGTCCACTAAAGTTATCCAGTAGACCATTAAACTCAACCAGATACTCATTTAGACAATCAATAGGTTATTTGGGACCATCAAGTTCTTCTCCAAATGCCATGACCAAGTAGACTTGGTAATCGGACTTGGGATCGAACGTCTGCCACTTGGTCAAACTAGTCATTTTAGAGAGTTAACTACCCGTTGGTTGAGCTCAAATTCATAGTTTCAGGATTCTATCATTGTAGAGAGTTAACTATAAAAGGAGACCTTGGGACTTTATGAAGGTTGATCTAAGCACTCAAAAATCACTCTCTAGCATCATTCAAGTGCTCCCATCTTCAAATAGAGTGAAGAGGCTTGAAGCTTACTCTTTCAATTCATTGTATAGCCTCACGTGAAGAGTATTTTTCTTTTTTTTTTTTTTTTGAAACCTTTTCAACCTTTTTAGTGTGTTGTAAATTTTGTATCGACCATACCAAGAGAGTTATATATTGTTCTTCACTTTGTATCAAGTGTTGCTATATTGGCACTGTATCAAGCCAGAAGTTGTAATTGGTGTAGTCGGCATCGTGTAACCAAGAAGTGTAGAAAGAGAATCAGCATCGCATCAACTGATTGTTGTAAAGAAGTTGAAGCTAACATACGTCAATAGCTTAGTGGATTCCCAGTATTTGGATCAATGGATCAATATCAAAAAGTGGATGTAGACTTGTGTTATAAGCCAGACTAGTATAAATCTTGTGTGCTCTTTATTGCTTCAGTTCTCTTCTTATCGTTAGTATTTACTATTTTATATTTAGTACTAATACATATAGGGGAAAAGATTCTCAAATATAACATCAAATTATATAAACAACCTATTCACCCCGTCTAGGTTGCCCTTTTAATAATAGTACATTTCAAATCAAGACATTTGGCATGGTTGCAAATAGGAACTTCAAATCACTATCATTCAAATCAAGATATTTATTAAAAGTGGGAATTAAATTTTACACTTTAAAGTAAAGGATTACTCATATAATACAGGAGTTTTGAGAACACTGTAGCACTTTATCAAGTAGAGGCAATAAACATGCTTGAATCAGGAGTTATATAAATAATTGTCATTTGAATCAAAGTATTTCATCAAACAAGGGATTAAAATATCCACTTCAAAATGCATAATTACTCACATTTGGTCCTTATGTTCCTTCTTGTCATCTATTCCTCCTTTCCTCGAGTTATACTTCATCTGGTGATCCTATATCAAGGATCAAATTAAGCTTAATATCTTAATAAATAAATGATTTAATTTTTATCATCATTTTCTTTTTATTCTTAGTCCAATTGAACTCTATTTTTGGACTTAATGGCCATCAAACCCTTAGGTAGGTCCTCTATGTTTCAGATTTATCTAATAGCTTATTTTTCTATTAGAGGTATAATTTTATTTTTTTCTATTTCATGTGTTGTAATTTTTGGAACCCAATTTTCTAATTTAGACTCTAACATTGAATCTAGAAGGTAGAGAAAAGTCAGAAACCTTTCTTGACATTAAATAAGCTTTAAAATATATTAGGGGGATTATTATAACTATTGCATTTTATGTATCTAATTTTTTTAATACCTCATTTGGCTAAAATGTACAACCACATTGGCTTTAGAGTGTAAAAAAATGCTAGGGCAGCCTCTTCTGAATCTTAAATAGGCTTTATAGAACTCATTTTATGCTTAAGAATGTATGTGAAAATATTTAACTATTTTAGAGTGGTATTTTTAAAATTAATTTTATATTTCAGGGTTGATATGTAATTTTAATAAATTTTAGGGGTAATTTTGTAATTACAAAAAGTTTAGGAGCAAAAATGTAATCTTTCTATTTTTTAGTGGCATAAATGAAATAAAGTTTCATTTTTTGGGCCATAGTACAATTAACTAAATTTTCTAGGGCCAAAATAGAAATATAGAAACTTGAATTTAAAATAGCCGAATCAAACAACGACTTATTGTGGAAATCAAGAATAAGGTTATTTGTATTCCTGATTTTAGGGTTGTTTGATTTTTTATTCACGTAACCAAATAGGCCTAATTCAATTTATATTAAAAGAAACCGTAATTCTTAAACGACGCAAGTTTTGGGCCCTATCTAATTAAAATACCATCATAACACTAATAGGGTCAACGTGTTCATTGACCGAGTTAACTCGGTCTTAACGTGGCAAGTTAACTCAGCGTGACTGTAGAGATTTGAAA
Organism: Nyssa sinensis; assembly: GCA_008638375.1. NCBI lineage: Eukaryota > Viridiplantae > Streptophyta > Magnoliopsida > Cornales > Nyssaceae > Nyssa > Nyssa sinensis. The sequence goes on from CM018032.1 coordinate 21,081,753, forward strand.
AAAATAAAATAAATAAATAAGAATAATAATAAATTATAAGAATAATATGGGACCTGAACGAGTGGAATAAACCATTTATAAAATAGTTAATATGGTAATATTTCTAAAATAGTTAATATGGTAAAGTAGAAAAAAACAAAAATATAGAAAAGAGATATAAAGGGAAAGTGTCGGCAGCCTTGGGACATGTACATGTAATGTGTGGTGTGTGTTTGAGCGTAGAGAAACAAAGGAGAAACCGAGAGAGAGATGGGGAACAAAACAGGGGCTGGTCGCGTGAGAACAGGGGAAGAAAAGAAAGGAGAGAAAGAGAAAAGAGAGAAAGAGGAAAAAGAGAGAGGGAAGAAGAGAGGAGAAGAGGGGCGACGGTCGGCAGAGGGAGAAGTGACTCTCGAGAGATCTAGAGAGCAAGAGATCTAGAGGGTTCAGGTCGAGGAATTCTTGCCGATCTCACAACCGGATTACCTTGTCGTACCACCCGTTGGGTTGTTTGAATCAGTAGTGGTGCAGTGAGAAGAACGTGATGGGCTTGACATGAAGGTGGGATCTCGGGTTCAGTGCTTGGTCGCTGAGTTGGATTTCGAAGTTGAGGTCTCTACGACTGAATCAGTCCGTCAGGTTGAGATCGAGCAGATTGGATTTACTGATCTAGTCGTATCCGTGTTTGGAGGTGATCGATGGGTGTATTGGTGTAACATTGGAGACATTTACGGCAAGAAAAGGTAGGAATTGGAGATGCAGAGGCCGATTCAGGAGAAGCTCTGCAATAGGTATATATTTGTGTATTTGTGAAACGGTGGAAAGAGGGAAACGACAACAGCAGCGCGTAACAGCAGTGCACAACAGCGGGGGGAGAATACAAGCTCTATCACTATCTCTTCTGTTTTGGGTTGCAAGAATCACGTTTGATGCATATAATGGGCACGAGCTCTGATTTGGTTGTTGCACTATTGTATCTTTGGGCGTTGAGATTGAGTAGGTGTGCAGCGAAGTTACTGGAAACAGGGATATGTGTATGGTTGTGTTTGTGTTTTTGTAGCGATGCGGTAGGAGAGGATTTTGTTGTGAGGATTGGTTTAAGTAGCATGTTAGTGTTGGGTTGAATTGATGGAAATGGAGGATCCCTAGAAGTAGCATAGTAGCAGCAAGTATGGACGATACAGAACTTGGTTAATTTAACAAATATTCAGAATTGATGAGATAAGTGATTGGGTTTGGGAGTGAGATAGCAGTAGCGGCGCAGTAGTGTAGCGGTGAAATTTGTTGGGATTTCTTGTTCAGGTTGTGGATCCTGATATAGCTCGGAACTCTGTGTTTGTGGATATTGCAATTTTGTGGAGATAGAGATTCTGGCAGAAGAGGTGATGACAAGAAAAATTTGTAGCAGATGTAGCTGATTGTTTGGGCTTAAAATGAGCTAATAAAAGCAATAGAATAGAGATTGAAGAAGAGGAAATCAGTAATTAAAGTTCTGATTCCAAGCTGTCGGATAAATCCAGTGGTGACTGTGATGCCAAAACCCATGCTGGAAAAAAAAAAATGGACGATGGCTGCAACACGAACACGCGGGATCTTCCTTGGAATTTAAGAATCAGGTTTCCTCTTTGGGACTTTAAGGGTCAGTTGCTGAGAACTTTGGGTTTTGATGATTTGTTTAAGTTGTGATGGAGAAGTTGGTTCACATTTAGCTATAGAGACAAGCTGCACTTGATGAAGGGAAAACCCAAAATGCCCTATGGGATTCAGGCAGATACAGAGGACATTGAGCTGAGGGGAAATTAGTCTTGAAGGAACAGGGGCTTGGTCTGGCTATTGAAGACTCCAGTCCATTGGCATTCAATTGGCCTATGTCAGTGTGACAATACAAGAATTGGGGATTCTTGCAAGGTAATTTAAAGAAATTCAATTAGAGCAAGGTCCATTGACTGAGGGAAGTAATGCAATATTAGTTGTAGCTTCAACCTTATAACAGAACATGTGATTGTAATACCCCAAAAACTTGACATGTCTTAGACTACACTAAATTTTATAAAGATTCAGTTATGTTATGGTAATAATCAATATAGCCCCAAATATGATAAGCCATAACGGGGTTTGATGTCTTCAGATATAAAATAAAAATATGAAAATCATCTGAGACACGAACGGGTTGGTAAAATACTAGTTATCCAAAAATATGCTTATATATAGTTTTATATATTTAAAATGGCAAAATAAATAGTAATAACGACCCAAGTATGTATATTGAAAATATATATATATATATATATAAAATTGGGAAGCCTGCTAGAATATACATGAGCCAATAAAAATAGAAAAAGGGACAAAACCGTGAAACTTCTGGAGATTTACAGAAAAATGGAGAAATAGTGAAAGCTATATGGCGGTGGTTGCTAGTGTGTTCTAGAGTGTTCCGTGCGCTCCAAAAGTAGAGAGAAAAGAAGAGCAGTCGAAGCTGCTGGAACTTGAGGCCAATGTACATATATATATAGATATATATCTATATATAAATAAGCTAATTGAATGGGGGAAGGATCTAGACGTCTGGAGAAGGAGTGAGAAGAACCGAGAGGGGCGATGAAAGTGCTGCCGCAAGTGGTGCAACAGGAATTTATGTGTGTAGGTGTCGTGGTTGAAGGAAGGGCGACGAGCTTCAATTTAGGCCATGGAAGCGTCGTAGCTAAAGGCGCAACAGCAAAAGCACGAAGCGGCAGTTGGCGAATCCCCTGTTTCAATCGAAGGCAGATAGGTTTTGGCTCGGTTGTATTGGCGTGGATGGAGCGGAACTTGGGTTGAAATTGAGCAGTAAACAGAGCTGCTGATTTGGGAAGACATTGCACTATTATCTAATTCGAACGGGAGTTGCTACTGGAATTGCGATAGGGGGAGAATGTCGGTGCGGAGAGATGAAAATGCAGAGGAAAAAAAAGAGCGGCAGACAGTGTGTTTGCTGGTAGCAGCGCACTACAGGGGGTGAATCACGCTGGGCGTATTGATCGTTGGATGGATAATGTTTTGGGGGTCGTGTGTAGCGGTGCAGGGAATTTTGTTGGTTCGGTTGATTCACGAAGCAAGGACGCCATTGATTAAATCAAAGCAAACAGAGCTGTTGTTGCAGCAGCGGTCGAAGCTATTGTTGCAAGACTTGCTACGGCAGTAGCAATGTAGCAGCGTGTTGGTTTTGGGTGGTTCCTTGTGTTGGGCACGGTCCTCCTTGCACGCAGTTTGGTTTGGATGAAGGGAGTTCCAATTGCAGTCTAAATTTAGGAGGTATCTGGTTGTGTTTGAGTTATTCAGACTTATTGAGTAAAATGCAAAGTAGCAGAGATATTGCTCAACAATGGAGATTGGGAAATCTGCTGTGACTGAAGGTGGAAGATGACACGGCTAGGAAGATTCCTAAGGTTGCCTGTAGAATTAGGACCCATTTTAAAATATATTAGAGGTGATCGATGTGTGTGTGTGTTTGTGTAACGTTGGAGGCAATTGTTCCTCTATTGGGATTTGTTGCAGGGATATATATATATATATATATATATACATATTTATTCATATGGTGTGGGTGATGCGGCTGTTGGGTGGCGATTGAACTTATGGGTGTTTTGATGGCACTATAAGGGAGGTTACAGCAGCAAGCAGCAGTAGAGAGTGAAGAAGTTCTGTCGCTATCTCACCCGTGTTGGCTACTAAGAAAACTAAAGAAAGGAAAGCTGGAATCTGATTTCTGAATTGGGATTTTGATATGATTTTAGTGCTACTATTACTGTCTGTTTTGATTAATGAGAAAATAGAGGGAAATCAAGGGCTATTGATTAAACCATTGAGCTGCATTGTCTTGGTGCGTGAGGGATGATTCTAAGTCAATGCCTGGAGCTAAAGATGAAGCTCTGAATTCTTATTCTTCCAAATGGTTTCGTGGAGCCTAGGAAATTGTCAAAGGTGGAAATTACTAAAGTAGATCTTGAGGTGAAGCCAAAATTGGGGATATGTCAAGTATGTTCAATTTCTCTCTGTTTTGGAACTTTGTTGTTGTGATGGACTGTTGTTATTAATGGAGAGGTATTTGATATATGCTGGTTATTTATGAAAGTGAAGAGGAGTTACTGTTAAATTGTAACCCTTTAGTGCAATTGTCATGAACCCATGTGGTATGAAATCAAGAACTGGAAGGGAAAGTTCTTCAATATCTGATGGATGGGATGATAAAGGGACAGAATCTGTCAGAATCATCAAGTGCTTGGAAAAAAAGGGCTGAAGAAGCTGATGAAACTGGATTTAAAATGGTTGGCCAACTCGATCAACTTGCCGGTGTGTTTTCTTCAACTGCTGAACTGTGGACTGAAGATCAATCTCAAACTTTGGATGCACAAGAATTTGGTTCACGCTGAAGCGTAATATTCAAGTGAGTAACTCGGACTCCTGACTTGGTGTATATTTTCTGTACTATCTAAACTTGTATACTGAACTGCTTTATATGCTGAACTGTTTATACACTGAACTGTTTTAAATGCATATGCTTTCATGCATACCTATTGATCTGCATTACTTGTGGCATGAGTTTGTTCTATCCTGCCTTCTGATATATCCTGTTGATTCTGTTGAAGTTTGTTGTTCTGTTACCTGTCCTTTGGAGTCTGTTTGATTCTGTTTGTCATGTTGAGTCTTATCTGGGGCCCACTTCGGGATTGAGTATATCAGTGGATGGATGGCTGCCTCTGTGGGACGCCCAGAGCTCAGCATCCGCTCAATCCTATCTGATCTGTTCCGCTCTGATACCGACCCCAACCGAAGGTGTGCGATATGAGGCCCTCCATGTGAGGGGGTGGATGGGAAGTAATGCCATCCCACATCGCCTGGGGAAGGTTCAGGCACTTTGAGCTGTATCCGTTCTATTTGAGCTGTATCTGTTCTACTTGAGCTGCATTGTTCTATCTGAGTTACATTTGAGCATGCATATATATGTATGAACTGGTTTTGAAACCCATGGCAGGAACCTATGTTACTCACTGAGCTTGTTTAAGCTCATTCCATTTATTTAACATTTTTCAGGATATAACTCCATTGGATTAGAAAGCACAAGGACATGATTCGTGTAGATTGAAAGGCATTCCCAAGTGAAGATCTGATGGCAATAAAATGTGGAGACTTGAGTACTAATGGATTGACTCTAGTTGTTCAGGTGAGTGACATGTTTATGATTGACTTCATTGATATGTATAAGATGTATTTGGACATGGCTCATGGTAATGGTACTCTGGAGGAATTTGATATGCTCTGTGTTATATATCTGTTATGGATGTGCTCTGTGGTTAGAGTTATTAGCTGTCTGATTATAGACTTGCTATGTGGTACATACTTATGTGGTATATAGTTGAGTTGCATTTCTGAGATAAAAAGGTTTTAATTTCCGCTGTTTTGACCCTACTTTAGGAATGTAATTCATCGTATGATTCAAAAGTTTGCCTTTGGTTGGTCGCATTAGTCGGTCGGGAGTTCGGCAAGGCGGCTAACTGGCATCACATCTTGGGCATCCGCGTAGGGTGGGGTGCGGGATGTGACAGTGATGGTATTGAATCTCATAGGAATATGAGCGATGGCTACTCAGTTGAAGGCCGGAGCAAGACACATGATTAGGGGTTTATGACATTTGATTGCAAATTCTCCAAAGGTTGGCAATCAGAGTGAAAGTGTATAGTCTCAATGAGATCATCAGAAACGTTTCATTGAAAATAGAGATCCCACTGAAAGTTCACGTGGTTGGAGTTTGGAATGGAGAAACAAAAGGAACCTGCCCTGTCAGGTCAGCTAGAGGGTTAAATAGTGATTGCTGTGTCAGTGGAATGTTGACTGCAACCAGACAAAGGTCGGATATGTTCACATCTGACGAACATGATGGACTTTTAGGATGTTGGATCTATTATGATGGCCATCAAAAGGATAGTTCCAGGATATGCATGGACGTGGCTAACGACCCACCTAAAGGATATCTGTGAATGTAGATGAGTGTATGTTTAAGAACATCGAAGAGCAAGGCGAGGACTCTCTAAACAGCTACAGTAGGAGGACTGAGTCATTCATCAGTTGATTGGACTACTTAGTGGATATAGCATCTTAGGGTTGAGACACGCCCTAATCAGGTATGGTACTTTACTAAGTAAGGAATAGAATTAAATTAGGATTGATGTGCATCTTGATTGAATGATTTCTTGTGCTTATCTGCTGATAGAAGATCACATAGGAATTATTGCTTCTTTGAGTTGATTGTTTAATTGCTTCCGTGTTTTTTATGATTATTTGGGAAATGGGATTTACTTCTTGAGTTGTCATCATATGTGATTTATGTTTTCGAAGGATTGTTGATATTGTGACATGTGGATTTTCATAAGTGTTGAGATTGATCGAGCATGACACGTAGATTGTGGATGCAGTCTTGTGATTTAATCTTAAATGTAATACATTATGTAAAGCATGTTGCATATGCTTATGAAAGTGATGTTTCATTTGAACTGTATTATTGCATGATGAAATCATGGCATATTGGCATTGTGTGATTCCTTGAAAGCATAGTGTGGGTCAGCACAAGGTGCTGGTGCATTATGAGGGTGCAGATCCTGTGGTGAAAAATCCAAAATTGGCCATTAGGTACTCGCAGGCCTACGGGGTCCGGACCGTAAAGCGAGACATATATTGGTACTTGCATGCCAACGGGGAAGAACCGTGAAGCGAGACATGGGTGTGACATTGAGATGCATGGGTGTGTCACGCATATTGCCTGTGCATTGTGTTGATAAATTTGTGAACGTGATGTAGGGTTTTATACAGATGTAGTTTGTACATTGCCATTGTATTGTATGCATGATTAGGGAGGCATGTAGACATACCTGTACACTTGCACATGCCACGACTTAATTTTGTTCCTTGCATTAGTATTGTACCATACCAGCATGTTGGCGCTGACCCATTCGTGGGCACAGGTTTCAGATAAAGCATCCTGGTACGCGGGACTTGATGAAGTCTTGGAGAAAGGAGAGGAAATAAATTTGGAAGAATATTTGGGCCCTTGGGGCGTATTTTGATTTTATAAAGGATTGGTGTGTTTCTAAAAAGAATGGGAATGGTATTGTATATTGTAATAAATGATCTTTTAGTTTAAGTGTAAGAGTAGATGTGATGGATTGGATAATTAGACAATGTATATTTAACTTTGATAAGGTTGTGGCCATCGAGTGACGATGGATTGTGATGTATTTATATTTATATGATGTTATATGATGCATTGTGATTATCAGGGGGAAAAAGGTTCGAAAAACAAATGAGGTTCTGCCGAAATTTTTTTTAAAACGGGAATGTATGTGTATTGATGGATGTAGCGTTATGTTAGTGGAATAGGCTTGTATCTAGATGTATTTAGATCAGTTAAATTATTTATATATTATTTATTTATTTATTTATTTATTCGTCTATTTATTTACTTTAATATTTATTTTCTTCTTTTGTCTCGTTCAGTCGCGTCCCCGGGTTCGGTCGGGAATTCGGGGCGTGACAGTGACTTGTTGCCTTCTTTGTTTAGTAGTCATTATTCATGCCAAACCCTATGTTTTTTAGTTGGATTTACATAAGTTTTCTCTTGTTTTCTTTAATCCCAAACACCTTTAAACTTCATTTAAAGTGCTTTAGATCAAGCTCAGGGTTTTAAAACACGTTTGAACTCTCTTGAGCATGATATAGCCAATTATGGCCATAACGTGCGACTAGAGACTATATCTCCATTTCTTCACCAAATTACTTGATTTTTCTTTTTCCTATTCTTATTCCCAATGCCCTACCTGTCCCCGTTCAGAGATTTAAGTTTTTGGTTGTTTAAAGGCATATATATTTTTGAACCCAAACCTACAAATTGGTCATGTGTACTTGTTTTGGGGCCATTTGTCATCATTTTTGTGTCATTGGAACCTATATTGCATCTAGTTTTGGTTCTCATGCATGAAAACTAATTTTATCAAGGTTGAAAATTTTAGCTCAAGATGAGCATTGTTTGTAGCGAGCTTCGGTTCTTAGGGTTTCAACCCTTTCAAAGCATTAAATCTATCCTCTATAAATGCAAAAATCAAACTAAAGCAATGGTTGAGGCTACTAACCTTGTTTAGTTGAGATTGAATAAGTTTTATCCCTTTCTCACTCTTCTCCTTCTCTTTCTCTCTCTACTCTCTGTGCACACACATAATCTCTCTACTTATCTTTCTATGTTGCAAAAGAGGAAGGCTTTATATAGGGAATTTGGAGATAAAGAGTGTGTGCGATGTGTTGGGAAGAAGTTCTCATTACTAATCACCCTCTAGAAAAAGTATGGTCACTGCATGGGTGTTTTCAGCCTTATCATAGTGGAGAAATACAGACTTCTCTAATTTTCATTATGGTAGTGGTTGATGGAATTTTAACATCATTACACTCTTTTATATATATATATATATATATATATATATATATATTATCTCATGCATGCACATGCCTATTTCACACACCATCATACCATCATTATATATATATATATATATATGTACTCATATATTCATATGCATTATATATTTAAGTTCATGCATTTTATCTATTTTTAATATTCATGCTAACTATTTATACATTGCTAATTGCTTAATACATTGGCTTAATTATTTTATTTCTAAATGGACTTTTTTTTTTTCTTTTATAAGAATTCTTAAATTTTAATCATCACTAATCATGCTTATCTAATGAAATCAATCTTAGGTCTCTAATCATACGATTTTCAACTAATTAGGTTTTGGGGGTGTTACATCTTATTTCTAAATCAAACCAAGTATTCATTTTAGTAAATGCTCATTTGTTGTTTCGTGACTTTTAAACTTAACACTAAGGTTTCTCCGGTCTCTAGTTCATTCATTAGCTAGTTTACTTGTACTATTATTCGAATTAAACAACTTACAACAAAAATAGAATTGGATCATAAATATTTGTAGGAATATAACCATTTTTCATCAATATTTTAATTTTCTTCCAAGTTTCTTTTATTATATCTTCATCAAGATTTGTTATATTAAATGTTTGACAATTATTTTCATTAGTATCTTTTTGTTGTAAATTTTCTTCTAAGTTTCTTTTATTATCATCATCAAGAATTGTTATATTAAATGTCACGCCCCGAATTCTGACCGAACCCGAGGCGCGACTGACGAGACAGAAATGAAATAAATAAAAGGACAAAAGTAATCAAATTCACTAAACATACGTCCATTCTAATCAATACATGAAATAATATACAATACATCGTTCATCGGTCATTCGGGCTTAAGCCCTTACATAACAAAATACAAGTCTCATGGATCACAAATATATCACGTACTTCGCCCTATCAGGGCATCACTGAGTCTCACGTGGCTGGAGGATCCTCATCTAAAAATGTTGCCCACGAATGGGTCAACACAACTGCTGGTATGATGAAATGCTAATGCCAGAAATAAAGCTAAGGTGTGGCATGTGCAAAGTGTACATTTATCTCTAAATGACATTCAAGCATCGCAGTAATATATATGAATAGCATGCGTGACACACCCATGCACAACTCTATGCCACACCCATGTCTCCTTTACGGGTACTCCCCGATGGCTACGGAGTACCAATGCAATGGCCAATTTTGGGTTTTTCACCGCAGGATCTACACCCTCATAATGCAAAGCACCACGTGCTTACCCACACCATGTTCTCAAAGAATTCATCATATGCCAATATGCCAATGCAATCTCAATGAACATGGATCTCAATAATATAACATGCTCGGACAATAAGAAATAAATCACCAGTCAGTTTCATATGCATGCATATCTCATGTGTTCATACATCATAATTCATGTTCTTCACTTTATTAAACTTGTAAGTAACACATAACATGTGAACAACCAATTCCAAATAATCAGGTAAACACATTACAAATAAACACATACAGCATCCCAGTCATTCACAAGTATTCCTAACTTAACTTCATTTCTAACACTAGCAAAACACCATACCTGATGGGTCAGTCACAACCCAAGAAGAACGTGCAAGATATGTAACTGAACCGGCAAACGAAAATGCAGGAGATCAGATCGCCCCCTCCTGTCCTGTCAGTGTCCCTAAAAGTAGAAATTACAACTCAGTCTATTGTTATTTGAATTTATGCTATTCATCAAATTTTATGTCTTTGATTCATAAGTTTCTATTCTGCTAAATTAAGCTCTACCATTGGTTCTAGGACGTTGAAGAAAATAAGTTTAGGCTTTCGTAGAATTCGATTTGGACATCTGGGTTCAAAAGGGCAAAACAGTCATTTTGCACTTTACACGTGTCCTTACATTTCGTGACCTCTTTTCACAAATCGGACTCCACTGTTGAGTCCGGAATGTTCGAGATAATAAAGTTTCACTATTTGTTTACCTAATTCGGAGTTCGTTTGACTGTGTTTCAATTCAGGGGCATTTCGGTAATTTTAAAGGTTTCGGTAATTTTAAAGGTTTCTACGGATCTTTTATTTTTTGGGACCCCGTCTCATAAAACGGACCTCACCATTGGTCTCAGAATGGTCGAGATAGTCAAAATACACTAATGACTCGCCCCATTTGGACTCCGGGATATTCTTGAATAATTAATTAATTTAATTAATTTAATTAATTAATTAATTAATTAATTTAATTAATAATTTATTAAAATTTTATTCATGGGGGTCTAATTGTAATTTCTCTAAAGTTTAGGGGTTAAAGGGTAATTTCCTAAAGTTCAGGACAGAATGGTAATTTTCAGAAAGCTCAGGGGCAATTTTGTAATTTGAAAACCCCTATCCCATATTCGGATAACCAAACAGTGAACAAGGTTAAAACTGGGATAGGATATCCCTATTCCCAATCCAATTTCAATTTCAATTTCTTAACCCTGTTGCCAAACGGTCCCAATTTGGTTTTTAATTTAAAACCTCGGTGCGACACGTGGCAGGGGCGGATCAGCCCCGCCCGACCCGGACCCGGATCCGACCCAACCCGGACCCGAACAGTGCCCCCTTCGTCCCCCATTTTTCCGGCGAAGCTCCGGTCGCCTTCTCCGGCGCCGGTGGCCGGAATTTCAGAAAATCAAATTTTTAAAATTGTTTTTCTTGGTGTTTTCGAAGCCTCTTTCAATTCCAAATCATTCTAAAACATTTTTGTAACCTTTTAACATTGTTTTGAAGCTCCCAATCACAATGAAAAGCCTAGACTCCCCCCCCATGGCCGTGACCTGCACATCCCTTTTTCTCCCTCATCTTTCAACCGTTTTCTATCATTCTTGTTGCGTTTGAAAGCTAAATTCATGCTTTATAAAACCCTATAATCTAAATCAAACGAATCATGCTTTTGAAATTTAAAACTGAAACACCCACTTACCTAAAATTTCAGATTATTCCCTTTTGGTTTGCTTCCCTTCTCCTTCTGTTCCTCTTGGTCACTTCTGCTTCTTCAGAACTCTCTCTCCCTTGCTCTCAGTCTTTCCTCCCTTCTCTTTTCTTCTCCAACCGAGACACACAATCACTTACACAAGTTCACTCTCTCTCTCTCTCTCTCTCTCTCTCTCTCTCTCTCTCTCTCTCTCTCCAAGACCAACCTTACTGCATCAGAACTACCCCTCCCATACCCTGAACTCTCCCTCAACACTCCACCAACCATACCTGCCACACCATCCCTTGTTGAGTGTGTAACACTCAACACATGCACACACGTGGCACACACACACACACTCTGTTTTATACACATATATATATATACACATATATATTTACACATTTAATACCCACACTCACATGTATACACATATACACAATAAATAATTTAAATAATATATATATATACATACATTCATCATAGTAATAATAATAATAAATTATATTTACAAAGAATAAATAATAATAAAAAAAAAATTTTCATGTTATAACATCCTTCCCTCCTTACAAAAATTTCGTCCCGAAATTTAAAACAACATAAAACAAAAGAAAATACATCACTGATCAAACAACTCAGGGTACCTAACTCGAACCTCGGCCTCACGCTCCCAAGTAGCCTCCTCAACCCTATGATGGTTCCAACGAACCTTGACCAAAGGGATGGTCCTGCCTCGCAAAACCTGGTCCCTCGAGTCCAATATCTTTACGGGTCTCTGGTCGTAGGAAGCGTCCCCCTCTAACTGAAGATCTACCCAGTCAAGTACATATGAGGGGTCGGGATGGTACTTCCTCAGCATAGATACATGAAAGATGTCATGAACTCCAGATAGCTGCGGTGGTAAGGCCAGCTTATAAGCCACCTCACCAACTCTCCCAAGAATCTCAAAGGGGCCTATAAACCGTGGCGACAGCTTCCCACCGCGCCCAAATCTCCTCAAACCTCGTCTGGGAGACACCTTGAGGAACACATGGTCCCCCACCTCAAATGCCAAGGGCCGCCGCCTCCTATCTGCATAACTCCTCTAGCGGCTCTGGGCTGTCAACAATCGTTGCCTGATCACCTGTATCTTGTCCGTGGTCTCACGAACAATATCAGGTCCTAAGGCAGCTGTCTCTCCAACCTCAGTCCAACACACCGGGGAACGGCACGGCCTACCATACAATGCCTCAAACGGTGCCATCTCAATGCTGGACTGGTAGCTGTTGTTGTAGGCAAACTCGACCAAGGCAAGGTGATCCTCCCAGCTACCTCTAAAGTCCATGACACAAGCCCTGAGCATATCCTCCAAGATCTGAATAGTGCGCTCTGACTGGCCATCTGTCTGTGGGTGGAAGGCAGTACTAAACTGCAGCTGGGTCCTTAAGGCTGTCTGGAAACTCTGCCAGAACCGTGCAGTGAAACGTGGGTCTCTGTCAGAAACTATGGATACCGGAACCCCATGTAGTCGCACTATCTCTCGAATGTACAACCTACTGAGGGCGTCTGATGAGTCAGTCACTCTGATCGGTAAGAAATGGGCGGACTTCGTCAGCTTGTCCACAATAACCCAAATCGCATCATGGCCCCTAGGTGACTTCGGAAGACCCATCACGAAATCTATGGTAACATGCTCCCACTTCCACTCGGAGACCGGTAGTAGCTGTAACAAACCTCCAGGCCTCTGGTGCTCAGCCTTCACCTGCTGGCACGTGAGACACCTAACCACAAACTGTGCCACATCTGCCTTCATCCCAGTCCACCAATACTGACGGCGCAGATCCTGATACATCTTGGTGCCCCCTGGGTGCACCGCTAGGCGTGAATGATGGAAATCCCTAAGGACATCAGTCCTAAGAGACTCGGGAACGAAGACTCTACCCCTGTATCTCAAACCAAGGTCAGAATGGACCGTCCATCCCTCAAATCCCTCAAGGCTAGCAATCCGTGCCCTAATCTGCTCGGCCTCAGTATCCAGCAACTGTGCCTCTATAACTCTGGTCAGAAGGGTAGGCTGTACACACAAGCTGAATAGGGTGGCGTGTCCCTCAAACTCGGTAAGCTCTAAGTCAAACTCCCCAATAGCTCCCATCATCTCCCACTCTCTGATGGCTAGGCTGGCTAAGGTGCTCCTCGGCCTCTAACTGAGTGCATCAGCTACGACGTTGGCCTTCCCAGGATGGTACTGAAGGTCAAAGTCGTAATCCTCTAGATACTCCATCCATCTCCTCTGTCGAAGGTTCAGATCCTTCTGTGTAAAGATATACCTGAGGCTCTTGTGGTCCGAGAACACCTCAAATCTCACCCCATATAAATAGTGTCGCCAGCTCTTAAGAGCAAAGATGATAGCAGCCAACTCTAAATCGTGGGTGGGGTAGTTCTTCTCATGGCTCTTCAACTGGCGAGAACCATAAGCTACTACCCGGCCTTCCTGCATCAATACACAACCCAGTCCCTCTCGGGAAGCATCACAGAACACTGTATAACCCAGGCCTCCCTCGGGAATAATCAGGACGGGAGCTGAAGTCAATCTCCTCTTCAGCTCCTGAAATGACTGCTCACAGTCGTCGGTCCACTGAAACCTGATGCCCTTGCGCGTCAGCCGAGTCATCGGCGTGGCAAGGCGAGAAAATCCCTCCACAAAACGGCGGTAGTACCCTGCTAACCCCAAGAAACTCCGTATCTCAAATACATTCCTCGGCCTCTCCCAGCTCATAACAGAGTCAACCTTAGAAGGGTCAACAGATACTCCACTCCCAGATACAACATGGCCCAGGAACTGCACCTCCTGAAGCCAGAACTCGCACTTCGAGAGCTTGGCAAACAGCCTGTGCTCTCTCAAGATCTGTAACACAGTACGTAGGTGGAAAGCATGCTCATCCTCAGAAGGTGAGTAAATCAAAATATCGTCCACAAACACCACCACGAACTGATCTATGTACTGGCCAAAGACACGGTGCATCAAATCCATGAATGCCGCTGGGGCATTCGTCACACCAAATGGCATCACCACGAACTCAAAGTGACTATAGCGAGTGTGGAAGGCTGTCTTCGCTATGTCCTCCTCTCGCACTCTCAACTGGTGATACCCAGATCGAAGATCAATCTTCGAGAAACATCTCGAACCTCTCAACTAATCAAACAAGTCATCGATCCTGGGTAACGGGTACTTGTTCTTAATAGTCACCCGGTTCAGCCTCCGGTAGTCCACACATAACCGCAACGTCCCGTCCTTCTTCTTCGCAAAGAGTGCTGAGGCACCCCAAGGAGAAGTGCTAGGATGGATGAACCCCTTATCCTGAAGGTCAGTCAGCTGCTCCCTCAGCTCTCTCAACTCTGCTGGAGCCATGCGGTATGGTGGGATAGATATAGGTACAGTACCGGGGATAAGCTCGATGGTAAACTCCACCTCCCGCCTCGGCGGCAAACTAGTCAAGCTGTCAGGAAAAACATCAGGAAACTCCTCTACCACCGGTGGTAACACAACCCCTGTAGCCTCACTATCCCCTGCAATCATACTAGCCAACATATAGCTATGGGCTCCCCAACTCCTAGTGTCGTACAAGGGTGGTACCAGGAAATCCCCACGGTCCCCCGTGAAATAAAAACAATCCCCCTCAGGAGTGCACACCATAACTCTCCCCCTGTAACAATCGATGCTAGCCCGGAAAGTAAACAGCCAATCCATACCCAGAATAATATCGAAGCCAGTCATATCAAGCACAATAAAGTCAAAACAGAGAGTACAGTCAGCTATCTCAAGTGAACAACCCCTACAGATCCTGGTCAATGTCACACTACCCCCAACAGAAGTATCAACACGTAGCGGTGGATCCAACCGGTCTATAGTCAACCCCAATGTCATGGCAAATATAGTGGATATGAAAGAATGCCATGCACCAGAATCTATCAACACGCTAGCCCATGAACTGAACATAAGAAAGGTACCTCGGACTACAGACGGCCCAGCAGTAGAAGCCTCTGGGGTAGCGACCGCGTACACTCTGCCCTGTACGGTCTGACCCTGTCTGCCTCCCCCTCTCTGCCCCTGCTGTCCTCCCCCTCTCGGGGCTGGGGCTCTAACACTCAAGGCTGAGGATGCTGGCTGATAGTAAGGTACCGGGGGTCTATAGCCTGACTGTGTCTGGGGTAAAGGCACCTGGGTGGGCTGGAAATAGTGGGACCTTGGTGCACTCTGGGAAGTCTGCCCCTGAGGACAGTGGGCCTTGATATGGCCCGGCTGATGACAAGTATAACACACTGGTGTGGCCCTCCAGGCCTGACTCTGAGACTGGGATGGAAGTGGTAGCTGGCTCGGTCCTGTCCCCGATCCCTGACTAGGATCTCTCTGTGGGCAATCAGCCATCCTGTGGCCAGGCTGTCCACACTGGTAACAAGTAATGGTCATCGGTGGCGCCCCTCCTCGAGGAGTGATGGACATAGTAGGCTGGGAAGCTAAAAACTGTGCAGGCCTCTAGGATGTCGATGGGGAAGAGGTACTGCCCCGGAACCTCTTCACCGGCCTCCTACCAGAGTGAGTTGGGACGGTCACAGTAGGCTGAGCTGGTGTAAGTGCTAGTGCTGTGGCTGGCCTGGTCTGAGTCCGGGACTCCCTAATCCCTCTGAGAGCTGCCAACTCCCTCTCTACCCTCGTGGCCCTGATCACAGCCTCCTCGTAAGTGTCAATGATGTGACCCGCCAGTCTATCCCTGATAGAGGTCTTCAGCCCCTCTAGAAAATGATAAACTCTCAGCTCTTCCACCCCAATAATGTGCGGGGCAAACCTGCCCAATGCGGTAAACTGGGACTCATATTGCGTCACGGTCATGTCCCTCTGGAGTAGGGTCTCAAACTCTCTCCTGAATCCGACCCTAGCAGTCGCTGGGAAGTAGTGGTCATTGAACATGGCCACAAATGCATCCCATCCCTCTCCGAATCTGCTAATCCTCCCTGCGGATACCTTCCACCACTGGCTCGCTAATCCGGTGAACTGGAAGGTGGCACATCGGATCCTCAAATGTGGCTCGACTATCCCCAGTGAGTCCAGGATCCTCACAATCTGGCCCAGCCACTCCTCGGCTGCCAAAGGATCAGGCTGTCCTGCAAATGACGGCGGCCTCATCCGCTGAAACGCCTTCATGACGAAGGTGTCTCTGGTCTCTCCACCTGTCACCCTGACCTCAACATCGGCAGCCCTGGCCTCGACATCAGCAGCCCTAACCTCGGCATCAGTGGTCCGGGCCTCCTGCATAGCACGGAAGCACTCCTGTATAATGGTCGCCAAATCTCTGGCGCCAATAGTCTGCCCCACCTCCTCCACAGGGGCTGGAGCAATACCCTCCTCAGCTGCACTATGCTCAGGTGCGGCAGCCGGGGCAACAACCTCCTCAACTATATCTGGAACATGGGCAGCATCTCTAGATCTGCCACGACGAGGCTGGGCAGCACCTCTAGGTGCACCTCTACCCCTGCCCCGTCTGGGTGGTCTGCCTCTCGTAGGAGCTCGTCTAGGAGGCATATCTACAAATCCAAGAGAAAAGAAACTTCAATATCACCTTGTTCACGTAATTACAATAAGGCATGCATCAAGACACATAATCACGTAGCACATAAAATCCTATCACATGCTGCTAACAGTTCACACTAAGTCTCATTCTTTTCTCTAGGGTCTCATGGTGTTAAACAACACCCCACAGTCTCTAGGTATTCGAACCTATGCTCTGATACCACGTTGTCACGCCCCGAATTCTGACCGAACCCGAGGCGCGACTGACGAGACAGAAATGAAATAAATAAAAGGACAAAAGTAATCAAATTCACTAAACATACGTCCATTCTCATCAATACATGAAATAATATACAATACATCGTTCATCGGTCATTCGGGCTTAAGCCCTTACATAACAAAATACAAGTCTCATGGATCACAAATATATCACGTACTTCGCCCTATCAGGGCATCACTGAGTCTCACGTGGCTGGAGGATCCTCATCTGAAAATGTTGCTCACGAATGGGTCAGCACAACTGCTGGTATGATGAAATGCTAATGCCAGAAATAAAGCTAAGGCGTGGCATGTGCAAAGTGTACATTTATCTCTAAATGACATTCAAGTATCGCAGTAATATATATGAATAGCATGCGTGACACACCCATGCACAACTCTATGCCACACCCATGTCTCCTTTACGGGTACTCCCCGATGGCTACGGAGTACCAATGCAATGGCCAATTTTGGGTTTTTCACCGCAGGATCTACACCCTCATAATGCAAAGCACCACGTGCTTACCCACACCATGTTCTCAAAGAATTCATCATATGCCAATATGCCAATGCAATCTCAATGAACATGGATCTCAATAATATAACATGCTCGGACAATAAGAAATAAATCACCAGTCAGTTTCATATGCATGCATATCTCATGTGTTCATACATCATAATTCATGTTCTTCACTTTATTAAACTTGTAAGTAACACATAACATGTGAACAACCAATTCCAAATAATCAGGTAAACACATTACAAATAAACACATACAGCATCCCAGTCATTCACAAGTATTCCTAACTTAACTTCATTTCTAACACTAGCAAAACACCATACCTGATGGGTCAGTCACAACCCAAGAAGAACGTGCAAGATATGTAACTGAACCGGCAAACGAAAATGCAGGAGATCAGATCGCCCCCTCCTGTCCTGTCAGTGTCCCTAAAAGTAGAAATTACAACTCAGTCTATTGTTATTTGAATTTATGCTATTCATCAAATTTTATGTCTTTGATTCATAAGTTTCTATTCTGCTAAATTAAGCTCTACCATTGGTTCTAGGACGTTGAAGAAAATAAGTTTAGGCTTTCGTAGAATTCGATTTGGACATCTGGGTTCAAAAGGGCAAAACAGTCATTTTGCACTTTACACGTGTCCTTACATTTCGTGACCTCTTTTCACAAATCGGACTCCACGGTTGAGTCCGGAATGTTCGAGATAATAAAGTTTCACTATTTGTTTACCTAATTCGGAGTTCGTTTGACTGTGTTTCAATTCAGGGGCATTTCGGTAATTTTAAAGGTTTCGGTAATTTTAAAGGTTTCTACGGATCTTTTATTTTTTGGGACCCCGTCTCATAAAACGGACCTCACCATTGGTCTCAGAATGGTCGAGATAGTCAAAATACACTAATGACTCGCCCCATTTGGACTCCGGGATATTCTTGAATATTTAATTAATTTAATTAATTAATTTAATTAATAATTTATTAAAATTTTATTCATGGGGCTCTAATTGTAATTTCTCTAAAGTTTAGGGGTTAAAGGGTAATTTCCTAAAGTTCAGGACAGAATGGTAATTTTCAGAAAGCTCAGGGGCAATTTTGTAATTTGAAAACCCCTATCGCATATTCGGATAACCAAACAGTGAACAAGGTTGAAACTGGGATAGGATATCCCTATTCCCAATCCAATTTCAATTTCAATTTCTTAACCCTGTTGCCAAACGGTCCCAATTTGGTTTTTAATTTAAAACCTCGGTGCGACACGTGGCAGGGGCGGATCAGCCCCGCCCGACCCAGACCCGGATCCGACCCAACCCGGACCCGAACAGTGCCCCCTTCGTCCCCCGTTTTTCCGGCGAAGCTCCGGTCGCCTTCTCCTGCGCCGGTGGCCGGAATTTCAGAAAATCAAATTTTTAAAATTGTTTTTCTTGGTGTTTTCGAAGCCTCTTTCAATTCCAAATCATTCTAAAACATTTTTGTAACCTTTTAACACTGTTTTGAAGCTCCTAATCACAATGAAAAGCCTAGACTCCCCCCCCATGGCCGTGACCTGCACATCCCTTTTTCTCCCTCATCTTTCAACCGTTTTCTATCATTCTTGTTGCGTTTGAAAGCTAAATTCATGCTTTATAAAACCCTATAATCTAAATCAAACGAATCATGCTTTTGAAATTTAAAACTGAAACACCCACTTACCTAAAATTTTGGATTTTTCCCTTTTGGTTTGCTTCCCTTCTCCTTCTGTTCCTCTTGGTCACTTCTGCTTCTTCAGAACTCTCTCTCCCTTGCTCTCAGTCTTTCCTCCCTTCTCTTTTCTTCTCCAACCGAGACACACAATCACTTACACAAGTTCACTCTCTCTCTCTCTCTATCATTTCTCTCTCTCTCTCTCTCTCTCTCTCTCTCTCTCTCTCCAAGACCAACCTTACTGCATCAGAACTGCCCCTCCCATACCCTGAACTCTCCCTCAACACTCCACCAACCATACCTGCCACACCATCCCTTGTTGAGTGTGTAACACTCAACACATGAACACACGCGGCACACACACACACACACACACTGTTTTATACACACACATATATATATATATACACATATATTTACACATTTAATACCCACACTCACATGTATACACATATACATAATAAATAATTTAAATAATATATATATATATATATACATACATTCATCATAATAATAATAATAATAATAATAATAATAATAATAATAAATTATATTTACAAAGAATAAATAATAATAAAAAAAAAAAATTTCATGTTATAACATTAAATGTTTGACAACTATTTTCATTAGTATCTTTTTTGTTGTAAAATGTTATTATTGTCACGCTTTTAACCCACAGGGCTAGACTAAAGGGTCATTGGAACCCAATAAAGTGGGTAATAGGACTAACTATCCTAGTCAAGTATATTCAATACATGCCATTTTTTTTTTGAATTAGTTTCCTTTAATTGGTTTCGGTTCGCTTCTTTGATTAGACTTGTTCAAGTCCCGTAACGAGATCAAATGAGCATGATTACCATCACAATGTAACTACATCGAATGTCCATCAACTGCATTAAATAAAGTATGTCCAGAGCTGACTCTACAATTCTTATATACATGACATATATATATATATATATATATATATATATATATATATATGAATGTTTGAGAAGGGTACAGGCACCCTTAATAAACATAAAGGAATAAATACAGGGATGTAATTAAATGCTATATTAACTTCAGTCCATCCTGTACTACTGCTACGGCTATCTTCCATCAAGTCAATACCTATCATTCCTATAAACAACAGGGGTGAGTCATAACGCTCAATAGGATTTCTCAAAACACACAAGCAAGCATCATGCCAAAAACTAATGTAAGTCTGAAGAGGACATACCCTATAGTCCAGTATGCATCACAAGCACACCACATCATCATATCCCAAACACAGGCATAAGCATCAGTATCAAAAGGGCATCGCACCACTAGATGTGATTTGACAATAATAGCCAAGTAGTTGACATATGGGGGTCGGACACATGACATAAGTAAAAACATATAATTTCACAAAGCACCTCCATTTTTTATTCTAATGCTACAAGAACAATGTATATAAACATATAACCAATCACAAGATGTAATTATAAACTTACCAACCCCACGAAACACCTCCATTTCCTGTTCAAAGCCACAAGAATAATGTATGCATTCACAGCTAAGCAACCATTTACAAGTGCCACAGTATCACAAATTTTATTTAACCGTAGTCATCGAAATTGGGAAGTTTAGTGGGTCTCCGGTGAGACCCGCTTTTTTGGCGAGCCCCTTCCTTTTCTATTTTGAGGCTTTTTAATCATTGTTTCACTCCCAATTTTCTCCTATAGGTTCCTGGGACCACAGGGAATGTTTTCCCGTTCATAAAACCTAATAAATCAAGCCCTAAATTAGGTTTCCATTGATTTCCTCCCTTGGCTGTAACTCGAAAGTTCTCAATGGTTTCTCAACCATTTTTAATGAATTAAGTTGCAGAACACTAAAAATGAGATGCTCGTTCGGGACATGCAATTTGTTTCAAGATTTAAGCAACTTAAGTTAAAATCCATTTTTCTCTTCCACTTTTGGGTTTCAGGTTTCTCAAGCCCAAACAGTGCTATCTCTCCACCATTTTCATTCATTTATCATACCAAGCTTATGCATGTATTCTGGTTCCATTTAAACAGCAAGTAAATTGTAAAACTTCTTAAAGAGAGAAAACTTAGTTTTTGTTGAGTGTTTATGCCATTGTTTCCGTATTCTGAGTCATTAGACATATCTAGCATCACCCATAGTTATTAAGTAAATTAACTTATGATAATTGTCATTATTGTTAATTCTTTTGCTTAATTAGGTTAGGGTGTTACACACCCCGAGTCCTTGAATGTCCAAACCAACTCTACCATTGAGTCCGAAATGCCCAAAAACCTTAAGAATGCTTCTTCTCATATTTTAATTAGCTTTATTTTCAATATTATAAATAAGTGGGATTTTTTGTAATTTCTCTAAATTTAGTTTAATGAATTGTAAATAACTCAAATAAACTTGTCCTTTTTTAATTTCTGAAATTTCAATTTCTTAAACCTGTAACCAAACAGGCCGATTGGATCCTATTCCCATTTTCTAGAATAGGGTTATCCCTATTCCAATTTAAATTTTAAAACCAAGTTTCAAATTTCCCTGTATCCAAACAAACCTTTAGGCCCAAGCTCACTAGACCAGACCAATGATCCGACCCGACTCGGTCTATAAACCGTGACCTAACTTGATTGACTCGTTGACTGGTCAAATAGCCGACCATTGACTGTTGACCAGTGAACGCCGGAACGGTAGCCGACAGCAACTTCGCCAATCATCTTCTCTGGCCAACTCGTCAAAAATCGAAAAAATTTCAAATTTTTTCCCCTTGTTTTTCCTATATCCTTTTCACCCCGTTTTTCATCCTAAACCATTCTAAACCCCATTTTACTTTCTTTGGGTTAGGTTTCGTGGACCAGCAAGCCAAAAACGATGAGTTCCAATTGGGGCACAATTCTCCGGTGAACTAGTTTTCCAATGAGTTTGTCACTCTTTTATCACTCTCCAGATTTTGAATCTCATCCAGATTGCGATGGAAACCTTATTTCCTCGTTCTTTTTAGTTTTTAAGATTAATTCAAGTAGCAACTAAGAGACCCAATTTCAATTCTCTCTCCAACCACATATATACATATACATGCAAGCATCACCATAAGCACACAATAGTCATACATATCTTAGAATCAAGTCCAAAATGCTTAAAAGTTCTAACCCTAACTCTCAGCTAGAGAGAGAAAATATACATGCATCCACAGAAATATACATACTCATACAAGCATCACCATAAGGACACAATAGTCATACAAAACTTAGAATCAAGTCCAAAACACTTAAAGTCCCTAGCTCAACTCTCGGCTAGAGAAAGAAAATCCTAGAGAAGGGAGAGAAAGCTTAGTGAGCTTCCATAGCTGTTGCTCCAACTCCCAGTGCTCCATTTTCCCTTCCTCTAATTCTTTTCTTCTCTTTCTTTTCCTTTTCTTTCCTTCTTTTCTGGTTTGTGATTCACAAAGTGTGTGTGTGTGTGTGTAACACACACACACACACTAGCACACACACAGTGTTTTACAAACACACACTCTGTGTAACACTCACACACATTCACACAACTAGTCTCTTATCGTCCTTTGAACCCACACAAACATACATTGAACACACACTCACTGCACTCTCAAACACACACATACACACGCAACTAGAGAGAGAAAGTGAGAGAGAGAGAGAGAGAGAGAAATGATGTGAGGAAAAAGGGGGGAAAGAGAGAAAAAATTAGAAAGCTAGAGAAAAGGTGTAGGGACTTGTCCCATCAAGTTAAATTGTGTTATTTTTGTCCCCTTCCATATGCCTCACCACACACAATTGTCTCATCTTCCACCACCGTACTCTTTCCACATTTCCCCTTATAGAATCTCCGCTTAGCTTCTTGGAAAAGCTTCACATCCTTCTCAAGGGGCCACATAGCTAGTTGGCCAACTGCGCGCGGCACACACACACTCAAATTGAAACTGTCTCAGAATCGCACCAAACTTGGCACATTAACTAATTTCGACGCTCTAATTCCAAATATGCAGTTTGTTTTCTAAAATTCCCTCATTTGGATTTTCTTATCTATCTGCATCCTATAAATGTCTGTTTAGTCCCGTGACTTACAGTAGTCCCGAATAAATCGTCAAAATTCATTTTTAGCCTCACTATGTCATATTGATGACTTATCAACTCATTTTACAATTTATCTGACTCATATTTGATTTATCTCCAATCTATCCTTAGTCTATGCTGGCAATTTTTAAGGTCCTTATAATTACCCTTTGACGATTTTTAAGGTCCTTATAATTATCTTCTAACTCTTGGGATCTATTACTTGTTCATTTAGGGAACTTTCATATAAACTTTTTTGTTATATTTTATTTGCATGGCCAGCCCAACCATAAAGAAAGTCCTAAATTTTTGTTTCTATTATATAATTTAAACTAAAAGTTTAAAACTAAAAGAAGTCTAATTACAAAAGGAAGGCTTTGTATTTATAATATAATCCAAATTAAAACTTTAAAAATAATAAAATTTTAATTCTACAAACAAATTCAATAATATTTGTATATATCAACGGAAGAACTATATTATTAGAATTCTATTCAACATCTATATCCTTTTTATTGGAAGAGTATTGCAATTTTATAACATTTATATATATATATATATATATATGAGTTTTATTTATATCTAAATTATTCAAAGTTTTTTATCATTATTTTAAATTACATTTTTATTAAAAAGAAAATTGTTCTTCTTTCTCAAAAAATTAAAATAAAAATTTTGGTAATTACACTGACCTTCCTTGATGTTTCTAACAATTGTAAATGACAACCCTTTAGGTTTTGAAATTATACTATGCACCTTAACTTTTTAATATTGGTAACAATCCCTCTTTTCCGTCAAGAACCATTACCAACTCTGATGGAAATTAATGACTTCAAGCACCTAAATTTTTCTAAATACCGAGTTTGCCTTTTTTTATTATTCAAAAGACAATGTTTCCTTTAAAAGGATACTATGAAATGATAATTTTACCACTCATTTCATTATCCTTCAAAATCTTCATTACCTTGTAACTCCGAAGCACCAGCGACACCATCACCTTCCTATATATTTACGAGTTTGTCCTATTTGATTATTGAAAAGACAATGTTGCCCTTAAAAAGATACTATGAAATGAAAATTTTACCATTGAGTTCATTACCCTTCAAAATCTCCATTACCTTGTTACTCCCAAGCTGTCACGCCCCGAACTCCAACGAACCCGAGGCGTGAGTAACGAGACAAAAGAAAATAAAATAATAAAGGAATAAAAGATAATTAAGGACGATCACATACATTTTACATACTGTTCTGATACATACATAAGGTCTGGTCCATTTATTCACAACATACAAAATAAAATACAGTCTCGGGCTTATGCCCTTACACAATATCAAAAGCTCCCCTTGGGCCTAACATAGTCCCTAATCAGATCATCTCCTCGTCTCGTACAGTTGGGACATCATCTGAAATGTTTGCCCCACTAAAGGGGTCAGCTCAACATGCTGCTACAATATAATGCTAATGCAAGAAACAAAACTAAGGTCGTGGCATGTGCAAGTGTACAGTTATTTCTATATGGCATTCAATATCATGATGGCAGCATATAAACAATATACAGTATATGAGCAGTATGCGTCACACACCCATGCAACTCTATGCCCACCCATGTCTCATGATACGGTCCTTCCCCGCCGGCATGAGTACCTTGTATGTCTCGCTTCACGGTCCGGAATCCGTCAGGCTCGTTAGTACCTATTGGCCGATTTTGGGTTTTTCACCACAGGATCTGCACCCTCATAATGCAAAGCACCAAGTGCTTAACCCACGCCATGTCCAAGGAATCACACTATGGCCAATATGCTCTGATTTCATCATATCATAATGTAATCTCGATGATGCATCTCATTCATACATAAAGCATGCTTTCAAGTACATAATTCATAATGTCAACAGTTCTCAAGACACATAATTCACACACTACACTAACAGATGCAGTATACACATAATCATCATCCACATCATCACCCAATATCAGCAAGATAGCACGAAGCACATAAGCATGTGAACATTCAAGCAAACATGTGAACAATCAAGGCAGTAGAACAAGTATTCCTAATCTTAATTCTATTTCTTACTTAGCACAATATATCGTACCTGATAATCGACCTCAACTCAAGAAGGTGTACTCGTAGTATGGTAGAATCACAGTGAGGATACCCAAGGTCAGATCACTTTCTCCTTGCCCTCTCGTGTCCCTAAAATCATAACAGGTAACTCAGTTCATTGTCATTTGAATTTATTCTATTCATCAAATTTTATGTCTTTAATTCATAAGTTTCTATTTTGCTAAATTAGACTCTACTATTCAGTTCGGGAGGTTGAAGAAAATAAGTCTAGGCTTTCGTAGAATTCAATTCGGACACCTGGGTTCAAAAGCTGCAAAATAGTCATTTTGCACTTTACACGGGTCCTTACATGTCGTAACCTCTTTTCATAAATCAGACTCCACGGTTGAGTCCGGAATGCTCGAGATAATAAAGTTTCACTATTCGTTTACTAAATTCAGGAGTTTGTTTGACTGTGTTCCAATCTAGGGGCATTTTGGTAATTTTAAAGGTTACTACGGGTCTTTTATTTTTTGGGACCCCGTCTCGTAAAACGGACCACACCATTGTCCTCAGAATGGTCGAGATAGTCAAAATACACTAATGATTTGTCCCATTTGGGCTCTGGATTATTTTAGAATATTTAATTAATTAATATTTTATTAATATTTTATTCATGGGGGGTCAAACATAATTAATCAAAGTTCTGGGGTTCAAAATCAGATTTCCTAGAGTTCTGGGGTTAAGGTTCAATTTTCAAAAGGTTCAAGGTCAAATTGTAATTAGTCAAATTTACTATTCTCAATCAGGTTAACCAAACAGGGGCCAATCCGAGAACAGGGATAGAATATCCCTGTTTCAATTTAATTCCAATTTCTTAATTTCCTAAACCTACAGCCAAACAGACCCATTGGGTTTTTAATTTAAAATAGGAGAGCGACACGTGGCAGGGGCGGTTCAGCCCCACCCGAACTGGACCCGACCCGGACCCTGAACCCGACCCGGTTGGCCTCCCTTCTTCTCCGTTTTTTCCGGCGATGAACCAGTAGGGTTCCGGCGCCTTCTCCGGCGTCGGCGACCGATCTTCGGCGAGATTTTCAAGGTTTTAAAATGTAGTTCTCTTTGGTTTTTCACGTAGATCCCATATCTAAGGTCGGTTATGGATTCAAATCATCAGGTTTTCACGAAATAGAGGGTCAAACCCTCGGTCAAACTTCCGGCCGATTCTATTTCTCCATTTTTTTGTGACAGTTTGGTCACGGTTTTTCTCCTATTTTTATCCTAATGTATTTCTGCACTCAAGGGGACTATTTTCCCAACAACCAAGCAAGGTTTTGCACATAAAATGATAGGATTCCAATTATTCTCTAACAACCTGCAACTCACTGTTTCTACCTCGTTCCTCAACCATTTTCCTTCGTTCTTTTTGCAAAATAATTCTTATAACATGCTCTCTAAGATCCTAAAATCAAATCAATCAAACAACTCAAAAACTTAAAAAAACATAAACTAAACCCATTTACCTTGAAATTCTAATTTTCTCTCGGTGGGTTGCTTCCTCCCCCCTCTGTTCCTCTTGATCCACTTCTGTTTCTTCCCACTTCAATCCTCTCTTTCTACTTCCCTCTTTAACTCACGGATGCACACACATATACAGAGACACTCACAACCGACTCTTTCTCTCTCCTCTTTCTCTCTCTATCCCCCCTCCACTTGCAGCCTTCCTTGACCTGACTTTCTCTGTTCAGCCCCTTGTTTCTCCCCAAATGCAGCTTTGCATTAAATGCAAAGCTGCCCTACACCAGTCTATATATATATATATATATATATATATATCACTCATCACACATATACACACACTAAACACACACACACCTAACCGAGACCTCACACCCCCACTTGCACAACCTGATATATATATATATATGTATACGTATATACATGGAATTATACACACACACATGTATCACACACATGTTTAATACACACAAACCCTTCACATATATATATATATATATATTTACTCATGATCATACACACATTATTTTCTCATAATAATAATAATAATAATATAATAATAATAATAATAACCATGAAAATTTATATATTTTTAAAAAAAAAATTTCGGGTTATTACATCCTTCCCTCCTTACAGAAATTTCATCCCGAAATTTAAAATAACATAAAATAAAGGAAAATACATCATTGATCAAACAACTCGGGGTACCTAACTCGAACCTCGGCTTCACGTTCCCAAGTAGCTTCCTCAACCCCATGATGGTTCCAACGAACCTTGACTAAAGAGATGGTCCATGCCTCGCAAAACCTGGTCCCTCGAGTCCAATATTTCTACTGGGTCTCTGGTCATAGGAAGTGTCGCCTTCTAGCTAAAGATCTACCCAATCTAATACATGGGAGGGGTCAGGCTGGTACTTCCTCAACATCGACACTTGAAAGGCATCATGAACTCCTGATAGCTGTGGTGGTGAAGCCAGTTTATAAGCCACCTCACCAACCCTTCCAAGAATCTCAAAGGGTTCTATAAATCGTGGCGATAGCTTCCCGCTGTGCCCAAACTTCCTCAAACCTCGTCTGCGAGATATCTTTAGGAACACATGGTCCCTCTCCTCAAATGACAAGGGTCGCCGCCTCCTATTTGCATAACTCTTCTGGCGACTCTGGCTGATAACAAGCGCTGCCTGATCACTTGTATCTTGTCTGTGGTCTCACGGACTATATCGGATCCCCAAACAATTGTCTCCCTTACCCCTAGTCCAATACACTGGTGAACTGCTAGCTACGGTCGTAGGCAAACTCTACCAAAGCAAGGTGATCCTCTCAGCTACCCCTGAAGTCCATAATGCAGTCTCTAAGTATGCCCTCTAGGATCTGAATGACACGCCCTGACTGACCATCAGTCTGGGGATGAAAGGTAGTACTAAACTTAGCTGAGTCCCTAAGGCTGTCTGGAGGCTCTGCCAAAACCGTGCAGTGAAATGTGGGTCCCTATCTAAAACAATGGATAAGGGAATTCCACGTAGTCGTACTATCTCTTGACATAGTAATAAAAGATCAATGCAAAATGCATTGTAACATGTAGACGTGCAGCCTTACCTATGGATCACTCACCTCTCCCTTAGCTAGGCGATATGGAATGCATTACCTCCTCCTATTACCATTTCCCCCGTAGGCTTCAACCTCACCGGTAGACGTGCAGTGGCGTGCAGACATCTCCACACTCCCTGCTAGGGTCTGGTGCTCATCCCATCTGTAACGACTCACTCCACATGGCACAACACATAATGAAATCCTTAAAACACATTGGCTCATCAACGCCAACCCCTTTCGAATTCCATCCAAGCATCACGACTCACCTTAATAACTTAACTCAATAAAAGTAAAGGAAACTTCTCACTGATCACAAAGATACCCCAAGGTCTCTCACGCATGTGATGTTATCTAACCTGCCTCAATTTAATCCATGAAATCACCTAGTGATTTATCCCGATGGTATAAATACACATTATCTGTACCACAATGCAATCTCATCATCTAGTATTTTCTAAGTACCCTAATTACCCACAAGAGATCAACTGTGATATCCCGACCCGGGATACGACACGTTTACCGAGGAAAGTCAACTGAATAGCATAACCTGAGCTGTCTTAAACTCTATGTCACAATAAATTATGGCACTGAACTTAATTTCAAAAGATAAATGTTTTGCTTAGTATGGCCAGTGTCGGGTAGTACCCGAGCACCCCAGGGCACTGCATCGTAATGCGTGCATACACGTATTCCCATGCATACATACGTGAACATAGATGAGTAGGCCCGACCAAAATGAGTGTATGTGTATACGGTTAAAAATGAGTTTATATCCCTACACATGCATGTATATACATGTATAAAAAGATGTATTTTATGTATATAATATAAAGTATTAAACATGTATATATGTATATATGTATATATGTATATGTGTAAAAAGAAAAAGGAAAAGAAAAACAAGAAAGGAAGCTTCCAAACAAATATCAGTGTGTGTGTGCATCACTGTGTGTGTGTGTGTTTGGGAAACCACACCAACCGACTTGGTGATGGTGTGTGGGTATATGTAATATAATGTATATATATGTATATTGGAGGGTACGTGGATGGCTACAGGTGAGGGGGGCAGTTCTCTGCAGTCAAGGATGACTGCAAGAGAGAGAGAGAGAGAGAGAGAGATAAGGTAGAGAGAGAAAGGGGCGGTGGTGTTCATATATATATATACGGGTGTTGTGAGTTGAGAAGAATAGAAACAATTGAAGGAAACTAAGGGGCTCAGAGTGAGAAGAGTATTATCAGGGATTCAAAACAGAAGCAAAAAGGGGTTCAAGGGCATAACAACCGTGAGCAAACAAGCAAAAACAAGTAAGTGATAGTGTTTCTGTTTTTAAGATTCTAAGCATGAATGTTTGATTTAGAGTTAGGGTCTTAATAAGCATGATATTAGCTTTTAAATGCAAAAAGAATCAGGTCAAATGGTGTAGAAACCATAGAGAAAAACTAAGTTGCAGGTGGTATAGAATAATCGGCTGTATGTCAATTCATGTATTAAACCTTGTTCAAATGACCCAAGAATGATCCTTATACATGCAGAAATTAAATAGAATGAAAAGAGGGTCAAAACAGTTGAGAATCGAGTGTAAAAATAAGAAAAAACAGCTCACCGAAAAACCGGCCGGAGCTATTAATCTCTATATTCGAGAAGATTAGAAAGGTTTTGGGGGAAATGGAGGATAGGAATGAGGTCGTGGGGAAGAAAGGAAGAGATTGGCATTGAAAAAAGGGAGAGAAAACAGATCGGGATAGGTTGCCGTCACCGGAGATGGTGACGGAACCCTACTGTTTGCTCACCGGAGCTTTGGGGGAGACGACCGGAAAGTCGTGGGGGGCTACCGGGTTAAAAGGAACGGGTCTGGGTTCGGATCGGGTCAGGTACCCGACCTGGAAATAAACGGGGCCAAAGCTGTGTCAGTTTTGGGTTTTTAATTTAAATGGGATTGGGCTTGTTTGGTTACATGGATAGTGAATTGGAATTGGGTTTGGGGTTATCCAGACCACGGATAAGGGTAGGAACCAGGATATTGGAATCCGGTTCTCTGAATGGACTGAACCGTTTGGTTCAGTGAAGGGGCAGTCCGGTTTAGGGTTTTTAGGTCTGAACCAACTGGTTCAGACCGCAGCTTTTAGAAATTGTGAACCGGCCCCAAATGTTTTGAAAAATTACACTAAGGCCCAAACAGAAAATTAATTAAATATTAATTTTACAATAATGCCCCTATTTCAAATATGGGTCAAACGAAGTCCAAACGATACAAATGAATAGTCAAAACCTATTATCTCGGACGTTCTGAGTCCAATGGTGGGGTCCGTTTTATGAGATGAGACCCCGAAGTATAAAATACCGTAAAAGTGCAAAATGACCATTTTGCCCTTTTTAGTACAAAAGTCCAAATGGAATTCCGCGAAAGCCTAAACCGAATTTCTTCGGCGTTTCCGGACTCAATGGTAAAGTCTAAAATAGTATTTGAAATACTTATGATAGAAAGGCATAAAATTTGATGAATAGCATTTATTCTGAAACGTATTCACTGATATATAGGAAACTCGAAAGGCAAGGGTATACTCACGGATTTCTGAGATAGAATCACGATAGAGGTAAGTGGATCACTTTCTCTTCCATGTGGTGTTTCTAAAGCCAAGTTTATTCTTTACTGCCAAACTTGTACTCTTGAAAGTACTTCATGTTATTGCTATCCACAATGTGATATTGTTCTATCTTGTGGACATTGATTGACTATTGTACCATTGTTATCATATTGAACCATGCCTTGAAAGGCTTACTGTTATGCTTTACTGTATATATGATATTCCATTTTCATACTCCTTATGGAATCACAAATGATCATGCTATGTTTATAAATGCTGGAATTGTGCTCAGTCATAATATCCATCCGATGCTTCTGTGACGAACTAGTCTGTGAACGGACGTGTGGCAAAAGATGTGAGTTTAACTGAGAGGTATGCCGGGCCTCGAAATACGCAGAGGGACTGCCATCCCCTACTACAGATTATAAGCATCTCCATTGGATTATTGTTATGGATACATTGTTGAACTGGTTACTGTTTCTCATGGACTACTGTTTCTTATGGATTATCTTACGTTGTTCATTGGTTTGATTGTAATCGTTTTATTGTGGCAATACTCTCATTGTGACAGGTTATTGTTGAGAAACCCTTATTACTGCTTATTCATTACTTCTGATTGTATATTGTGACCCCACTATTTATTGGCCATCATGACAACTGTTCTTATTGGCTATCACAGCATCTCCTTTCTTATGATTGGCTATCATATTTTATTCATGGATTCATGTTCTTTATAATCATCGATACCAGTGTCGGAGATCTGGTTTACTTGCTGAGCTTCATAGCTCATTCCATCCCACTTACCCCCCATTTCAGGTGATGACGCTGGGAGACCCCAGTAGGAGTCTGAGAGCGTAAGGGGACATTTTGAAGTACTGTTCAGTCTATGTTAGTTCTCCCATGTATTCACCACCCCCGGGTGCTGGTTACGTTTTAGTTCTCATTTTGAATTATGTAGAACTATGTCATGTATTTAATAGACTTCCGCTGTTTAATTTTATTTAAAAAGACTTCCGCTGGATTACTGTAATTGATAAAGACTTCCGCTGTTTATTGTTTAAAATTTTTAGTACATTTCATGTTAGTACTATGATACAGGAATGGAAAAAGTAGGGACGGCCTTCGGGTCGGCCCCGCGACACGAGATCTGCATAGGGTGGATTTCGGGTCGTGACATCAACAGTACAACGTAAAAGTAAAGCTATCACCTCCCACCTTAATCTATATATATAACCGAGACTAAGTGTCATGTACTAATAAGGGCTAGCCTATTCATTTCATGTACGCGTATGTCAATTGGGTATACAATGTAGACAGTGTAGGTTACGTACTCTAATCATGAAATTTAAGTCAATATATCAAGGTTCAGAAAAAATAAAACACTAAACTCTTCACCAATTTCCATTACGAACATACATCAATTTTCACACACATGCATCAACACACACATGGAAGCATGTTTAAGCATTCTCTTATATATGCATCAATAATAATCAGTCTGTATAAAAAAAATAAAGTCATAATCGCAGCACTATAACGGTCACTAAACTAGCATGCTTATATAGAGTAAACGTACAATATTTAATAGCTAACACGTAGCTTACCACATCAGTACCCAGTACAAAAATTCACTCCAGGAATACACATATACATAAATAAGTACATAATCTGTTGTACAGGTAACCAAGCATATTCCCAACCTTACGGATATCCAGGCTCATAGCCCATTTCACAGACAACAAACATACAGCCTACTATTTAACCTCATTCGTTATACTGCATAAAGGCAAGCATCAAATCCTAGATCATCAATAACCAAGCATACCCCACATTTTACAATTTCACAATTTAAGGTAACAAGCACTCATCTAATCATGTAATCCAAACTAACCCAATTCAACTGAAAGTCTAACCCCTCTTAACCCACAATAAAGTCAATCTAAAAAGGATCTACGGACAC
This sequence comes from Nyssa sinensis, assembly GCA_008638375.1. Taxonomy (NCBI): domain Eukaryota; kingdom Viridiplantae; phylum Streptophyta; class Magnoliopsida; order Cornales; family Nyssaceae; genus Nyssa; species Nyssa sinensis. Next base: position 21,114,934 of record CM018032.1, read on the forward strand.
TTCATGAAATAAAGAAAACATCTCCCTCAGGAGCACACAATCTCTCTCCCCCTATAGCAGCCTATACTCGTTTAAAGTGTAAATAACCAATCTATCTCCAACATAATACCAACACTAGACGCATTAAATAAGATGAGGAATCCCAATAAGACATGCGGCCAGCTACCTCTATCGAGTAATCCCTACAGATTCTCGTCAGCATCACACTACCCCTAACGTCATGGCACATGGATGAATATAAATGAATGAGATGTACTATGGTCTATCAATATGCTAGTCCATAAACTAAACATAAAAAATATACCTCACGACTCTGAAGGTCCAAAAAATAGGTGACTCTAGGCTGGCTACTGCATAACGCCACTCTGAGTGGTCTGGTCATGCTACCACCCCTCTGACTGAGAGTTCTGACACTCGATGTTGTAGGAGCATGCTGGAAATACTGTGTCGGGGGTTCCTGACCCAATAGTGGCATGTGGCAGAGGCACTTGGGTATACTGATAGTAATGTGGCTCACCTAAGTCCTGGGAAATCGGCCTCTGAGGACAATTGGCCCTAACATGGCCAGCCTGGTGGCATACAAAACAAAGTCGCGGAGTCCCCCGTCCTTGACTCTGTACTGGTGATGGGAATGACTCCTGACTAGACTCGATCCTCTGTCTCAAGCTGGGGTCCCTCAAAGGACAAGTGATCATCTTGTGGCCAAGCTGTCTACAACAAAAACAAATAATAGTCCCTTGGGATGTGGATGTGAATGTGGACGAAGCACCAGTCCAGAACCTCTTTAATAGCTTCCTACCAGTTTGAGTCTGGGGGGGTATAGATATCTGTGCAGCAGCAGCACGAGCTCGAGACCTCTTCGATGGTCTCTTACCAGTGCATATCGGGGTAGACCTAGGGATCTGTGCTAGAGTCGCTTCGCTCTGGGTCTGGGGCTCTCTGACTCCTCTAAGCTCAGCCAACTCTCTCTCAGCCCTGACCGCTCTCGTCACTACCTCCTGTATAGTGTGAAGGCATTCCCGCATAATGGTCGCTATGTCCCCAGAACCACTAGTCTGCCCTACCTCCATTGGAACAGGTGTAAAAGTGACGGCCTCCTCAACCGCAACATCTGCCGAAGCAGCAGCTTGGGGCCAACTATGCCACGGTGGTGCAGTGGTCCTAGGCTCATTGTGTCTAGGTGGTATAAGTCTGGGAGTAGCTTGTCTCGGTGGCACTGTCTACAAGTCCAAAGAGAAGAAAAATATTAATACCCCATTAGACACAGGTGTTAAAAGAACATTAAGTATGTACTTTTCAACACTTCACAATTTCGAAGTAACAACCACAATATGTCATGACACACTTGCCTAATCAATACCTACATAGCTAACGTCAACCATCCCTACCCGTTGGTTACACTAAACAGTTTAATCACAGAGTCCCAACATAGTCCTCTACTAAGAAGGATTTTATCTAAACAATGTAATACACGCATATTTAAACCTTTGAACACTAGCAAGGTTCAGCTCCCAGTGAATACTATCCAAAACAATACATCTCTCAACAACCAGGGTTTAACACAAGAACAGCTTTAAAAATCTAAAGATAACACTCTAAGCATCCATCTATACACACAAGGCTCCACAAATTCAAATCCTTATTCTAGCATTTTAAGGTTTGATGTGTCTTTTATTATCTCTTACTTTTATAGTTAGGTGATAACCCTTCATAGGATCACAGCTCCTTTCATTACTGGCTGATGGGGTACCATCCACCAACTATAACTCAAGACCTGAGGCCTAATCCAGTCTGTATAAATATCATAGTCATAGTATTATAATCCCTGAAAATTGGTTACTAACCTAACACATTCATACAGAATCCCCAAACAACGGTCAACCAGGTAAACAACTAGGTTCACAACCTGTCTCCTAAGTAACTAGGCATAATGTCTACCGCGTAGATAACTAAGTGTACAACCTACACCTCAAATAACTAGGCACACCGTCTATTCCATAAAGTATACGGTCCTATCACATAGACACGAGTTTCTAATCTTAGTCAACCACTACCACAAAAATTTCGCCTGCTCCCTATCTACCGGATAGTCAAGTATAGTGTATACGCATGCATACCAATGCAACATGTGTATATAAAATATTTGAGCTAAAAGCTCAGTCATGTTCTTATCAGCGACTAGGGAGTACGTATAGCATGTCATAATGTACACTTAACAAATCCTCACACATTATACATGTCGTGCATCTCACTACATTACATCACATAATCATGCATCATAACGCATCATCAATCAACACGTAATCACAACAAGTTATGCTTCAAGTGTATAAAATCATATAACACACGAAATCCTAATCACATGCTACTAACAGTTCACACTAGGTCTCATTCTCTTCTCTAGGGTCTCATGGTGTTTAACAACACCCCACGATCTCTAGCTATTTGAACCTAAGCTCTGATACCACGTTGTCACGCCCCGAACTCCAACGAACCCGAGGCGTGAGTAATGAGACAAAAGAAAATAAAAATAAAGGAATAAAAGATAATTAAGGACGATCACATACATTTTACATACTGTTCTGATACATACATAAGGTCTCGTCCATTTATTCACAACATACAAAATAAAATACAGTCTCGGGCTTATGCCCTTACACAATATCAAAAGCGCCCCTTGGGCCTAACATAGTCCCTAATCAGATAATCTCCTCGTCTCGTACAGCTGGGACATCATCTGAAATGTTTGCCCCACTAAAGAGGTCAGCTCAACATGCTGGTACAATATAATGCTAATGCAAGAAACAAAACTAAGGTCGTGGCATGTGCAAGTGTACAGTTATTTCTATATGGCATTCAATATCATGATGGCAGCATATAAACAATATACAGTATATGAGCAGTATGCGTCACACACCCATGCAACTCTATGCCCACCCATGTCTCATGATACGGTCCTTCCCCACCGGCATGAGTACCTTGTATGTCTCGCTTCACGGTCCGGAATCCGTCAGGCTCGCCAGTACCTATTGGCCGATTTTGGGTTTTTCACCACAGGATCTGCACCCTCATAATGCAAAGCACCAAGTGCTTAACCCACGCCATGTCCAAGGAATCACACTATGGCAATATGCTCTGATTTCATCATGTCATAATATAATCTCGATGATGCATCTCATTCATACATAAAGCATGCTTTCAAGTGCATAATTCATAATGTCAACAGTTCTCAAGGCACATAATTCACACACTACACTAACACATGCAGTATACACATAATCATCATCCACATCATCACCCAATATCAGCAAGATAGCACGAAGCACATAAGCATGTGAACATTCAAGCAAACATGTGAACAATCAAGGCAGCAGAACAAGTATTCCTAATCTTAATTCTATTTCTTACTTAGCACAATATATCGTACCTGATAATCGACCTCAACTCAAGAAGGTGTACTCGTAGTATGGTAGAATCACAGTGAGGATACCCAAGGTCAGATCACTTTCTCCTTGCCCTCTCGTGTCCCTAAAATCATAACAGGTAACTGAGTTCATTGTCATTTGAATTTATTCTATTCATCAAATTTTATGTCTTTAATTCATAAGTTTCTATTTTGCTAAATTTGACTCTACTATTGAGTCCGGGACGTCGAAGAAAATAAGTCTAGGCTTTCATAGAATTCAATTCGGACACCTGGGTTCAAAAGGGCAAAACAGTCATTTTGCACTTTACACGGGTCCTTACATGCCATAACCTTTTTTCACAAATCGGACTCCACGGTTGAGTCCGGAATGCTCGAGATAATAAAGTTTCACTATTCGTTTACTAAATTCGGAGTTTGTTTGACTGTGTTCCAATCTAGGGGCATTTTGATAATTTTAAAGGTTACTACGGGTCTTTTATTTTTTGGGACCCCGTCTCGTAAAACGGACCACACCATTGTCCTCAGAATGGTCGAGATACTCAAAATACACTAATGATTTGTTCCATTTGGGCTCCGGATTATTTTAGAATATTTAATTAATTAAATTAATTTAATTAATATTTTATTAATATTTTATTCATGGGAGGTCAAACATAATTAATCAAAGTTCTGGGGTTCAAAATCAGATTTCCTAGAGTTCTGGGGTTAAGGTTCAATTTCCAAAAGGTTCAAGGTCAAATTGTAATTAGTCAAATTTACTATTCTCAATCAGGTTAACCAAACAGGGGCCAATCCGAGAACAGGGATAGGATATCCCTGTTTCAATTTAATTCCAATTTCTTAATTTCTTAAACTTACAGCCAAATAGACCCATTGGGTTTTTAATTTAAAACAGGGGAGCGACACGTGGCAGGGGCGGTTCAGCCCCGCCCGAACCGGACCCGACCCGAACCTGGAACCCGACCTGGTTGGCCTCCCTTCTTCCCCGTTTTTTTGGCGATGAACCAGTAGGGTTCCGGCGCCTTCTCCGGCGTCGGCGACCGATCTCCGGCGAGATTTTCAAGGTTTTAAAATGTAGTTCTCTTTGGTTTTTCACGTAGATCCCATATCTAAGGTCGGTTATGGATTCAAATCATCAGGTTTTCACGAAATAGAGGGTCAAACCCTCGGTCAAACTTCCAGCCGATTCTATTTCTCCATTTTTCTGTGACAGTTTGGTCACGGTTTTTCTCCCATTTTTATCCTAATGTATTTCTGCACTCAAAGGGACTATTTTCCCAACAACCAAGCAAGGTTTTGCACAAAAATGATAGGATTCCAATTATTCTCTAACAACCTGCAACTCACTGTTTCTACCTCGTTCCTCAACCATTTTCCTTCGTTCTTTTTGCAAAATAATTCTTATAACATGCTCTCTAAGATCCTAAAATCAAATCAATCAAATAACTCAAAAACTTAAAAACAGAAACTAAACCCATTTACCTTGAAATTCTAATTTTCTCTCGGTGGGTTGCTTCCTCCCCCCTCTGTTCCTCTTGATCCACTTCTGCTTCTTCCCACTTCAATCCTCTCCTTCTACTTCCCTCTTTAACTCACAGATGCACACACATATACAAAGACACTCACAACCGACTCTTTCTCTCTCTATCCCCCCTCCACTTGCAGCCTTCCTTGACCTGACTTTCTCTGTTCAGCCCCTTGTTTCTCCCCAAATGCAGCTTTGCATTAAATGCAAAGCTGCCCTACAGAATTCTATATATATATATATATATATATATATCACTCATCACACATATACACACATTAAACACACACACACCTAACCGAGACCTCACACCCCCACTTGCACAACCTGATATATATATATATATATATATATGTATACGTATATACATGGAATTATACACACACACATGTATCACACACATGTTTAATACACACAAACCTTTCACATATATATATATATATATTTACTCATGATCATACACACATTATTTTCTCATAATAATAATAATAATAATAATAATAACCATGAAAATTTATATATTTTTAAAAAAAAAATTTCGGGTTATTACACAAGCACTAGCGGCACCATCACCTTTCTATATATTTATGTATAAATATATAAATTCTCTATTTCTTTCTATATTTATGTATATACATACATACATATCTCTCTCTCTCTCTCTCTCTCTCTCTCTCTATATATATATATATATATATATATAAAACAATAGACAATCTGAAGAAAAAAAAAAAAACTGGAATCCTAAAAGATCAAAACAAAATAAAATAAAATAAAAGTTGAATGAAACAAACCATCAACTAATGTTTCAACCTTATCTGCAACATGATGGATAAAGACTGAAGTTTTAAAGATCTAGTTTTTTTTTTTATGTGGAAATTTCAGTACCACTTAACTCCCTTTTCCATTAACAATCCCTAAATCCAAATTCCTTAACCAAAATCCCCAATATTTATATTCTAACATGCACATTTATACCCGAATTTTTGTTATTCAAAGTATATTAGTATTTGAATAAACAAGGAACTATTTTGAAAACCAGAAACAATTCTGTTCCAGACTTGAATTACAGAAATAATTAAATGGAAAAAGAAAACAGAATTAAAGTTAATTAAACAACAGAACCTCTGAGTAGTTGCAGAATAGGAACATTAGAGAACTTCAGAAAATGGATAAAGTCTTGTGTTGGACACAATGTCCTTAAGATAATTTATGGCTTCTCGCAGTGGTGCTTCCAATGTGTTGTCTGTTGAACCAGAACTCTACAGAACTCTCTCTCAAAACGGCTGCGTTTCTGGTTTGGAAAATTTTAAATAAATTTTCTCTAAAAAAATATATACAGCCCAAGCCGAAGTCGGCCCGTTTCGGTTCGGGGTAGGCTTGCGCGCGCGCGTGTAGTGGACCCACTTTTGGCTAGGTCCTCTCCCTTTTACAAAACTAGGGTACCCCTTGGGCCCCAAACTGTCACACCCCGAATTTCCCACCGAAACCCGGGGACGCGACTGAACGAAACAAAAGAAAGGAAATAAAATAAACGAGTAACTAAATAGAATAAATAAATAACAATTTAACTAATTTAGATACAAGCCTACTTACATTCCTGTTTTAAAAAAATTTCGGCAGAACCTCCTTTGTTTTTCGAGCCTTTTTTCCCCCTGATAATCACAATACATCATATATATACAAACACATCACAATCCATCCTCACTCGATGGCCACAATCTTATCAAAGTTAAATATACATCGCCTAATTATACAACCGAAAATATACAACCATGATACAACATATATGTCATTGGGCTTAAGCCCGTACATCACAAAACACGCCTCTCGGGCCAAATATCCATCTACAGTCAAGTCTCCTCCACTCAGGCTAGACTTCCTCAAGTCTCCGGTGTCGGGAGTGTCATATGAAATATGGTTTCCACGAATGGGTCAGCTCAACTGCTGGTATGGTACAATACTAATGCAAGGAACAAAATTAAGACGTGGCATGTGCAAATGTACATGTATATCTACATGCCTCCCTAATCATTCATATGATGTGATGGCAATTTATATAATGCATCCATACAAAATCAATATCACATTCATGAATTTCTACAATACGATGTCAATATGCTGTGACGCACACATGCAACTCTATGTCACCCATGTCCCACTTCACGGTCCGCCCCTATCAGCCCGTGGGTACTGATGTTGGCCAAAATTTGGGTTTTTCACCACAGGACCTACGCCCTCATAATACACAGCACCTCATGCTGACCCACACTATGCTTTCAAGCAATCACACTATGCCAATATGCCATGATTTTATCATGCAACAGTACAGCTCAAATGAAACATCACTTTCATAAGCATATGCAACATGCTTTAAATAATGCATCATAATTAAGATCAACAAATAGCATTTAAATCACAAGGTTTCATCCACAAATCTACGTGTCATGCTCGATCAATCTCAACACTTACGCAAATCCACATGTCACAATATCAACAATCCTTCTAAAACATAAATCACATATGATGACAACTCAAGAAGAAAATCACAACTCCCAAATAATCATAAAGAGCACGGAAGCACATAAACAATCAACGCAAGTGTCTCAAAGCAATAACTCCTATGTGATCTTCTATCATCAAAAAAGCACAAGAATCATTCAATCAATATGCACATCAATCCTAATTTAATCCTATTCCTTACTTAGTAAAGTACCATACCTGATAGGGTTGGTCAGAACCCTACTAAGCAGTGTCCACTCTGCAATCCAATCAACCAGGTTAATCCTTAGTCCACGGTTCGGAAGTTAAAGAAAACACACCGGCAGGTTGATTGAGTCGGCCAACCATTTTAAATCCAGTTTCATCAGCTTCTTTAGTCTTTTTCCTTCAAGCAGATGATGATCCTGACAGATTCTGTCCCTTTATCATCCCATCCATCTTATCATCCCATCCATCAGATATTGAAGAACTTTCCCTTCCTCTCATCAGATTACTGTCTAGTTCTCTGTTGTAGAGTCCTCACTTCCAATTTGAGTTGCTCATTTTAAACATACATAAAATTCAAACAACAACAACTTCACACATCCAAATCACGCCTATGAGACCATGCCTCAATCCAAACTGCTATAATCTCCCTTACAATGTCATCAAAACACCCACAAGTTCAATCATCACATCACGCCTCAATCCAATCTAAGCCAAGCCAACCGACATCCACACATATAAATATATATATGCCGCACCCCTGTAACACCAACATCAGCCCCTGCTCTCCAAGACTAACTCAAGGTCATTGCCACAATCACAACTTTACTAAACCCCCACGACAGAATCCTCTTTCACCAACATACTACATAAACACAAACACAAACAATTATGTATATATATATATATACAGATCTATACTTACCACATGCCGCTACACATATATACGTATATACCTAAATATGTTGCTCCATGGTCGGATAATAGTTCTGCCGCTACACTGCTGCACATTTCCTCCCAGTTCAACACTATACAGACATACACTCTGTACTCAGTTCAAAAACTGAATGATTAGAAGTCTCCCCTGTTCTAGTCTGCGGCTCCGTCATCACCCCCCTATCGCAACTGTAGTAATAATCCCCTATTCGCTATTAAAGTGGTGGAACAAAGGAATCCCACAGCCGCAACATCCATATAATTTCCATAACGTATCAAAATCCCCATTTTTCCAACACATACACACACACACACACATATATATATATACCCATGTATCCTTGCTGCCATTTACCCAATCCCTCAATTCAATCAACAACCCAACTACAAGGAGATTCAACAAAGCAACAAGAAATCGACACTTGATCGAACCTCGTGAGACAATCCGTCCCATAAAACTCGCATTTGAATCCTAATTCCCAACTTCACCTCCAAACATAGGCACAGTCGGATCAACAAAATCAGACCGACCCAAGCCCAACCTAACAGATCAACTCAATTCTGAAATCCAACCAACACTGCCGTTACTGTCACACCCCGAAACCCACCCTGTACGGATTACCGGATCGCGACCGCCGCCCCGAGACCCGAAGGCCTCGAGACAAGGCTCATACATAAGTAACAATATCAGACAGTGATGCGACCTGTGGTTGCGGAAGCGTGAAAAACTTTTTTCTTTTCTTTTAAAATAAAACATCTGCCGCATAACCATCTGATACTGCCGCTCTTCATAGCGGTACACATAAAGATAATAATCAGAGCATAATAATATTAACTAAAGGTTCTACATAGTACATATCCATGTGCCCCTCGGGCTTAAGTACATCATTGTCCAAAATTTCTATTACAAAAGTTTAACTGATAATGGGTCCTACTACTACCAAAATATCTCCAAGGACCTATTGGAGTTGTCATTCACTGCTCCCCATATTGAGCAAGTGTCCAACCTTGATAATCACCTGAAAAATGTTAGGGAGTGGGGTAAGCTTCGAAAAGCCCAATGAGTAATTCCTACATCTGTCATGGGTTTTCAATTGGTAGAGGTTTCGTACATGAGAGTTTATAAAATACTCAACTACCAATTGGTCGTATACTTGAACATAGAGAACATGCATTCTTAAAATATGTAGCTTTGAAACATTCAAGGTATTCAAGCTAGAACATATATTTCCATAAAAGAGTATGTGGATTTCAGAACATATAACTTAAAATCATGTAAACATGTATAGTGAAAATGGGGGATAAAACCTGCTTCCATTTCCAAAATCGTTTGTCATATTTTCTCTCTAATTAGGTGGAATCTGTTTCGAACCAGACTCTCATTTTACGTATACGTGGAGATATCTCATTTGCCTGGGGGGTTAGATCCTGCTACCAGACATTACACATGACAGGTCAATTGAGTTCCGTATGACCCAAAATCCTGACTATGTGTTGATGCACATGATAGGCCCATTGAGTTCCGTACAACTCACAACACTACCTATGTGCTTATTATTTATCTTGCAAAACATTTGTCATATGACTTTTATATAAAAGCCTTTCATGAGTATTTAAAACATGTGACGTATAACTCTTGCAGTGATGCTTCAATACTTGCAGTAATCAAATTCAGAGTATTTGGGGAATTAGACATGCTAACTATTTTGAAAAGGAAAACATTTATGGATATAAATATATGAATAATTGTGAAGCATGTCATGGCAGAATATTTAAGAAAACAGAAATCATGAATACTGAATTTGATATATCAATGCTGTAAATATTTTGAACTTAAAATCATCCGTTGAAATCCGTGGAGTTAAAGCCTCCACTTCAAATGTAAGATTACTCACCTTGGTCCTTTAGGGTTAGTGCTAATAATGCGCTTTCCCACTTCCTTTGTAGTTCCTAAGAACAATTCATAAATAACCTCATTAACTTCACATTCATTTCAAACATCTCCTACTGATGCTTCTTAGCTTATGCTTAGATCGTATTAGATCCTAACACAATTTCATAAATTTCTTATGCACTCATTCTTAACCTATGACACATCTTAATGTATTAGGAATTAAGTTTATTTTATTTTATACTCTTCTGGGAGTTCCATTAACTCTAACTTAAAGTTATTTACTTCACATAATTACGTGTCGTGTGTTTTCATATTTCTTTGCCTTAGTTTAGTACTTTGGCAATATTTCAGTTCATAGTCATCTAACAGATGCTATTCATCAAATTTTATGTCTTTTTATTTTAGAAATTTCTTTTGATCAAATAGACTCTATCATTGAATCCGGAGTGTCCAAGGAAGTCGGTTTAGGCTTTCGTAGAATTTAATTCGGGCTTTTGTATGTAAAAGGGTAGAATGGTCATTTATCGTTTTACGTGTCATATTTTTTCGTACTTCGTTTCGTAATTGGGACTTCATTATTGAGTCCGGGATGCCAAAGAAAGTCAATTTAGACCTTCCTTGGTTTTAATTTGGCTTTCGGTGTACTAGGGGTAATTTGGTCATTTTACCCTCCTCTTACGTGTCTTTATTTTTCGGCACTTCATCTCATGTCGTGGACCTCACCATTGGGCTCAGAAGGTCCGAGATAGCAAGATTACACTAATAACTTGTTAATTTTGGTCAAGGGGTATTTTGGTAATTTATACCTTAACGTGTCTAAATTTTTCAGAGTCCCGTCTCGTAAAACGGACTCTACCATTAGATTCAGAATATTTGAAATAGTTAGAATCCACCGTTTAATTATTTTATTTGGACTTCATCTGACTTATTTATGAGACAGGGGTATTTTGGTCATTTTGACATTTTTAGGGGTCTTAAATTTTTCGGGGCCTCATCTCATGTCACAGACCTCACCGATGGACTCAGAGGGTCCGAGATAGTAAGGTTACATATATAACTTGTAATTTTTGGACAACGGCCCTTTTTGAAGTATTTAATTTAATTAATTTCATTTAATTAAATTAATCTTGATTAAGCATAATATATATATATATATATATTATTTTGTACATAATAGAACAGGTTGAATAGGATGGCACGCTGGCCAGCATGCCATCTCCCTTCCCATACCACGCACGTTCGAACCTCACCAGGTGCGGTTGCACCTTTTAAATTTTTCGGATTTAATTAACTGTAATATATATATATATATACATATCGTGTTCGTAAATGGACACACGCATACGCGTGGCCGAATGGAAAAGGCTGTGCGTGGGCGCGTGGGGGTCAGGGGTTCGAACCCCAGGGACTTCGGTTCCTTATATTTTTCTTATTAATTTCTCGCCAAACAGTGGACAAGGGTGTTAACCGCGTGTGGGCTATTTAAAACACGTATTGGTTTAAATCAATTGGGCCTTAACCATGTAACCAAACGGCTCGTATCCAGGTTTTAAAAACCTTTAACTGAAATGACATAGTTTCAATAATACGGTGGTTGCCCCTTAGCGTGACATGTGGTTGAGTCGACACACCGAGTTAGAAGACACGAGTTGGCTCACCGTTGTCTTCCTCATTCGACCCCACTGTAACCCTAGTTATAGTTTTCCATTTTTTTCTATTTCGAGAATTTTCCCTCAACCGATCCCCACTGTTTTGATGGGAAACCTTTTCTACAACATCACTAAACAACTTGGCATTCGTTTGAGAGTTCGAATCGAACTCATTTGCTCGGTTAAAGGGGCGATAATCCTGACTGTGTCTCGGTCGTATATGCCCATTTTTGAGCCAAACTCGATGGAGTTTGTTCTGACATGCTCCATTTCTCATGGGGTTTAAATCCCCATTCAAAGAAGTAGGTTTAATGGTGAGTTTGCGAGGTTGGGTTTTGAAACCCGTACCTGCAACTCGATTTTTGGAGGTCGTTTCTTGAGCTTCGTGGTCGCGTACTAGGGTTTCTAGGTTGCTTGTGAGGTCTGCTTAATGTCTGTACACACCAAAAATGGTTTTCTTCCCATCGGTTCAGACCTGCTTCAAGCAAGCTTCAACAATGGAGGTTTGGTGTACGGCTTGTGTTTCTGAGTTGTTTTAGGTCTAGACTTTCATGCTTATTAACTCTAAAACACATATCTAACATTATACATGCATAAATAAGCTTCAAACTGATTCTATTCATGCATATTTCTAGAGAGAGAAATTTAAAAGTTTTCATGGGTTTACCTTCAACAGTGACTCTCTCTCTCTCTCTTCTTTCTTCTTCCTCCGAGACCTCCTTTTTCTCTTCAGAACTCTCTTTCTCTATTTCTCTCTTTTTGTGTGATGAAATGGTGTTGGGGGCAAGTGTATAAAATTATGTGTATACATGCATATAAGCCCATGCTTGATCATGGTGCTTTCTGATTTCCCCACCAATTTGGTTAACTTGTGGTAGCTTCTTTTCTCAGATTCTACTGTTTGGGGCAGGCCTTTAATGGCCGATTGTGTGTGTGTGTGGTGTTTGACTTGTACTTATGTAGATATATATACATATATATATATATATCTCATAATTCACACACACACTAATACACAATGGTCACTCACACACACTTGTACACATTGGACTATTGCATGTCCTCATACACATATCTATATATATGATCATATTTACATATATACATAATTACAATTTCATAACTATATATACCCACTCTTATACTTTTACACATGTATTATTATCATTATTATTATTATTATTATTATTATTATTATTATTATTATTATTATTTATTATCATTATCTATGTATATATATACTAACATTAATTTCTTATATCATAATAATTAATTACTTTAAAAATTAATTATTCTTTTAAAGTGTACACCCTTTACACTAATCCTTCGTACCCTCGAAAGGCGTGCCCAATTCTTATACTCGTATCGATGATCGGTAGTTGGCGTGAAAATAAAATTATCATCAAACCAACAAGTTGGTGATTGCAACGAAAGTGATGTACAGTCGTCCTGACTTTTCAGGACTATTACTTAAAAGTCTGTGCGTCGGGTTTGAAACCGACCTTGTTATTTAAGGCGTCGATTACTAATTTGATGCGACGGTTAAATAGTCCCTAACTCGGGTCGGGGTATTACAGTTACTCCTCTACCTTCTTCCCGAACTGCCATAAATATATATATATATAAATGTATCGATCTCCTCCACCGTTGCACACACAGTAGTAATAACCGAGCTCCCAACAGAAACCATAAAAGAACAAGCAGTCGACCCTCAATTCAAATCACAAACCAATCAAACAGACCGACTTAGTCCCTGTTCATCCATTTCCTCTGTGCTCAACGAAAACGGCAAAAACAGAGGAAATACACAAAACTGTATCACCCACACGCAATTCTGAGCTATATCAAAACCCACCACCTGAACAAAAAACCCAACGCTTAAATCGACTGAAGCCATCCATTCCATATTCACAGAACTCTCACCTTTCTGATCAACAACTCTCGATGCCACGCCGAGACAATCGTCTCATCCATCCCTGGACAGTACGATTGAAGTCGAAGCCGAGCCTTCGAGAGCAGCGGTGGTTGCCGCAATGGCCGTGGGTCTGGAGAGAACCAGAGTTTCAGAATTTCTCTCCCTCTTCTCTCTCTTTTATTTTTCTCTTCTTTTTCTCCCTGTTTTCACGCGACTTGTGCCGCCCCATGTTTCTTTCTCTCGGTTTCTTTCCCAGCAGCTTCCTCGAAGCTTCCCTCATTTCTTTTGGTTTCTCTTTTCCTTTTTCTTTGATATTTTATATACATATTAAGACACATGATTCTCCCACTGTCGGCACACACAATGGCCCACATATACACGGTACACATCACCAACCCATTCCCCTCTTCCTTTTTCTTATCTATTCTTTATTTTTTTATTTACTTTATTCTTTTTATTTTTATTGCTTTTTTTTTTCTAGCTTCTTCAAGAAACTTTTCCAATTTCTCCATATATACATATATATATATATATATCTCATTTTATTTTATTTAATCATTTTACTTCATTTTTATTTATTGTCACATTATTTTAAAATCTTATTTCTTTCATTTCCTACAATATTAAATCACAACTCGCCAATAAAGCCGGGGATTTATTCTACCACTATTGGGTCCTTGTTAATGGCTTGTTTATATTCAGGGCTATCTCTAATTATAATCGTCACAAAACCCTCTCTATTCATTCATTTATTTTTTATTTTTTTTTTCAAGTCTCTACAGAAACCCTCCTCCAAGGTATGTGTATATATACTCTTTAAAAGCCTTGTACCCATCCTATGTGGAACACAAGCTTTTGCACAAGCTTCAAGCTTTTTATTGCCATTTCCAAGTGGCGATGTTTGGATGCAATTTCTCATTCACTCCTTAATGGTTTTGAGCAACCCAATAAACAATCTTAATCTCCTCATAGAGCAGAACACATTCCCATGTGGACCCACTAAAATTAATTTCTGGGACCCACTTTAATTTTAGCTAAAAAATAACTAATTATGATACTCAAAAACCCATTTTTCCAACAATTGTCAGACCTGTAACAATTAGTTCAAATTAAAAATCCACAAACCTTCAACATGAGCCATGAATTCAACTTATTACTTGTAAGCTAACCGCAACTTTACACAAAAATTAAGTTGTGGCCTTACTAGTCCCACCAGTAACTTCGTCAGTGCACCGACAAGTCCAATGGGCACTATATTATTTAAAGTTCCATGCTCATCTTCTGATTTAGCCATATGAAGCCCTCTTCTCACTTGCAAAGGCCTCAAATCTCAACTCCCTACTAAGATTCGGATAGAAGTACTATCTCTTAAAAGTTTTGCAAAGGTTTTGGTATCACTGGAACTATCCAAAAACCCAAAATTAGAACCAAAATAAAATCCAAAACCCCAAAATCGTTTAGCACAAAAACCATACTTGGGAGGATGATCTCCCAAACCAAAATGAAGAAATCTCAACGAAAGACGTAGGGATAAAATGACGGGAAAGGAAAGGGGAAGGGGAGGGGGGGCTGACGACAGGGTTAATACAGAGGCGGTAATGATTTTCATCCTTCTGCCTGGTATATTTGGTGTGTGTGTGTGTGTATATATATATATATATACATATATATATATGATGCTGCACTTTCTGATCTGTGGGGGCTTCGCTCCTCTCTGCCTATTGAACACTCAAAGAAAGAGATTAGAGGGCCACCGGGTTGGCTCCGGCGATAGCCGCTCCGATGATAAAGTTAATAAACTGAATTGAAAGACTGAAACTATAAGTAATTGAATGACTGTAATTTAAAACTCGCACCTTAGAATTGAATTTATAAGCAGCGGCTTCCTAAGTTGATTAGGATTTGGAGCGGTGAAAGCAGGGATTTGATCATTAGAAAATGGCAGTTACCATGTTAAGTACTGCGCTCCATGAATAGTAGTTTCCTTGTTGAATACTGTTTCCTTATCCTTAGCTTGGTAGGATGCTTAAGGCGGTGATGAAGCTTGGAACCGTCTTGTATGTATTCGTAGTCTTCGGAGCTTGATCGAGTTCTGAAGGTTGCATAGGCTTCCGATCCGGTAAGCTCTAGATCCAGTGGATATGAACTTGCTCTGGATGGAAGAGCTTCGAATACTTTAAACATACACATGTTATGCTGAGATTGGTTTGTCACTTTGTGGTGTATCAGCTACTTCCCCCCCCCCCAAGCCTTAGTTTAGCACAATGCGTAATTAGGGCTATGGGCTCCCGAAAAGTCACGCGTATTGTCTTTTTGCATCCCTAGATGACCGTTGATGTGACATTTATTATTTAAGCCGTCATTTGGGCTTTCGAGGTCATCATTGTCCTCAACCGCCATGACGGTTCGACTTAGTGGGCCCCTACTTCTTTGAACCTATATAAAGGGGAGAAGGGATACGCATACGCCATTTCCTCCATCATTTTATTTTCTTTCAAAAGAGTCTTCTGCCGTCAAATCAAAGTAACCAGAAGGCTTGAAGAGTTCAACATGTCTTTTGAAGCTCCCTCCGATTGTACTTCAGGTTCGATTTGGTTTCCCTATGTTTTTCTTTCCATTTACTTCCTCTTCTTCTTCTTTTGTGATTCCTCTTCTTCCCCTCTAATCATTTTTTCCTTTCATAATGTTGGCGCCAGACACGATGTTAGGCATTGGCCATGGCACAGGAAGATCTTTAGAGTCGATTATGCCACCCCAAATTAATAAAACAGACAGTACTTCTTCCAGTGCCACCAAAAATAGGGTAGTAAAGTCTCCCATTAGCCCTGGCGTTAGGATCGTATACGCCTTCATTGAGCCTAGGAACAAAAGGGGGAGGCCTCTGGAAGGCCCTCCCAAAGAGAAGAGAGAGAAAGCATCTTTACTCTAGGCCTGCTAGAGGACCTGAGGGCTGCTTTTGACTTCCCTTCAAATGTGACCTGTAGAGCCCCCAGTTCTTCAGATCACCCTTCTGACGTAGGTCCGGGCGAGATCTGCGTCTATCTTGGGTGGTTCAAAATAGGGCTTAGGTTTCCCCTTCATCCTTTAGTTAGGCAGTTCTTTCAATGGTTTAAGATTTGCCCTGCCGACCTCAATCTTAATAATTAGAGGCTTCTGTTAGGGTTCGTAGTGTTAGGTCATTTGAATGGTTTTGAGGTAGATCTTGACCTAATCTGTAGCAATATGGATCTAAAATTCATGAGGTCAGAAGGCCTCTTCTATATGTCCTTTGACCAGGAGTTCAGACCCCTCTCCTCAGTGCCTACTTCCAATAAGACTTGGAAGAAGTGGTACTTTTTTGTGGGAGGAGGATGGGAGCTGGAGGACTTCCAAGATCATATCTCGACATTTTCCCGAAGTACTGGGTTCAAGGGTGAGACCCCCTTCTTTTATTACAATTCTGCTTATGTTCTTGGTATATGTTTACTTCATATTTTTTTTAACCTTTTCTGCTTATGTCCTCTGTGCAGATAAGAGTGCTTTGAAAAGGTCACTCTTCATGGTTGATTTCCAAGACAAGTATCGTCAGCTCCTCCAGACCAGAAATAGAGCTCATACCACCATCGTCACACCAGAGAACCTAATGGCTGCCGAACTAGGAAAGAGTAAA
The DNA here is from genome assembly GCA_008638375.1 of Nyssa sinensis. NCBI lineage: Eukaryota > Viridiplantae > Streptophyta > Magnoliopsida > Cornales > Nyssaceae > Nyssa > Nyssa sinensis. Next base: position 21,132,416 of record CM018032.1, read on the forward strand.
GCAGGAAACCTGAAAAAATCCCTACTGACCAAGTGGGCTCAAGGGAAGAAGAATGAGGGGGAAACCACCTCCCCTGTTGATCCTCCTCCTCAAGTGAAGAAGATGAGGCTTCTCTCCAAATCCATTGTCCAGGCTCCGGCTAAAAAAGGGATTGTCATTACTGAGCCTGCCCCCCCAACGGCCCCTGAAGTCCCAAAAAAGGGGAAGGGTAAGGCAGTTGTCGATCTTTCTCAAATGCCTGATGGCTACTTAGCCGCGAAGCAGGCCTTTGATAAATTTTGGGCTGCAGGCCCTAGAGATACAAGGGGCAGAAGGCGGAGAAAACCATCACCGAGCTGATGGATCTTCAGCTGTAGATGACTCCCATCCTCTCTTCATTCTTTCTTTTTTAATGTTTTATCACTTTTTCTGCTCTGAATTTTTTATTTCGTACTTTGCAGACCATGCATGGCCTTGCTGCCCTCATGGATTCCATAGTGGACCCAAGGGTGGTCAACGACCTCCAGTCTGAGCTGGATGAAGCTAGGCTTCAGCTGGGGATGACCCAATCCAATGCTACTGCTGCAGAGGAGAGGCTGAAGGAGGCAGCGAACTCCTTGTCCATCATAGAGTCTGAACGGGACTCCTTAGCTCAGAAGTTGGAAGAGCTTCAGAAGGAGTTTGATGACTTCCAAGCTAGCTCTATTCAGAAGACCAAGGACGCCGTTGAATTTTCTAAGGCCCAGACTGACGCAGAGATGAAGGCTGAGGTTGAAGAAATAGGTATGGAGCTTATAGAGCATGGCTATAACACCTTCAAGTCCAAGCTTCTCGTAAAGTACCCCAACCTTGATTTGAATGGGATCAACGATGTTGAAGTCCCTTCAATTAAGGCTGTGTTTCAGAACGAGGGTGATGAAGGAGCCCCTTCCGAACTTCCCTAGCAGAAGTGCCCGCTCCAACTGATACTGAAGCCATAGTTTAGGATTTTACATTGTCGTTTTCTATTTTTTTTTTTCTTTTTGGACTAATGTACCCTCTTCAACTATCAATAAAAGTCAACTTTCTTTGAACTTGTGCATCTTTAGTGCTTCAGAGCATTTTTCTTTATCATCTCTTCAGAGCAGCTACACTTGTAAATTTTGTAAATTGTTTAATAATTTGCCAAGTGGACTTCAAGCACTGTTCCAACCCATCACTACTCTACAACATAAGCTTGGGCTCCAGCCCTTCAAACTTGTAATCACATTAAGTAAGGATGTTCCTCCCTTCAACTGAACATGATCTGAGAACTATCTTACGAGCAAGAAGATGTAAATAATTTGAACAAATCTTTTGTAGCCAGAACTGATAAGAATCCTTAATAATTGAATTCTTCCTTTTGAGCAGAGAGACTTGATAAAATATAATAATAACTGAACAGGCCTTTTGCATCTAGAACTGATAAGAATCCTCAATAACTGAATTCTCCCTTCTGAGCAGGAAGACCTGTAAACAATTTGAACAAATCGAGTCACTGAGTTGGACAAGACCTAGGGGTCTGTGCATTGAGTAGGACCAGGCCTAAAGGACTTGTAATGGATATAAGGCTTTAGGGGTCAATAAGATAGACCAGACCTGGGGGTCTGTGCATTGAGAGGAACCAGGCCTAAAGGACTTGTAATGGATACAAGGCTCTAGGGGTCAATAAGATGGACCAGACCTGAGGGTCTGTGCATTGAGAGGACCAGGCCTAAAGGACTTGTAATGGATACAAGGTTCTAGGAGTCAATAAGATGGACCAGACCTGGAGGTCTGTACATTGAGAGGACCAGGCCTAAAGGACTTGTAATGGATACAAGGCTCTAGGGGTCAATAAGATGAGAACACTGTTTGAAAAAAAAAATCTTTATTGATAGTATTTTGTAAGTGTTTTATATTCTAGGGTCTAGGTACAGGTTTCCCAACCAAGTCTTCTAACCAGTACGTGTTAGGCCTGACGATCTTTGTTACCCTGTATGGACCTTCCCAGTTGGGTGAGAGCTTTCCCAAGGTAGGACCCTTAGTGTTCGGGAACACTCTTCTTAAGATGCGATCCCCAAGCTGGAAACTGAGGGGCTTTATCCCCTGTTTAAAGTTATTGGCGATCCGGTGTTGGTATGCCTCCATCTGGATTCTGGCCTCATCTCGCCTTTCTTCAAGTAGATCCAAGCTTTCTACAAGCTGTTGGTCCTTGATTTTCGGTCAAAAGCATCCGTCCTTAAAGTCGGCATGTCAATTTCAACGAGGATTACTGCTTCTGAGCCATAAGCAAGTGAGAATAGAGTTTCAGAGGTTGGAGTTCTTCTTGTAGTTCTGTAAGCCCAGAGCACGCCAAGGAATTCTTCAACCCATATTCTCTTGGCGTCTTCCAACCTTTTCTTGATGGCATCGACGATTGTGCGATTGGTGACTTCAACTTGCCTGTTGGCTTGGAGCTGCCCTAACGAAGCGGAATGATGACTGATGTGCAGGTCTTCATAGAATTTTTTAAAAATCTTGCTGGTAAACTGCGTACCATTATTTAAAATGATGATGCGAGGTATACCAAACCTGCAGACTATGTTCTTTTATGTGAAGTTCTTCACTTCCAGCTCCATGATGTGAGTCAGGGGCTCAGCCTCCGCCCACTTGGAGAAGTAATCAATGGCTACCAGCAGGTATCTTCTGTTCGGAGTGGCTTTTGGTAATGGGCCTATAATTTCTATTCCCCACTGAGCAAAAGGCAGAGGCTGGCAATAATAATGAGCCCATGGTGGAGCTGGTGCTGGTATTTGGCGAATCGTTGGCATTTGTCGCACTTTTGGACATACTGCTTCGTTTACTTCAGCATGTTGGGCCAATAAAAGCCCTGAGTTAAGGCTCAGTGGGCTATGGTCCGACCACCATTATGGTTGCCGCAGATCCCCTCATGTATTTCTGTCAGGACATATTGAGATTCTTCTGGAGCCAAGCATCGTAGTAGGGGCTAAGAGTGGGATCTTCGGTAGAGCTTTCCATTTAGGACTATGTACCAAGCTACCCTGATTTGAATTCTTTGGGCTTGGTTCTTGTCTTCTAGGAGCTGGCCCTCTTTAATATATTAGAGGATGGGAGTTATCCAGTTCTGAGTCTGTTCGGATAACTGGGAGGACTGTACTTCCTCAATGTTGGGCTTTGGTTGGTGAGAGATCTTCAAAGTTGAATCTTCTTCCGCTTTGAGATGGGAGGCCATGTTCGCCAAGGCATCAGCCTTGGAGTTCTGTCCTCTGTCGATTTTCTGGATGGTGAATTCATACAAGGAGTGTTTCAACAAATCCACCAGCTCTGAATACCGAAACAGTCTTTCGTCTTTAATAGCAAACTCTCCTAAGACTTGGCTTACCACCAATTGGGAGTCGGAAAACACTTCGAGATTCTAAGCTTTGTGCTCCATGGCTAATTTCATTCCAAGGACGAGGGCTTCGTACTCAGCTTCATTGTTGGAGGCTCTGAATCCCAAGTTAACAATTTTGTCTACTATGAGCCCTTTAGGGAAGCGAAGTACCAAGCTGACACCGGATCTTTTGTCTATGGACGATCCATCAGTATAGAGCTGCCATACAGCGGGACTTCAACAGAGCTGTGCTTTATCGTGGAGGTCCGTAGTACATAGGATATCTCAAATTCTCCCAACTCTACAAACCATTTGACCAGTCGCTATGAGATCTCTGGTTTCCGTAGTATTGACTTTAGCAGATAAGTAGTGGGGACTTCGATAGGGTGCTTAAAAATAAGGCCTGAGCTTCCGAGTAGAGATTATCAGAGCAAATGTCAATTTTTTGATATCTGGATATCTTTTTTCCATGTCTATAAGTGCTATGCTTACATAGAATATGGGCATCTAAACTCCTCTGTCCTGTCTGAAAAGTACAGAGCTGACGGTATTTTTTGAGACAACAAGATAGAGGAACAGCTTTTCTCCCTAGGCTGGCTTTGAGAGGAGCTCGGGGGAGGCCAGGTACTGCTTGAGTTCTTAAAAGGCTTCCTCACATTCGTCGGACCACTGTAAGGTCTTGTTCCCCCCCAAGGCTTTGAAGAACGGGAGGCAGCGATCGGTGGACTTAGAAATGAATCTATTCAGAGCTGCAATCCTCTCATTCAAGGCCTAGATATCTTCCTTTGTCTTTGATGACTCTAGCTCAATTAAGGCTTTGATCTATATAGGGTCTGCTTCGATACCCCTATGGGAAACCAAGAAACCCAAGAACTTTCCTCTGGTTACACCAAATGTGCACTTCAAAAGGTTTAGCTTCATCTTGTGTTTTTTAAGAATATCGAATGCCTGGCCCAGATGCTGGATGTGGCTGCTCTTCTGAAGGCTTTTGACCAGCATGTCATTTATATAGACCTCCATTGTATCCCCGATCAGAAAGTTGAACATCTTATTTACTAGTCGTTGATATGTAGCCCCAACATTCTTCAAATCAAACGGCATCAGTCTGTAGCAATAGAGACCTCGTCAGAATATGAAGAAAGTCTTTTCTTGGTCTAGAGGGTACATCTGGATCTGATTGTACCCTGAGTAGGCGTCCATGAAGCTCATGAGTTCGTGCTCTGCTGTTGCATCAACTAGTTAGTTTATCCTTGGAAGATGGAAGCTATCTTTAGTGCAGGCCTTGTTGAAGTCTGTGTAGTCAACATAGACCCTCCACTTGCCATTTTTTTTCTTGACCAGAATGGTATTAGCGAGTCATTCTGGATAGAATACCTCCCTGATTATTTTAGCATCCAGCAACCTCTGCACTTCTTCATTAATGATTTGGTGATGTTCTAGAGCAAATGTCCTCCTCTTCTATCTTACGGGAGGGTGGTAGGGATCAGTCAATAGCTTGTGAGTGATAAGGTCAGGATCTATCCCTTCCATATCTTTACTTTCCCAAGCAAACACCAAGAGGTTGTCTTTCAAGAATTCCACCATCTCTTTTTGCTCGAAGGGTGACAAGTTTGAGACAATCTGCAAATATCGCTCTCCTCCTTTAGTGCTAACGAGCACCTTGATAGGGTCCCCTATTGGCTTAGCTCTGTTGTCCCGTCCTCTAGGGCTTAGAGGTTCATCAGTTCTGAAGGGGGTGACTTCTATCTTGTGAAAATGGGAAAAGTCTGTGTAAAGACTTGAAAAATGGAAATAAGTTTTTTTTTTTTGAAACACTATTTAAAATACCCCGAAAATCCGACAGAACTTGGACTATACCTCGACCTAAGAAAAATAGGTTATGTGGTATTAATGATTTAAAATAGCTCAAAATACAGTAAGCCATGATAGGATTAATTATTAGAAAATATAAAATTTATCCATACCAAAAATATAATAATAATAATAATAATAATAATAATAATATAGGTTCGGGAAATAGTTAACCCAGTTAACTAAGTGCCAAGATAGATACATGGGATTAATATGATGAGTTAATAATATGGATATTATCTAAGACACGAACGGAGATCTAATATTGGTTAAATAAATAATTGTGGTGCCGAGTCTCGGCCTTGAGCCAAATTTACTATTATTTCATAAATTAATATTTTATGAAATAAAATAAAATAGAGATTTTTATTATATATATATATATATATATAAGCATGCAAAAAAAAAAACATTCAATTGAAAAAAAAAGGGGGAAGCAGGTGCAACCATGGGCATGTAGTGTGCATCATACATTTATATATTATATGTATATAAAATACTTAAGGTGAAATAAAGAAAAGAAAAGCAGGAAGACAAGAAAACAAAAGAAAAAGAAAGAAATAAAAAGTCAAATAAAGTGGGCTAATGTGAATTAGTGTTCTGTACGTGGGGTGTAGTGTGTGTGTGTCCTATATATGTTATATTATATATACCTACAAGTATCTAGTTGAAACAAGACAAGAAGCAGGAAAAGAGAAAAGACAACAAGAAAGAGAAAAGAAAAAGTAGGAAGAAAAGTCAATTAAGGTGGGGTGTGTGGGGACGTACAGTAGGAGGAGAAGTGAAAGAAAAAAAGAAAGAGGGGGAAAAGAAATTAGCAGCAGGTGTGGCAGTGCAAGTAGCTGCAGCAGGGAAAGTAGTAGTAGTAGTAGTAGTAGTATATATATATATATATATGTGTGTGTGTGTGTGTGTGTGTATGTAGGGTGCAGGTTTAGGGGTGCAGCAGGTATCGTGCAACAGGGAAGAAAATATATATAATATATATGTGTGTTTGTGTGACAGTACAGTAAAAGAAAATGAGAAAAGAGAGAGGGAAAAGGGAGTAGCCAAGATAGAGAGAGAAAGGGGAGCTCTTGAAGTGGTGTAAGAGAAAGAGAAAAATATATTTATATATGTGTGTGTGGTATGTAACGGTGCAGAAGGGGGGTGGAAACCAGAGCAGCTTGTTAATGGGAGGCAGCTGCGGCAAGAAGAAATTGGTAGAGGTTTTGGGTTGCTTAATCCCTCCTAAGAAGTTGAAGTCGAGAGTTACTGTAGGGAGAGAAATTTAGAAGGAGAATCATGGAAACCCACTCCATTCCAAGTGGTTGTTCATGTTGTCAGCTGACCCAATGTAACGGTGCAGCAGGGGAAAATATGTAAAACAGCCAGGTATGTTGCTGATGCACCTTGATGGATCTCTGTGTAATCGTTTGAGGGCTAGCCGAGCTAGTTGACTCAAGATTTGTAAATCAGTAGATTAACACAGCTACACAAATCAGTTTGGGAATGTAAGGGCCTGCTCTTGGCTGCTAGCGTTTGGAGTAAGACAGGGGTTGAGTGACTGTAGCTCCAGTTTTCTTGATTTTCTTCCTCTCTAACGATCTATCAATCTGAAAGCAGGTATAAACCTAATTCTCTGAATTTATAATCCCTAATAGAAATTATATTCTAGTCATAACTGTAATCAGCCGTTAGAAAAATTTAGAAATAAGTGAGATTACTGATTCTGTCTCAATAAGGGAAACCTACTCAGCCGCAACTTGTTAAAAAAAATTGAGTCTTAAAACTAATTCATTCTTGAAGTAGATGTTGGCTGGGTATCACCATGTTGAATAGTGCAGAACTGATTCCTTGTGTAGTATGAATTTGAATAAAAGAATTAGAGGTAACTGATGGGGCTGCTGGTGCGGCTGCTGTATGTGCAGTGGATTGGGGAATAGAAATCCAGCTATTGATTTAGACGTGGTCCAACCATTTATTTAAATATAGTTTAATTTTTAAATTGAACATGGTTCAAATATTAAATTAAAAATAGTGTAGCTACTGGGTGAGAATTTGTGAAGAACTGCTCTGTATCGTAGTTCTGAATAGCAGTAGTAAGGGCTGATTCTTGATTTCAATAGAACCCCATAAAAAGAAAAATCTTTACAAGTGAAAATAATATAAAGTAATGGTTTGATAAAATCCTCATAAACCATTATAAATTGTAATTGATCGCTCTTGTGAATTATATATACGATAGGCATAAAATCATTACAGGCCTTTGATTAGGAAATTGCCCAAACCAGCTGTTCTACCATGGCAGAAACTGCTTCTGCTCTGCACCATTTTCCCTACTATTGTGTTGACAGGTTCACCAACTAATGATCAACAATTATACTATTTGCTTATCAATTTTCCTCAAACACAACTACCCCGAACTGGTTACCTCCAAACAGCGACAGACTGCTGTTCCAAGACTGCTGCTCCAAGCCATCCTGAACTGACTACCTCAGCAACATTTAACTGCTATTATCTTTTAAATTCCTTTTGGTTGCAGGTCTATGTTATTTAGCTACCTCAACAACAAGTGGACTATTTTATATAGGTACCAAAGTCTAATTAAAACTCAAATTCTGTTACACATTACGGCAGCTTAGGAAACCCGTGAAGTACAAAATGACCGTTTTGCCCTTTTAAGTACAAGTGTCCAAATTGAATTCCGTGAAAGCCTAAACAGACTTTGTTCGGCATTCCGGACTCAAAGGTAGAGTCTATTTTAACAAGATAGAAACTTATAAAATACAGACATAAAATTTGATGAATAGCATAATTTAAATAGTAGTAGACTAAATTGTATTTTATGATTTTAGGGACTCTGACTGCACAGGAGAGAACAGTCTGACCTCCGACATTCTCATCATTTAGTTCAGCTACACATCGGACATGATTTTATAGGGTTGAGACCAACCCATCAGGTATGATATATTGTGCTAAGTAAGGAATAGGATTAAATTAGGAATGCATTGCCATGTTGACTTGATGATTCACATGTTTGTTTGATTGGTTATATGCGCATGTGTTTCTTATTATCTTTTTGAAAGTTTGGGTAAGTGATGGATGTAGATCATGACTATATGTATATCGCATGTGTTAGCATAATGTGTAAATTATATTCTTCGAGAATTGTTGAAATTACGACATATGTAACTTAAAGCATGCGTTTAAATAGACTATGTGTAGCATGTACCCTTGATGAAGGGATTTCGAAATCGAAATGTTATTGTGTAATACGTCATCTAAAGCATGCTTCATGTGTGGATAAGATGCTTTGCTTATATGCTCCTCGTTGCCCCGTAGAGATATGATTTGTCCTATGTGTTCGTATTGTACGTGATTTATGTTTTTGGAGAGTTGTTCAGATTGTGAACACATGACTTGAGTATGTATTTACGTTGATCATATATTATATACTTTCATGTGGAAGAGGTTTTATAATTTAGATGTTGTGGTTCCTTTAAGTGGAATGGGTTATTCGAAATATATTCCATGTGTTGGAAGGAAGTGTTTCATTGGGATTGTATTAGTGCATGATGGAATCAAGGCTTATTGGCATGGTGTGATTGATTGAAAACATAGTGTGGGTTTGTCACATCCCCCTTACCCACCCTGTGCGGATTAGGGGCATGCAACCGGCCAGTTAGGCACCCATCGGTTTTTTTTTTTTTTTGAAATCAAAATGCCGACGGTAATCCTAACCACAGGCCATTCATCAGTAACATCCAAGTACAATGCATTCAATTAATATAAGTTGCAGCGGAACTAAGGGAATGCATAACACCTTGGCAGAGCCATTAATACATCCATGGTTAACTATTACATCATTGTCCTACAAAAGATGCTAGTCTTAGGTTTCAGTACATCATATTCAAAAATGGAGTTAGGTACAAAAATGGTTAATTCATGGATTCTTCAAAATAGTGCTTCGGGTCTCCAACCCGCTAATCTCGGTCGCTAGGTCAATCACCTGAAAAATGTTAGGGAAGGGGTGAGCTTTAAAAAGCCCAGTGAGTAACACGGGTCCCCTGTCATGGGTTTCAAACCATTGTTGTCTATAAAACAGGTGGTCGGGTCAGACATTTTAGAGGATATAGTTAAATCCGTATATTTGAACAATATTTAAAACAAGAATACAGTCAAAACATCATAGCAACAGAACAGTTCAATAATGAGCAGAGCAGAACAGTATAACAGGATAACAGTACAGTATGCACACTTTAAATAGTGCAATATGCTCATACAGAGTTCAAGACTGAATTTGGTACCATGAGTCAGTTATTCTTTTAGTAAAAACAAGGATAATTTCATTTCAATACGGAACAGTGAAATCGGACAGGGTAAAATTTAGTCATGCATTGAGTAAAAGCATGGAAGACAGTATATCAGTAGGAACAGTACAGTACAGTAATAAAAATACAATAACTAGACGGTGTACTTATACACCAATTCAAGAGTCTAGGTTACTCACCTTGTGCGGTAACGGGACTTAACTGAGAAGCCTTTCTCTTCTTCTTATCCTTCTTTATCCTAGAAAATTTAGGAACATTTCGTAAATCTCACATGAATCTTAACTTGGTTTATTTTAATTCAAAATTCAACCTGAGTTAGACTATCTCGCTGTCTATGTGTTTTTATGATAATTGAAATTCACCTCTGCACCCACTCTTTCAGGGTTTCCGTGTCTTCCTGTTTCTTTAGTTTGGCCTCCGCGACCATTTCCTTGGTACGCATCTTGTATATAAACGGTCGAACGGAGACTACCTCAGTCGTTTTGGCTATCCTTATGTTTCGTTCGATAATCTTTTGTTGCCATAAGAGTTGTTGCATGAACTCCTGTTGCTTCTTGTCAGCTAGTCTTTCGGCTTTAGACATAATGGTAAATTTCTTGTTTTTCCCTTCCATGACCGGTTTGAGTTTTTACCCTATAGCATGATCCAAGAAGTCAGGATGTGTACTACTTCTAGGCAGTCCGGTCATGAAATTATTTAAGCTTTCATTGGGTTAGTTCTTAGTTCATTCGGATGTTATCTAGCTTGATACAGGGTTAGGGGTATTTTGGTCATTTCACAGTTGTGAAGTTTCGACTCCGATTCGTCATCCAATCACGTGTATAGTCCCCTACGTGTCGGGGTTTCTATTGTTTTCAGTTTCGTCTCAATCGGACTTTGTTTGGGTTCTAAACAGTGTCAGGGGCAATTTGGTAATTTCGTGTGTTGTATTTTTCGGTACTTTATCTGCTAATATGGACCTCACCGTTGAGTCCGGAATGTCTGACATAGTCAAAATAGACTATCTTTTAGTTGTATTTGGGTTCGAGTATCATCAGGGGTAGTATGGTCATTTACTCCTACGTGTTTGTATTTTTCGGGACTTAATTTCTCAAATCGGACTCCACCATTGAGTCTGGAATGTTTGAAATAGTGAAAATACACTATTCGTTTGACTTATTTGGACTTCATTTGACCTATTTATGACCTAGGGGTAATTTGGTCATTTTTATTTAATAAATTAATTAAATAATTTAATTTATTATTTATTAAATTATCAGGGGTATAAATGAAATAAAATATCAGAATCTGGGCCACAGTGTAATATTCAGAACTGTTGGGGGTTGGTTTGCAATTTTCCAAAAGTTTGAACTGAACCAAAGGGTTCAGCCCTTAAGTAAGTGAACCGGACCGGTCCAATCCGGTCTTGACCGGTTCAGGGTAATGTGCTGACGTCAGGCTGACGTCAGCCCTACAATTCAAAATTTAAATTTAACAGTAACAAAACGACGCAGTTTGGTTTTAACGGGTTATCCTTTTTCGGTCGGGTCGGGGCCCGACCCGAAGACCCGGTCCATGGCCCGACCCGTACTGTTCATCGTCCCCAACAGTCTAGGGCTACTGTTGCCCTAGAATTTCAGAATTTTCTTCTTCGATTTCGTAGAGTTTTATGCATCCATTTTCACTGCTTTCCATCTTAATCGATTTCTAGTGGTCATATTAACAATCTAACATCAATTTAGAGCATCGAATCGAGCTCTAATGGCTCTGTTTCAAGGTGATACCCCGAAACCTGCAACTGACTCGTGATGGTTCATTTTTGGTCCAAATCGCTTGGGGTTTCTTTCGTTGTGAGCTACAGGTTATGGGGTTTCAGTTCCTACCCTAAAATCCCATTTTAATATAGGTTTTCATGAGTTACAACTTTGAACCCGTACCTGCAACCGAGCATTCGAGGGTCAAAACTTAGGTATTGAGGTCGCGGTCTAGGGTTTTTGTGATCCTAGGAAGGTCTATTTTACGTCCCAAGTAACTAAAACAAGTTCGGAGCAGGTTGAACTAGACCCATTCAGTCAAGGTCCTCTAATGGCGGATTTCACTGTTTCCATGGTTTGGGGCAGTTCTGATGGTTCAAATGTGAGCATTCAATCCAGATTTTATGGTTTAAACATGATACATGCGTTAACAATCCTAAAAACATCAAAACAGTAGCCGAAATTTCCAAAGAGAAGTTCAAGGTTTTTGGATGACTTACCTTCAAACAATGGTCTCCTCACTGGTTTAGGTTCAAACAGAAACTCCAACAGGTTGCTTTGATCCCTCCGTGCACTCCCAGACCTTAGCTCCCTTCTATTGCTTCTTCAATGGATCACCAATGCACACACAAGGTCTCACTTTCTCTCTCTAGATTCTCTCCCTTTCTCTCTAACCCACACTCTCTCTAAAACAGTAGACTACCCTCAATACAGATCTGGTCTCATGGAGATTGTATATCAATAATCAGATTTCTTTTCTTGATGTTTCATCTCCCCCAAGTGCATGATGGGTTTGCATGCAATTTGGTTGGGAGGAGATGTAATCATGGTGGAATAGGCATGATGGCTATAGCATAGGGTGATGCATGCTGATGTGTTGCATGCATGGCTATTGGCCACTTTGGGGAGAGGCCAAATCTGATTACTAATTAAATATATATCTTTGCTTATATATGCACAAAGGTGCTCTTAGCTTAGTTGGTAAATTTTTGGTAAACTAAATTTGGCCTAGTTTGGTCAAGGGATCAAATCCTCTTGGCCACATTTTTGGTCTTTTTCCCATATTTCGGGCTTAGGCCCTGTTTGGCTGCGCATTAATGCAGTTTCACTGTTTTCTTCCTAACTTCCAATCTGTAGCTTAATTTTCGACGCGGTTTCTTTCAGTCAACTCCTAGTTAGGTTAGCTTCAGTGTCTAAGGGTTCAGTGACAGTAATCAGTTTCTCAGAATTTTTTAACATTTGCTAACATGGGTTTGATCAGTATTAAACAGTTGAATTTAAACAGTTAAATGCCAGATCAGATTTCAAAAAAAGTTTTCATTACATAGTTTAATAATTAAGTCTGGGGTGTTACAGGGTTGGGCACTTGGTGCCGTGTATACATAGTTACTCATGACCGTCGGGGAAGGTCCATAAAATGAGACATACCTGGTACTCAACTTCCATCGGATGTGTTCCGAAAACAAGACATGGTACTCAGCTTCCATCGGATGTGTTCCGAAAATGAGACATTGTATTGGTACTCAGGTTCCATCGGATGTGTTCCAAAAACGAGGCATGGTGTATGGCATAGAGTTGACATGATGGCATAGAGTTGACATGGTTGTGGCATAGAGTGGTGTGGGTGTTTCATGGACATTGTCATTATATTGCATGGATAATTTTGATGGCATGTGGATTATTGCTATTACATGGTATAAACGATTTAGAAGGCATATGGATTATTGTTATCACATTGCATGGATGATTTAGAATGCATGTAGAGATAAATGTAAACTTGCACATACCACGCCTTAAGTTACTTTAATGAGTTGGATGACATGTAGATTATTGCTAGTACATCGTATGATGATATTGAATGACATATAGACATAAATGTACACTTGCACATGCCACGCCCTTAATTTTGTTCCTTTCATTAGCATTATATTATACCAGCAGTTGAGCTGACCCATTCGTGAGATAACACATTACAGATGACGCTCCCGGCACTTGAAACTTGAGGAAGTCTTGCAGAGTGGAAGAGATATGAGCTTAGGAGGATATTTGGCCCGTGGGGGCATATTTTGTGATATAGGGCTTAAGCCCGAATGACATGCTGAATGTTCTTATTGACTGTGCTTTACATGGATGTACATTGAAGGAAATTAATGTAAGTTGGGTTGAATCCGTTAGATTGTTCTTTATTTTATTTTCTTTTAGTTTCGTTACTCGTGCCTCGGGTTCGCGGGAATTCGGGGCATGATAGTCTGGGCTCTTATCTTCACGAGGGTGCTATGATTGCTATTTGGAGGGCTTTTCTTTGAGTGCAAAAGCATGGCACTCTCAGGCTGTTGGTTGGCATCCCTTGATAAAGTAAACCATATTGTTGTGCACATACTTCAGGCATTGGTGGAGGGTTGAGGTGACCGCTCCCATTTGGTGAAGCTAGGGCCTTCTGATGATTACATTATAGGGGGACTTGGAATCCAGAACCATGTATTCTGAGATTACAGTCGTCTGGTTGTCTTTCTCTCCGGTTGTTGTGGGAAGGTCAATCCTCCCCAGCAGGGTGCTGAAGTTGCTGTCAAACCCGGCCATTATTGCAGTGGTGGTCTTGACGTCGTTGGGATTAAGCTTCATGTGCTTGAGTGGCTCATAGAATAACACATTGGCGGAGCTCCTAATGTTTACTAGGACTCTTTTGATCTCAAAATTGACAATTTTGAGTGAAATAACGAGGGCATCACTGTGAGGACAGTAAATCCCCATAAGATCCCGATCTAAGAATTGAATCTCTGGTGCGGGCGTCAACCTTTTCTCAACTGCGAAGATCTGGAGGATGTTGGGAGTAGTTCTGGCTCCCGAGCATACCGTTTTCTCATTCGATTGGACATTTTTGTGGCTGGGCTATCAGCGTTGAGGACAAAGATGAATTGGTTGTTATGCTGTTGTGGCTCATTTCGTGCTTCCCTCTATTCTAGCCTTTGTTCCTGCCTTCTCTATTGTGGCCTGTCATTACGGGGGTTCTGCCTCCCGTTCTGTCTGACAAACTTGCGCAGCCGCCCTCGCCTGATGAGCTACTCAATCTCCTATTTGAGGGCTCTGCATTCATCGGTAGTATGCCCATGATCCCTATGGAAGTCACTGTATTTTCTCTGGTCCCAATTTTTTGGATTGCTTTTTATTCGATTTGGCCACTTCAGATCTTCACGGGCTTATACCTGTCGAAGAATGTGGGTTAGAGAAGCATTCAAATGAGTGAACGTGCCATACCTTCCAGTGCTATTGTTGCTTGTTGCCCTGGATGCCGTTCTCTTGTTCGGGCTCTTGACCCTTTTCTTGTTCACGCTGGAGTCTTTTTTCTGATCAGTCTTCTGAGCCTGCTCTTTAAGTTTTTAGGAGGTGATATTTGCTTCTTCCAAGTTTATGTACTTTCTGGCTTGCTCCATGAGTGCTACCATATTAGTGGGAGGGCTTTTTGTTAATGAATCCCAAAATCCCCCCAGAGCTAAACTAGAGGTCAAGGCGGCCACAAGGAATCTCAGATTGCAATCCATGATCTCCGTGAGTTCCGCATTGAAGCGCACGATGTACTCTCGTAGTGATTCTCCTCTAGTTTGTTTTATGTTTAACAGAAACTCTGGTCCTTTTCTTAGCCTTCTGCTGGTCATGAATCAGTCAAGGAACCATCTGCTAAGTTCATAAAAGTTGGTGACAGAGTTCTGAGGGAGGCTGTGCAACCACTTCAGAGCCGTGCCCTTAAGACTGGTCACAAAGGTGTGGCACATGAAGGCATCCATGGCTCCATGAAATGCCATGGTATGTTGGTAATGAGAAAGATGGTCCCCTGGGTCCCCAAACCTGTCAGATAGAGTAAACTTTGGGACAATGAACTTCCTTGGCCACTCTTCAGCCATTATAGCAAGGGTGAAGGACGTAGCGAACCGACCAAGCAGCCTTGCTAGTTCACCCTGCTCTAGAGGGAGGTAAGTACCTTTAGTAACTATGGTATGGTTTATAGAGTCTGCTACTTCTTTGACCCTCTGTGGGCATCTAGGCTGAGTCGGTTAGTCCTATCGACCAGCCTCAGTCCCTATATGGATAGGACAATTCTGTCCCATAGTAGGGAGAGGATATCAATTGTCCTGGACTGGGGGAACCGGTTCCGTGTGAGTCTGAAACTCATGCGGCACTGGGTTTGCCCCTGAGGCCGTTGAAGTCAGAACCATTGTGGTATTTTGGTAGTGAACGACCGGGTTGAAGGCTGGTATCCCCCTGCCAGCAGCCGCTGATGGTTGAGGATCCCCTCCCACATGAGTGGAGACATGGTGGTGCACCGGATGCACGTTCAGAACTTCCATGGGAAGCCCTCTGCCCATAGTGGTGGCAGGAGGTTAGACCCTTTCATCGGCGACGTTGGCGAGAGGATGAGTGGGGCTGTTCCGAAGGCCCTGAGTGAACGATGCCAGAGTTCTAGAGATGGCAAGGAGTTGCTCCTGCATCATGTTAGTCTGTCGTTGCACTCGGTCGAGTTGCTGCTAAATGGGGTCAGACGTTTGTCCCCTTCCTCTGTCGGTCAACGGTCGGTTTGGAAGGTTCTGAGGATTTTGAGTATTCTTCTTTGGACGAAGATTAAGAGCTATGGTCCTTTAGTGAGAAAGATGGAGAAGTTGTTTGTAACAGAAAAAACTTAGCAAGAACGATTTCTCATTCTCACAGACGGCGCCAAACTGATGCTGCACTTTCTGATCAGTGGGGGCTCCGCTCCTTTCTCCCTGTTAAACACTCAAAGAAAGAGATCAGAGGGGTACCGGGTTGGTTCTGGTAGTAGCCGCTCCGATGATAAAGTCAATAAACTGAATTGAAAGACTGAAACTGCAAGTAATTGAATGACTGTAATTGAAAAAGCGCACCTTGGGGTTGAATTTATAGGTTGCGGCTTCCTAAGTTGATTAGGGTTTGAAGCCATGAAAGCAGGGATTTGATCATCAAAGAATGGCAGTTACCATGTTCAGTATTGCGCTTCATGAATAGCGGTTTCCTTGTTGAATACTATTTCCTTATCCTTAGCTCGGTAGGATGCTTAAGGTGGTGATGAGCTTGGAACCATCTTGTGTGTGTTCGTAGTGCCTTCCGAGCTTGATCGAGTTCTGAAGGTTGCATAGGCTTCCGATCCGGTAAGCTCTGGATCCATGGATATGAACTTGCTCTGGATGGAAAAGCTTCGGCTACTCTGAACATACACGTGTTATGCTAAGATTGGTCTGTCACTTTGTGGTGTTTCAATATATATGTGAGAGAGAGAGAGAGAGAGAGAGAAAAGAAATGCAATGTTGTTGATTTTTTACTTCAAAGTATGAGGGTGAATTTGTAAATGATTTAAATTCATTAACGTTGTTAAGGGGACAAGTTTCACCGGGACTATGTAATTTAGAAAGTAGAAGGGTGTCATTAATAATTTTTAGGAATTTTAATAGAGGTCAGTATAAATTACTTTAAAAATTTTAAAAGTCTCATTTAAAGTTATTGTTTTAAACCTCAAATTTTCTTGAGCCGACCCTGTTTATTTGTCACTAGTAACAAATTTATCAAGAGATATGTTTTGAGATTTAATTAATTTTTCATGTTTTTTTTAAGTATTTCATATCTAGATACTTGTTTTCTAGTAGAAATATTTATTAATATAAATAATAAAATAATTGCAAATAAATCAAACACTGTCTATAATAAAAAAAAAATATATATGTAACTTGAGTATCAAATTAAAAAATTCTAAAAATATAGAACAATAAAGCTTGATTTATTATTGTTGGTCCAAAAGTTGTAATTGAGTTTGATAATTGATGTGTGTATGTAACTCTTTCCCCTTCAATGTGAAAATATAAGAAAATTGAAACTATAGATATAAAAGAGTTATAATTAATATAATTATATAATACAAATAACACACAATTTAATTCTTTTATACATTTGGCCCACATGTATCGAACCACTTATATGTACTCTTGTCACATCTAATGTAAAGACCCATAAAATTCTCCTAAATTGTAAAATATAAAATGATGATAATGAAAATAATGATGTGAAATTTAATTAAGAAATTAAAATGTTAAATGAAATGACTAAAAAGGCCTTGAAAATAAAAAAGAGGAAAAGAAACAAGGAGGGAAAAAAAAAAAGGAAAATTCCCTTTTTGCCTTACTTTTGGCCTTTTAAAGCTTAATGCCTACACACCCAAAACACACACTAGAAACACACACACCCATTCAAATAAAAAAGGGAGAGAAAGAGAAGAAGAGAGGGAAAGCTAGGGTTTGGAGATCCTTGGAGGAGTGAAGTTTCTTTTAGAAGATTGAAGAAGCATAAAGCCTCTTTACTTACAAATCTCCAACCTAAAAGTAAGAAATTTAAGATATCCATCAAGATTCATTAAAAAAAAAAGTTAGGCTTTTTACCACAAAGTGAGAAATTGAGGTAGGAATTTCTAAACTTAGGTATAGGACTTGTGTAGATAGGTTCATCATGCAATTATCTCATCTTTTGCTATAAGATTGTTCATCATTGCATATTAGGGCATATCTTGCATGTGTGTTGGAAATCCATGTATTGGTTGTTTTTATGCTATGAAATGACTTGCTTTTATCTCGTCTTTCTATTGAATATACTCCCGATTGAATGTCAAAATAATTGATTGGTGAAATCATGAAATGGGTTTACTTGTACTATACTTGATAACTCAAATTGCACACCAAGTGTTTGTGAAAATGCCTCAATGTATGCTTGATGTGGATTTATGATAATTGAGTGAAATTACTTGAATATTTAACCCTCTTGATGAACATATGATGAATTGTGAATATAAATGTAAGAATGAAAACTTGGAAGGTAATAAACATTGAGCTAGAATTGGGGTACGTCAATTGTGTGATTTTGAGTGTGGTGAGATTGTGCTTACTTGGGTTTTTTAATTGGTGTTCGGGATGGTATCTCCCATTGGCTTGCGAGCCGTATATCTCCACGGGTATGTCTCCATTGGGTTAGTAGCCCATAAAGCACATAAGGCTTATCGAGGGGCCGACTAGGGATACAATCTTAGGATTGAGACTTAAGAGAAGGAAACGAAAAATTTGAATAATTAAAAAAAACTCAAATGAGTAGATCCTAAATTTTGGAATGATGTATATTCCTCTTCTTAATAATGCTTCCTTTTGATGATCACATATTTTAACACATGAGAACTTAGTTATTCTTTAGATCCTTGTTTGTAGATGATGCATGCTTTATAAGCACTTGATTGTCACTACACGTGCACAAGCATACACGTGCCACCACACATTCTTATCTTGGTTTAGATTTCTCTTACAGGAGTTGTTGTACTGACCCTTTCTAGATGCAGGAGCTATCAAGGAAACGGCCGCTAATTGAAGACTCATTATCAAGCCATTTTTGGAAGGATCATTATTTTTGTTTAGTTGAATACCATGGAATTTTTGGGAGTCTTGTTGATTGTATATTCCTTTGGGAAAGACCATGTACATTCTAGCTAAAATGTATACAAACTAGAAGCTAAATGAATATGTAAACCTTATGAAACTCTTAGCTCACCTTTTGATCATTTTGAAACATTATGTAAAAAGCTTGAATCTTGTAAATTATTTCTTGCTAATTGAATAAGATATTGATTGTACTATGGATGTTAGGTAATAAATCTAATGTTGAATGAATTGAATTTAGATGTTTAAGACCCTTAAAATCAGGTTGAACCAAGAAAAAAGGTGAAACAAGTTAAGTTTTCAAAACCAACCAAAGTAGAGGACCAAGCCTAATCGGCACTGTGAGGTGGGAAACCCCCTCTCTCAGTGTGCCATCGGCACTAAGAGACGGTGTAACATCCTGACCTAATTAAGCGAAACAATTAAGGATAATAACAATTATCATAAGTTAATTTTCTTATTAACCAAGGGCAATTTTAATTAAGACAAGTAGCCCGTAAATATGAAAGCAAAAGTATAAATAAGAACAACTAATTCTAAAATTGGAGATGACCAATTTTGAGCATGCAAATTAATGCCAAGGGTCATAAATTGACAACGAGTTATGATGAGTGTTAATCAAGGATTAACACACAAAAAGCTATGAAAAAATTAGTACACAAAGTGCATTTAAGCAAGATTAACGCAATATGTGAATAAAGTAAATTAATCAAGAATTTTTTGATAAATATAATAGACTTTTGGTGTAATTAAGACACGATAAAAAATACCAATACAAGACTTGTAATGCATGGATGAAGCATACAGAAAATCAAAAGTCTTGCGGGAATTCCAAGAGACTTTTATGATAATTAAAATACAACTTTGGAAATTCAAGAAATGCACCAAAAATGCCATACAAGGCATAAAAAGAGAAAGATGAGGAAAATGGGGCAAAATGCTCCCAACAAGATTTGAACCTTGCACTTGTGCAAGGAAAAAATAAGTCTCTAAAGAGAAAGCCAACTAGGATACAACACTTTTGTGCTATATATCCCACAAGAAATGTATATAACCCATATAAATCTACAAGTCTACATGCTCAAAACTGAGGTGTCAACACCTCATTGGACCCTCACCTCATCCCATTATTTCATACAAAGACCTAATTATGTATATATATATATATATATATACTATATGTATATTATGTGTATGTTAGAAGAAAATCAGAACATGGGTGCATGTGTGTGCAACTAGAGAGAGAGAGAGAGTTATAGAAAGAGAAAGATGAGGCATGAAGATAGAGGAAGCCATTGATGCATGCAAAGCTTGAAGGCTATAGAGGGATCTCTGGACCGACCATGGGAGCTCAAAAGCAAGCCTAATGAACTATAGAGGGACTAAAGGCAAGGTAAGACAAAAATTTGATATTCTCTCACTAGAAAAAAAAAAAAAAAAAAAAAAAAAAAAAAAAAAACCTAGCATGAGGGTACTCTTTTTGAGCTTTCTGAACCATGAAATGTACATGCATGTATTTAATATTGTAAATAAAAGGAAATAGAGAAGAAAGGGAATCATTTGAGCTTGAGAAACCCTAAGAACCCCAAACCCGAAATGTTAGAAAAATGGGTTTTTAACCTAACTTGATTAATGCTTAAACCAAATTGCATGGCCCAAAAGAGCATCCAATTTGGGGTATTCTGCAACTTATTTCATTAAAAATGGTTGAGAAACCATTCAAAACTACCAAGTTACAACCAAGGGAGGAAAAAAAATGAAAACCTAAATTGGGGCTTGATTTACTACGTTTTGGGAATAGGAATGTGTTCCCCACACTTCCAGAAACTCATAGGGAAGAAATAGGACCAAAACAGCAAGTAAAACTCCACAAAATATGAATTTTAGCACCTAGCTGGAAAAGCGGATCTCGCCGAAGACCGACTGTGTTTCCTTATTTTGATGACCAGGGTTCAATGGAATCAACTTACAACACCATATATGGAATCCTCATGCAAAATAGGTTCGAATCCCGTTGGATTCGTGGCCAAAAAATGATCGGCGACAATCACTGGCGCTAGAGAAGGCGACCAAAACCCTCACCGGAGAAGTGGGGAAGAAGAACAGTGACTCGGGTCAGTTAATAGGTCAAGTCGGGTCAGATACTGAGTTTGGGTTGACCCGCGTGTAATTAGATTTAAATATTAAGTGAAACGTCGTCGTTTTGATCCAAAAAATTAAAAAATATATATATATAAAACTAGGGCTGACATCATGATGATGTCAGCATGATGCAATGGACCAGATTGAACCGGTTGGTTCTTAACTATTTAGGACCGGTTCACTTGGAACCTAACTGAACCCAATGGTTTAGGGTTTTATAGTTTTTGAAATTATAATGACCCCCAGATTTTTCTGTTAATTATGAAATGACCCTATAACCTTCTATTAATTATGAAATGACCCTATAACCTTCTATTAATTATGAAATGACCCTATAACCTTCTATTAATTATGAAATGACCCCAACAATTTTAGTTAATTATGAAATGGCCCAGAAAATTAATTTAATATTAATTTTAAATCCTTTTAATTATAAAAAAATTACCAAAATGCCCTTAGGCCAAATAAAGGCCAATTAAAATAAAGGAATAGTGCAACCCAATGTTTTAGGCGTTTCGAACTCAATAGCAAAGTCTGATTCATGAAATTAAATCTCGAAAAATATAAACAGACAAACTGGAATAATTCCAAATATGTCCTAATAATTAATTAAGTGACCAATTGAATTCCGATGACTATGAAAATACATATTTTAACATTTTGTGGCATTTCATACCCAATAGCAGGATCTGTTTTGCGAAACAAAGTTCCAAAAATATAGACATATGAAATTTCATAATTACCATTTTGCCCTCAGTAATCTAAAAGTCAGTTAAATGTCAAAAATAGCATATTCTGACTTTATTTGACATTCTAGACTCAACGGTGGAGTTCATTTTAGCAAACAAAGTACCAAAAAATGTGATGCGTGAAAGTATAAAATTATAAAAATGCCCCTAGGCTTAATATAAGTCACATTTATGCTTATTTAGATCCGAAAAAGCCTAAATTAATTATATTCGATATTGCAGACTTGATGGTGACGTCCCTTTGAGAAAAATAAGATTTGGTAACAAACTGAAAAATGATGAATACGTCCGTAAGACTTAATAAGTTACTAGAAGTGTATAGATAAAATTAAAAGGTCCATGTAAATGTTATAAAGACCAATTAGACTCGAAATGAACCATGAATACATAAAATCATGTACGAAGAAATATAAGATATTAAAAAGGGTCCCTTGAAGGGCCAAATAAGCTATAAAAGCATCAGGGAACCCTAAATTGAGAAATTAAGAATCCCTTAATCAATTAAACTAAGTTCAAAAGAACTTAAAATACTGAATAACAATGTTTGGAATCAAAGTAAATACTAATTCATTGTACAATGTATTTTTTATCCATGATTATAGGATCACCCAAATGATGAAAAAATGGAACAAGGCAATGGGATAGCTACTATGGTACCAGTATGGGAATGCAATGCTAAAAACCCAATATAAGTAAACCCGAACTCTAATATGTGAATTTCTACTCTGTCAATGTGGCCTACTTGTATAACTGTCAATCATTGTTTCTTGAAATTGTATATCTGTAATTGCTTAAGTCCACAACCTATTATTCATTGTGATTTTCATGTAGTGAAATTTGTAATCTATTGAGATTCTAGTGATTGTGAATATCTATGAGTCCTTGACTCCTTAGTTATATTTCATCTTTGTGATCATTGTGATCCCTTCTGTTGTGAACATTTGTAACCCATGTATATGAACATAACTTGTGGAACCATTTGTCTGATGATGCTATCTGTGACTACCCGAGGTTGTGCTAGCCATGACGCCCATTTTGTGATGCTGATGACCTGCGAGTCAGTGCTTAGGAATGATACCCAAAACATAGTCCTAATGAGAAGATGATTTGATAAGAGCTCTTGGTGCTATTCAAGGTAAAACCTGGATGAGTGTTGGTTGGGGTAGTGGGACCCTATTTGTTGATAGCATCTATTTGGCTCAATTTCTTCATATTTGATTCCACACCCTTTGATGATTTGATAAAATTACCATTGGATGTGAAATACGCCCTTGAGGCTTATCCTTGGATTCAATTGAACTCTTTTGACTTAGGTAGTTAAACGTGTTATGTTCATCTAATTGACCCAGATTTGTATATCCATTTGACTTAGTGTCCATACATTTGATTTCACATTGTGATTGTTGATCCATTAGATTCAGATTCCTATATCTATTTGACTCAAACCCTTATGTCTATTTTGACTCAGATTTGTATATCTATTTGACTTAGTACTCCATATGCTTATGTCGTACTATGATTGTTGATCTATTAGATTCAGGTTCTTATGTCTATTTGACTCAAACTCTCATATATATTTAACCCAGATTTGTACATCCGTTTGACGCAGTGTTCCATATGTTTGATGTTATACCATGATTATTGACTTATTTGACTCAGATTTTTATAATCATTTGACCTAGATCTATATATCCATTTGACCCAAGATTCTATATGTTTGATCCCACATTATTCATTGACTTGGTAATGTTACCCTTAGATGATAAATACACCCATGAAGCTTATCTTTGTAATCAATTGAATCCCCTGATTTGGCCAGCTAAAGGATATGTGCTGATAGATTTGTGCTTATTGACTTACTTGGTCATTCTTTTCGCACTATGAACTCTTTGTGAACTATGTTATTTGGGCCTGATGGCCAATCCCTTTGAACTTGAAATCCTGTGATTACTCTCTTATTATACCCTTTGTTTAACCCATGGCAGAGTGAAGGATTTACTTACTTAGCTAAGTTAGCTCACTCTAGAATTTTAACAATCTTTCAGGTAACATAATATGCAAGGGAATGCAATGATGGCAACTAGTGGAACTAGTGATGTGCTTGTGAGCAATGTTAATGATGTATAACTCCAAATCATAATTTGAATATGTATATATTTTGTAAGGTTGATGTTAGTATCAAACATTGTGATATAGTGACAATAAAAATAATGTTAGACTTGAATGGTGATTTATGATGATAGAAATTGTATTTGGAGACAATCTTATTGTTGATTGATAGAGTTTGATTTGTTATCAGATGAGTTACAAATGTGTAGCTTCCACACTTGCTTGATATATAAAAGAAGAAAAAAAATTATTATCTGTCACGCCCCGAATTCCAGACCGAACCAGGGGACGCGACTGAACGAAATAAAAGACGAAACGAAATAAAATAAACGAGTAATTAAATAGAATAAATAAATAACAATTTAACTAATTTAGATACAAGCCTACATACATTCCTGTTTTAAAAAAATTTCGGCAGAACCTCCTTTCTTTTTCGAGCCTTTTTCCTCCTGATAATCACAATACATCATATAAATACAAACACATCACAATCCATCCTCACTCGATGGCCACAATCTTATCAAAGTTAAATATACATCGCCTAATTATACAATCCATCACGTCTACTCCTACACTTAAACTAAAAGATCACAAATTCCATATTTATTACAATATACAATGACATTTCCATTCTTTTCAGAAACACACCAATCTTTTATAATATCAAAATACGCCCCAAGGGTCAAATATTCTTCCAAATTTATTTCCTCTCCTTTCTCCAAGACTTCATCAAGTCCCGCGTACCAGAAGCTTTATCTGAAACCTGTGCCCACGAATGGGTCAGCGCCAACATGCTGGTATGGTACAATACTAATGCAAGGAACAAAATTAAGACGTGGCATGTGCAAGTGTACATGTATATCTACATGCCTCCCTAATCATTCATATGATGTGATGGCAATTTATATAATGCATCCATACAAAATCAATATCACATTCATGAATTTCTACAATACGATATCAATATGCGTGACGTACACATGCAACTCTATGTCACCCATGTCCCACTTCACTGGTCTGCCCCCGTCAGCCCGTGGGTACTGATGTTGGCCAGAATTTGGGTTTTTCACTACAGGACCTACGCCCTCATAATGCACATCACCTAGTGCTGACCCACACTATGCTTTCAAGGAACCACACTATGCCAATATGTCATGATTTCATCATGCAATAGTACAGTTCAGATGAGACATCACTTTCATAAGCATATGCAACATGCTTGAAATAATGCATCACAATTAAGATCAACAAATAGCATTTAAATCACAAGGTTTCATCCACAAATCTACGTGTCATGCTCGATCAATCTCAACGCTTACGCAAATCCACATGTCACAATATCAACAATCCTTCTAAAACATAAATCACATATGATGACAACTCAAGAAGTAAATCATGACTCCTAAATAATCATAAAGAACACAGAAGCACATAGCCACTCAACTCAAAGTATCACAAAGCAAGAACTCCTATGTGATCTTCTATCATCAGATAAGCACAAGAATCATTTAATCAATATGCACATCAATCCTAATTTAATCCCATTCCTTACTTAGCAAAGTACCATACCTAATCGGGTTATCTCAACCCTAAGAAGCTATATCCACTAAGTAGTCCAGTCAACTGATCAATAACTCAGTCGTCCCACTGCATATGTTTAGAGGGTCCTCGCCTTTCACTTTGATGTTCCTAAAATTCACAAACAGGTCTCAATATATGTCGCTACACAAATTTATGCTATTCAACAAATTTTTATGTCTTTTTATGATTAGTATTTCTTTACTCAATTAGGCTTCACCATTGAATCCGGAACGCCGAACAAAGTCAGTTTAGGCTTTCACGGAATTCAATTTGGACATTTGTACCCTAAAGGGTAAAATGGTCATTTGGTCCTTTCACGGTTTCCCAATTCCCGAGGTCTCTTTTAGCAAATCAGACTCCACGGTTGAGTCTGGGATGCTCAGAATAATTAGAATTCACAATTTTTTTACTTTAATCTGATTCCGTTCGATTACTCTTTGATCTGGGGGCATTTTGGTTATTTCCCCTTTAAATAATTATTTAATTAACTATTATTTCATTTACTCGGGTCAATTCACAATTAACCCTAATTTTGGGTATAATTAAAATCTTACAAGGTTCTATTTATTGCCCATAATTTTTCCAATTCCTATATAAGTTTATATTATTTTTTCCTGTACGTTTCCAATTTAATCCAATTATTGGATAGCTTCTCCTTTTCAACCAAACACTTCCCGAACTCAAATCTAAAATTTTACCCATACAGTAATATTGTTAGGCAGCTATCTGAATGGGTGAGTTGGGTCGGACTCAACCCAGGTTTGGCCCGAATAAAAATACAAAACTCAATCGTTAAATTCTGTTCGGATTATTTTTCTGCATTCCCATTTGATCTAAAACAATTTCTATATTTAAGGAAATCCCACAATCAATTTAATTATTCATGTTTCTAAAAATCCAAGACTAAAGTTTAGTATTTTACCATGTTGTTTCGCGTTTCTTCAATCCAAATTCATCCGGTTTGCCGCGCTACTGCCGTAACTCATCAACACTATTCTGAACCGATCCAACCAACATAAACAACACACATAACCCCACCTGTTTCTTCCAAATCCCTCCAGGTTCTCCAATTTCATTATGGCAGCCGCTGCACAAGCAGATTTGCTGCACTTGCTCTTCCATTTCCCTTATCTGTTACACACATATAAACACGCACATCAACCCAATCTCTCTCTCGATCAGCCGCTACACAACCACACCGCAACACCACACGATGTACACACTACACATATTCAATACAGTGCAGCTCTACTGTTGTTTTACCGCAACCACCCTACAACACGCAGCGGCACATGCTGCTGCTGCGCGACTACATCGGACAGCCCCCACACGGTGCAGCACCACGCACCGCTACTGCTGCTTTGCCGCAATAGCTGCTGCTTTGCCGCAATAGCTGCTGCTGCTCCTCCGGTTTCTCTACTCCATTTCTTTCTTTCTAATTTATCTCTTATGCCCATAATATTTCATATACACATATACATATATCTAATATCTCCTGCCCTGTTGCTCCAAAACTCCCCCAGATCTGCCCCAATTTCTTTTCTATCTCTCAGTCGGTTACTCTCCCTTCATTCCCTCTTTTTCTGCTGCTATAACGTTACCCACACACATGTATTTATCTATAAATATCTCTGCTGCACTGTGCCTACCTGAACAGCCCACATATATATATATACATATATATATATATACTGATCTGCTGTAGCATCACTCTCCTTCTCCCCTAATTTAAACAAATCATCAAAACCCAAATCTCTCATCTTTTCCCATCTCAGAAAATGCCATGACCATCCTGGATTTGAGCTTCTTTGCACCACAACTACAGCTGCATCAAGTCTCCTCCCTGTTTCCGTTCCTCCTTCCACTGCTACACACACACACATATATATACATAAATTCCTGCTGCAGCATCATCATCGCCCCCTATCGCAACTCTAGTAACAGCCACACACCCAACTCGAACCTCGGTCTGCATTTCCCAACTGTAGCCCTTCCAACTAGTTTGCAATACCAGTAACCCCATATGCGAATCAAACTCCTCAATCACCCCTCCAACGATTGATCCCATCCGATCCCCTGGGCAGCGTGGTCTGAAGAGAATCAAAGTTCTGAAATTTCTCTCCCTCTTCTCTCTCTCCCCCTTTCTCTTTTTTCTCTCATTTTCTCCCTGTTTTCACGCGACCTGCACCGCCCTTCCTTTATTCACTTTTCTTTCCTTTTCTTTTGTTGCACCCTTTTACAACCACACACTTATATATATATATATATATATATATATCATATTTATATATTTTTCTGCTACACCCTACAACCACATATTTGCACCGCCTCTCCATTCCACCGTCACAACACATATATGCAGCTCACTCATGCAATATATATATATATATATAATTAAATCTTTAAATATCCCTTTTCTCGGCTGTAACCTCAAGCCCACATTTATTGATTTTTTTTTTATTTTATTTATTTTTTTTTTCAAGTCTCTACATTATCACTCTTGTACAATTTATTTGATTTTGTACGGCTTGTCCGAGTGACCGTGTCAATCATTACCCCTAATCCGTATAGGGTGGGTTTCAGGTGGCGATAGAGTGATATCAGAGCTATAGGTTGGATTGATTGGAATTGGATGATACCACAAGAGTGGTATCAGAGCAAAGTTTAATGATTCTTTGGGAAAGATCATACCAACATTGGACTTGATGACTATTGTATGATTATGATGATTAAATGATCGGTGATTTTGAAAGACGATAGCGTGTTTAAGTACTAAGGATATAGGTCTTTGGGAATTGGACGATTGAGATGATCAAATGAATAGTGATTTTTGGAAGATAATAATATGCTTAAGGGCAAAGGTTAAGGATTCTTAGGAAGAATCGTAGCAATATTGACATTGATGACTCTTGAATACTTAAGTTATGAAATTGATCAGTGAATTATGGGAAACTATAATCTGAACAAGGGCAACGACTAATGCTATTTTTGAAAGATATAGAGTGACATAGAGTTGGGATTGTAAAATTTTAGAAAGTCGGTGGATCTAACAACAAAGCTATTGAAGAGAGAGTCTATAAGAGACTTCAAAGATAGTGACATGAGGATTTGGAGACTCTAGATGAATTGATGATACACCAGAAACGTAAGGACTTTTGAGTGAGTCATAAATAGACCCTGATAGGGTGAAGACAAATAGAACCTTGAGAGGCAATTACTGATTTAACGAGACTATCAAAGTTAAAAGTATGAAATATGATGATTTTAAAATAAGACTGACACATGATTAATGATTATTGGGGAATTCAATGGATCTTGTTGATCTACGTGATGGTAAGACCCAGTTATGAGCGATATTCTATCGAGTTAGCTGAATTTATTACAAACAGTAAGTGATTAATGTTTCTGCAAAACTTTTAAGGATCCATGTGATCTAATGATCGAAAGAGATTGAACTTGTAGTAAAATTTCTAGAAAAGCTTGTGATGACAACGACTATGATAAAAGAATACATAATTTTTTAAAGTACCAAAAGAATAATTGTGATTATGGGAGAAAGTAAGAATAAAAAAATTTGTGATACTAAGGAAGTTATGAACTCCTATGGTTGGAAGACCTTACTTAATTTTGATAAACTTTAAATGTCGAATGTAATGACAATAATGATGAGATGGCTAATTGACTTAAGCAATTCTGAGAAATGATATGAAGTCCAGAATGGAAAAAAACTATGGATAGCAATACTTGCAAATGGATAAGTGCTAGTATGCTATTGAAACTTTAGTTAAAGATGAGACTAATTACCTCACCATGTGGCTTTGAAGTCACAAAATGTACAAGGTACTTCCCGTACAATTGAATAAGTTCTCTAAGAGAACAAATTTGTTAGAATTGAATAACGATTAGGAAAAACGTAATGTGATGATAAACCAAATATGACAATGGGCATAAGAAACTAGACACTTGAGTAACCTTTTTGTGCAAGGGTAAGGGAAACCAAAATAATGGCTATTAATTAAAAGGTCATAGGACTTTGAGATTTGAATTGTTCAAAAATGATGTGGAAGGTTCTAAGTGAACAAAATACAATATCACAGTTAAAAGTACTTTAAAAAAAAAGGCAGATTGTTATATGAAGAATTGGAAACTAGGGTGAAATACTACCCTAGGAATTTCAGTAAGTCTACCAAGACTTGAATAAGAAATGAACTGAGTGAACTTACTATACTTTAACCCATAAAGGAATGAACTGAGTGAACTTACTATACTTTAACCCATAAAATGTTCAAACATGAACATAGAGACTAAAAAATCAAATAAGAAATCAAAATTCATGTGTTTGATGTTCACATGGTTCAATGTGAATGAATCTTTAGCATGACTAATATGGATGAATCCAAAGTCTTTTGCTCCCAATAGTTTATTTTGTTTGCTTAAATAATCTAAATGTAATGCCTTCGTAAGAAGTTGCAATAAAGTTTTTAAAAGATACATTAAACGGTATCCTAATTTTATTTATGGATTAAAATCTATAAAATATAGTCTGGGATTAATTTTTGGATTTGGTGATAGAAAAGAAAGAGTGAGAAAAAATAATCTCTCCTATTTTCTATTCATATTTTCTTTTTCAAAATTCATTGAGAAATTTTTCCTTAAGAAATCCCCCAACTCAATAGAAGCCTTATTTTGGCATAGGATATATTTTAACAAGACCAAGGGAGAGGGACTCATTCTATCTACAATATTATAATTGCTTCTCGTGATTACATCAAATTACTGATTACTTATACTACAAATGAAATAAACCATTTTTTTTAAGAAATATGATCATAAAAAGTGTGTAAATAAGTGTGCATACGTGTGTTTATGTATTTCTGGATTGTATGATTCCATTATATGATCTTTAAACCATTTAGGTGTGTGTTTGGAAACTAGGCCGGAGGGTGAAATTCATGAATGTAGGTCATGAGTTTGCCAATAGATCTTTTTGGAGCTTCAAAAAATTCATAACTAAGGGCTGAGATTTTGGCCAGAGATGTAGGGCCAAATAGGATCTAAGTACTCTATTATATGACCTATAAAAATGGAGCAAAATGGGGGTGAATTAGCTAAAGTGTCTGAATAAAACATAAGGGTTATTACTTGTGGCAATTCAAAACTTAGCACTTTTCGCATAAATGGCAGGTTGGGCTTTTATAGCTGCTTATACAAATTTACTCATTTATAATTTTTAACCAATTTACTAATCATTAGACCAATAAATTATCTATTTTCTCAAGTTTTTGTTTAGTTCATAAGTTCTAATATCCATTTTCTAATTTTTTATGTCCATTTTTCTTTGCAACAAAAGTATCAATAGTAATATTATTTTGAACCCCTACAATTTAGAATAAAATATTTAAAATAAAAATTCAGTGCAGATATACTTGGGGTCATTTGTTTAATCAAAAGTTTATATTAACAGTGCAAATAAGTAGTGACGTGTAAAGACCCAAAAAAATGTCAAAGGGTATATCGGTAATTTTTCAATCTCTATCAATGTTGAATAAGTAATTAATTAAAGATGTGTCAAAAAAATTATAAAATCAATTGATGAGTCATTAGTATGACACATTGAAGCTAAACTGGGGTTTTAGCAATTTGTTCAGGACTGGTATGAGCCATGGAGCCACAAAGTCATGTACAAAACATAGATAGAGATGAAAATCCTAATAATTGAATTTGGGTGAGGTGCATCAGGGGTACAAAAATGACAATGACAGTGATGGATTGGATAACACCCCTTTTATCTCTCTCTCTTTTCCCCCTCCAAGTTGGCTGAATCTCTCTCTCTCTCTCCTCTCATCTTTATTTTAAAACCTCTCTCTCTAACAGTTGAGAATGTGTGTGTTGGATATATGTGTGTTTATGTAAGGTGTGAAACAGTTCTAGGATGGGAGGAAGAGAATGTGTGCATTGATTGAGCAAAAAGATTTGTGTTTATGTGTGCTGTATGGGTTCAAAAGAGAAAACAATGAGTGATTATGTGTGTTTACACATATGCATATATGTTTGTGAATGTGTACATCTATGAGTGCACTGAACCAGAAGAAAGGGAAAGAAAAATGAGGAAGATGGTTGGGGCAGTGGATTAGGACAGTCGAAGAAGCCATGGATGGCTAAGACCCAAGCTCTCTTTCTACTCTCTCTTTATTCGTGGAATAAAAGGACCAAGGTAAGGGCTTCTAGATCTTATATTTAGTCTAAATCCTTGATTTGGGCATGATATGTGTGTTCTTGGTGGTTAAATATGTGTATGGATGAATATATATACTACTATATGTGTATGAGTGTGTGTTTTACAAAGAAGACCCACATTCGGGTCTCCACGAGCAATGAAGGAATTTTAGGTCTTGGGAAAGACCCTTTGTTTTTCCAGGAAACGAAAAAAAGCAAAATGAACCAAAACCCAATGCCAGGAGTTGAGAAATCAATGGTTGCAGGCTTTCTACTAGAATTTTGGGTTCCATTAGAGAACTTTTTTGTAGCAACCTGAGAAATTATCAAATGATGTTTTGATAATGTCCTCTTTAGAGTGAGTAAATTTCGAGGATGAAATTTTTATAAAGGGTAGAGATTATAAGGACCTGAAAAATCTTCAAAGGGCAATTTGGTAAATTGCCAGCATAGACTGGGGACAGACTAGAGATGAATCAAAAATGAGTCAGAGAAACTGTAAAATGAGTTCATAAGTCATCAAAATGACATGGTAAGGTTAAAAATGAGTTTTGATAATTTATTCGAGAGTAGTGTAAGTCACGGCACTACACAGACATTTACAGGATAGATAAGAAAATCCAAACAATGGAATTTGGAGAAACAAACTATATATTTGGAATCAAAGCCTCGAAATTAGCTAGGTACCAATTTTGGTACAATTCCAAGACAGTTTCAATTTGGGTTTATGTGCGCGTACTGTTGGCCAACTGGCCCCATGGCACTTTGGAAATTGTGCAAGGCTTCCATGAGAAGCTAACAAGATATTTTATGGAAAGGGACATGTGTCAAATTTTGGTGGTGGGAGAGAGTAGTTTGTGTGTGTGAGGGTGCACATTATAGGGGCAAGAAATAAGGGGAAATGACTTGATGGAACAAGGCTCTATTTCTCTCTCTTACTTTACTTTTCCCTTATCCCCCCTCATTTTCTGATTTCCCTCTCCCTCGCACAACTTTCTCTCTCTCTCTCTTCCCGAATACATGTGGAGGTGTGTGTGAGAGTGTGTGTTTGAGAGGTTGTGTGTGTGATCTATGGGAGAGAAAAGGGAATTATGTGTTATGTTTGAGAGGAATACAAAAGAGTGAGTGTATAATATACTATGTGTGTGGGTAGCTAAACATAGTGAAACCGAAACTAGAGAAGAAAAAGAAGAAGGATAGAAAATGAAGATAAGAAGGAGAAAGAAGAAAAATGAAGTGAAAGAAGAAGGATGGAGCGTGTGTTTGCATGCCTCAGTGGGAGTTTCAGTGGGCTTTGAGCTAGTATATATGAATGTGTGTTTATTGTTTGTTTTTATAAAGGGCTCTATTTTGAGTCCCAAAAGGGATGGTGAATCAAGGAACCTTCCTAGAATGATTATACAGACAGAATAAGACACAATAGAACCATTTTTTATGGATCTTAGCGCGGACAGGGGGTAACGACAACCATAACCGAAACTTCTTAAAGCTCTAAAAACCTGATGTTTTGTAGAGTCTTCATTGATAAAAATCTTAAGGTATGAGTTTAGAAGGTGAAGGAATGTGTTTGTGAACCAAGAAACTTAGAGAAACTGGGAGGAAAACTACCTAGAAAATTTTAGGTTGCACCACTATTTATCATCTAGTTGGGGATGATGAACAGTACCCAAAATCGCAAGACGTCGCTTTTGGCTAGGTGATTTAGGCTGCTGGAGCTAGGGCTGCGTTGAGCCTAATGAGTTGGGCTATGAAATTTAAAAAGGGTGGATTGGGCTCAAAAAAAAAAAAAAAAAGCAACTAGGCCGAATGCAGCCCAAGCATTAGCGACCCACCAAGGCACCCTAAGGCATTGTTTGTTCGTAGGAATAAACCTAGCCAGTTTTAAGGAGCCTTGGTCCAAGATTGGACTAGTTCTGGGTTAAATTGGTCCATGGTTGGACTAGTTCTCCAATTATGAAATTACGAAATTACCCCTCCTTGTATATATTGAAAATTAAATGCAAATAAAATAAATAAAAAAATGCGACTTTCTTACAGTTTTAGGGGCATTCTTAACTCAATGGTGGCGTCGATTTGGGCATTCGGGGACCCGAGGTGGTCCCACATGAACATGGAAAATAGGAGAAAACTAGAAGTTGTTCTTCTCTTAGAAAAACAAAGTGTCATGCTCTGTTTGAAAATCCTATACACAATTCAATTGCAAAATAGGGGAAAACTAGAGTTTTTCATGATAAACACTATTTTTAGCTACAAACTCTAACATGAATTCAATTGTTTTAAAAGCTAAAAATAATTCCAATATTTTTTGAGTTGAAATATGAATTTGAATAACATTTTGAGTGAATTTGAGAGATGTAAATGTGTTCTAAATAGCATCAAAACATTCAAATGATCCTAGAACACTAAAATACATACAAGCTCACTCTCTACTCACTCAATAATGGTCACCAGACATATGCATTAATTTCAATAATGAAATGTTATTTATCTCAAGGTTGACTTTCTATTGTGTTGAATGATTTTCACATCAATAAAAGCAAACAACCATAGTCAATAAACTTAGAGATTTTTTACCATTTCCAATCAAAACTCCCTCTCAACTTAAAAGCAAAATTTACAAATTGAATTTGCACTTAACTCACATTTTGTAAGGCGGCTTTCACACAATTGAGTAGACTGCTCTTTTCAAAGGATTTACCAATGCTAGCAACGATGATATCTCAATGGTAAACCTTTTCCTTCCACTTTTGGATTTTTTTTTTTTTTTGTGTGTGTCATTTTCTTTTTGGGCTTTTACTTTTGGTCATTTGATTTTTCCAACCTAAGTCAATCTTTCTAGCCATGGACTTATTGAGATGAAAACATAAAACCATTAATCCCATCCTATCTACATGACAATCTCATGCAAGAATTAAGCAAGATAACCTATGAGATCACAAGTAGATTGAAATATTGTGTGTACCCAAGTGAAAAAGACTAAGTGATGATATTGATAGAATAAAGTTCATAAGTCAAGACTCAATCACTAAAAATGCAATTAATACAATTCTTTTTTAAAAAAAATGGGATTACCATTAGCAATTTAAATAAGAGAAAAATATTTTTGGATTATTGTCTTCACAAAAATATAAAATGCACCTAATTATGAGGGATCAAAAATCCACTAAGAAAAAGAAAAAAAAATATCCATAGACCTAGAATAAATGGTTAACGTAAGAATCACCTAGACTATGGAAAAAACACACCTTACTCTAGGTGATTTTTAATGAGAGAAATGGAGTAAGATGTAATAAAGCAATTCACAAGGAGACTATAAGATGAAAGTGCAGAGTGAAATCCCTAAATTGTAATAGAATCACTTAGTCATCTAAGAGATAAATTTGCTCTTCCCGAGGAAGAAACAAATTGTGAAGTGTGATTTATAAACTCCTTCTCAAGACCTTTAGTTCATCCTTCCTTACCCAAATTTGTCTTACAATTCTTTTGGGAGTAGGAGGGTCATTTTGGGTCTTGACCTTACCTCTAACCTTGGAATGAGAAATTACTTTAGGCTTTTCAACATTGAAAATACGAATGATCCTTTGAGCCATACTCCTTGATTTTTGAATATGAGTATTCATTTGTTACTTCAAGGTAGAAATTTTCAATTTGTGCTTGAAGGTCATAGTGTAAGATTTTATTTGCCTCTTCTTGGCAAATCCACACTTCCTCCTAAAATGCCTTTCAACCATGCAAGGAAAGCAATAAAATGATCTTGGTTAAGGTTTGGCTTGAGGTCTAGATTAAGGCAGTGGGTGAGAATGTGCTTAAGGCTTTCGTTGTGGTTGGGATTGCCTCATAGGTTTAGGTGGTTTAACACCTTCAGATTTTGAAGATACAAATACAACCAGCTTGAGAGTAGGAGATTGACTTGAAGTGGATGTGAAGGACTTGTTCTTATCTGTGAGCATGTCATAGCCCAAGCCACTTCTATCATTCTTGATTTGATGGTATTAAGCATTTTAGAAAGCTTATTCGACCTATTCACAAGATTGACTTTGACATTCTAGCTTGTGTGAGTTGTTCACTAAAAGAGTGAACTTTAGAATTCAATTCTTTCTTTTCAATGTCACAAGAAACTAAGGAAGCCTTAAGTCCTTCCTACCTCAACAACCAATGAATTTTTCTCATTTTCTAAGTATTCAACTTCTTTTAAGAGAAACAATTTATCCTCATTTAGTTGATTCAATAAGGATTTATCAACTATTAAAGAACTATGCTCCTTTTTACAACACTTGAGCTTAGTGGTAAGCTTCATGTTGAACTTCTTGAGATTTATAGATTCATTGAATAGTCTTTTAAAAGCAATCTCAATGTTTTCTTCATTATCGCTCTCATCATCACAAAACACAAGGTATTTGATGTCCTCATGATCTTCATCCTCAAAAAAAGATGATCATTCATGGACATTGGTGACACTTGTGAAAGCTAAGAATTGACTTTTATCACCATCAAATTCTTCATCATCATCCTTATCCCCTTCTTCCACTACATCCTCTACGAAGAGAGATGATTTCATCGCCTTTCTATTTTGAGAATTTCTATTTCTCTTATTAGGACAATCGACCATTATATGCCCAAAGGTGCGGCAATTGTAGCATTCAATAGGCTTAGAGGATGATTGTGAAGAATATCTTTTTCTATCACCACTAGAAGAAGATTTTTGGACTTAGCCTCTTGAAGAGTTAGAATTTCCAAAGGATCTTTTACTTGAGCTTTTAGATCCCTTGAAGTTAGGCATTCTACCTTTGACGTATTTGTTAAACTTCCTAACAAAGAGAGAAAAGTCTTCATCATTCACGGACTCGGGGTCAAGTTCAATATCCCTTTCATTTTCTCCTTATGTTAATTTTAAGGCAAGACTTTTAGTCTTCTTTGCTTGCCTAAGAGTTAGTTCACAATCTGAAGTGATCCAACTAACTCATCAACAATGAAAGAGTCCACAGTCCTTACTCTCCTCAATAGCATTTATCTTAGGTTGAAATCTCTCAAGAAGTGATCTCAATATTTTCCTTATAAACTTAGTCCTTTCTAAATTTTCTCTTAGGTTAAATGATGAGTTGACAATGTCACTCAATTTAGCATAGAACTTGGAAAAGGTTTCCAATTCTTCCACTCTTAAGGCTTCAAACCTAGAAGTTAACATTTGTAATTTTGATATTTTTACTTCTAATATACCTTCATGGGTAGTCTCGAAGATATCCCAAGCCTTCTTGGATGTCTCACAAGTCATGATGCGGCGAAACTCATCGAAAGTTACTGTGTTTACTCAATCAAGTATTCAATTAATCAAATTAGAGAACAATTATAAATTTCATGAAAAATCAATTTCAATATTCTAGCGAAAGCATTCTATGGGCGCTAGCACCAGAAAAAAGGAAAGTATGTCATCTTTTTTCATGGATTTAGAGGCATCCTGGCTGTCTCCTTCCCTAAAGGTGGGAAGAAACACCTCTTACGGGAGATAGAGAAATTGAGGAGTCGCCAGCTTGCTTTCGGGCAAGAAACAAGCAAACCCGTTACAATAGAAAATAATTAAAAGAGAACTGAAAATGAATGAAATAATTGAAATTTACATCGCCTTGTCTCCTAATTACATTCTAAAGATCTCTTGACATTGATCAAATAAATAAAGCATTGAAATAAAAAGTGCAAACCAAAGAAAACATGGATCCAGGGGCTAAGGTACTGAGTGGAAAGGTGTTAGGCACCCACCCCACTTGATCCAAGTGGATCGGCCTCGAATATTCACTTGCAAGACTATTTTGTCATGAGAAAACTGAAAAGAGAGATGTGAGTCTGAAAAAGAAAAGTAATAAATGATCTAATGTAAAGAAATAAGGTAAAATAGAAAAGATAGAAAGAAGATTTGACTCGGGCCCGAAAGCTTCCTACGTATCAATTTAGAAGAATGGAATCAGAGTCACATAATTTTCTGGTTTACCCTCTTTTGTCAAAAGTGATCAAAGATGTGAGATCAATTAGATTTGAAAAAAAATATTAAGGATTTAAGAGCGTACCTTATTTAGTCATGGTAGTCGGACAGAACTTCAACTAGGAAAATCTGGATCGGAGGCTTCCAATCGGGCAGATCTCCGACTTGTTCTTCGGTTTGAAAAGCATTGCTTCGGCTTGCTTTTCGAAAAGAAGTTATCACTCTGGCAAGGCTTCGACCTCGAGGCTCTATTTATAGGAAAATATACAGATTTGAGATTTGATCCAAGGGTCTAAGATAAGACCCTAAAATGGAAGGCTAGGATCATGTCTTGAGTGATAATAATCTAATTAAATAAATAAAAAAAAATTAAATAAGAATGACTATCCTAACTAAATGAATTAATAAATAATTATAACAATGCATAAACCAATAGAATTGGTGTCTACATGCAAGAGCCAATGAGATAAAAGAGAAACAGAATTTAATTAGAAAATAAACTCTGAAATAAAAATGTGTAAGTTCAATGCATCTCCATTTAAGAAAATATCATGCAACCAGATTTATGGAAACTCTAAAAGTGGAAAGTCCTAATTAAGCCTAAATAGACTACTATTACTCAAGATTACCAAATTGCCCCTAATTTGGTGGAGAATCTCTAGATTACCACAAGGCATAAGAAATTACCAAATTACCCCCAATTCATCACCAAAGGGCTAAAATTACC
Source organism: Nyssa sinensis (assembly GCA_008638375.1). Taxonomy (NCBI): domain Eukaryota; kingdom Viridiplantae; phylum Streptophyta; class Magnoliopsida; order Cornales; family Nyssaceae; genus Nyssa; species Nyssa sinensis. The sequence goes on from CM018032.1 coordinate 21,170,638, forward strand.
AAATTACTCCCATGTGGGTAAAATTATATGAAAATAATGAAAATGCCCCTCAAGTAACTAGGAAGTCCTACTGAGGATGGGATTGTGCCAAAATTATCAAAATGCCCTTAATGGGCAAAACGGTACCAAAATTACTAAAACGCCTTCCGATGGGCAGAAGAGTCCTAATGGGAGTGGGACTCTACCTGGGCAGAGTCCTACTTGGAATAGGACTCTATCAATAGAGTTCTAACGGGAATAGGACTCAATTGGAAAACGTCCCTACTTGAAGTAGGTTTCTTAGCATAATCATCGGTTTTTACTACTTAATCAAGGGTCACAAAAATGAGGTATCTATATAAAGCCCCTTATTGACGGAACTTGCAAGCAAGTGAACGTCAATGTAAGAAAAAAAAAAAAAAGACAACCATTTTGGCTGATTGTGATTTTGACGTGGTCGGACTCATTCCTCTATGAGATTCCTATGTATCACCCTCAGGCAAATCAGACCATTTGTAGTTCATGACTAGTGAAAATAAGTGTTGTCTTTGCCGCATATCTAAGAGATCCATCTCGATAGGACTATTGCGAGGTTACGCCCTCGGAAATGACTCCTCGGAGTCTTACTTGATAAGAAATATGATCCTAACAAGTCTTTTATAAATTTGTGTTCTCATAAGATGATCTTAAGTCCTCGGACGTTTTACCTATAAGGAAATTCCATCCTAGTCGGTTGGTAAGAGAGAATGCGATAGACAGCTTTCCCGAAAGGAACGCTATCCAAAATGTGATGCAATAGATGGCTTAACCGAAAGGAATGCTATCCTAACAGAATGGTGAATTTGCGTCCTCAAACAACTTTCTTAAAATGAATGCTATCCTAATAGCCTGATAAAACGTGCCCTCAAATGACTTACCTGAAAAGAATGTTATCCTAACAAGATAATGAATTTGCGTCCTTCATATGACTTTCCTAAAAGGAATGCTATCCTAATAAGCTGATAAAATGCGTCCTTAGTCGACTTACCTAAAAGGAATGCTATCCTAACAAGATAATGAATTTGGGTTCTCAGACGACGTTCTTAAAAGGAATGCTACACTAATAAGCTAATGAATTTGTGTCCTCAAACAACTTTCCTAAAAGAAATGCTATCCTAATAGGCTAATAATATGCGTCATCAGACGACTTGCCTAAAAGGAATGTTATCCTAACAAGATAATGAATTTGCATCCTCAGATGACTTTCCTGAAAGGAATGCTATCCTAACAAGATAATGAATTTGTGTCCTCACACAACTTTACCTAAAAGGAATGCTATCCTAATAAGCTGATAACATGCGGCCTCAAACGACTTTCCTGAAAAGAATGCTATCCTAACAAGATAAATTTGCGTCCTCAGGAAACTTTCCTAAAGGACTGCTATCCTAATAGGCTAATAAAATACGTCCTCAAACGAATTTCTTAAAATGAATGCTATCCTAACAAGATGATAATGTGATAGACGGCTTACCCGAAAGGAATACTATTCTAACAGGATGGTGATGCGATGGACGACTTACTTGAAATGAATGTCGTAATAACAGGATGATAAAATATGATGCGATAAATGGCTTACCCAAAAGGAAGGGAATCCTAACAGGATGATAAAATGTGATGCAATGGACGACTTATTTGAAATGAACTTTATCTTAACAAGATGGTAGAATGTGATGCGATGACTTTCCTAAAAGGAATGATATCCTAATAAGTTAATAAAATGCATCCTCAGACGAATTTCCTGAAAGGAATGCTATCCTAACAGGATGATAAATTTGTGTCCTTAGACGACTTTCCTCAAAGGATTGTTATCCTAACAGGATGATAAATTTGTGTCCTCAGATGACTTTCCGAAAATGAATGCCATCCTAATAGGCTAATGAAATTCGTCATCAGATGACTTTCCTAAAAGGAATGCTATCCTAATAAGATGATAAATTTGTGTCCTCAGATGACTTTCCTAAAAGGAATGCCATCCTAATAGGTTGGTAAAATGCCTCCTCAGATAAATTTCCTAAAAGGAATATTATCCTAACAAAATAATGAATTTGCATCCTCAAATGACTTTACCTAAAAGGAATGCTATCCTAATAGGCTTTTTCTAAAAATAATGCCATCCTAATAGAACTTTTATGAGATTATGTCCTTAGTGAACAGATTGCCAAGATGACTTACGTCCTCAGACGATTTTTACCGAGATAGATTACGTTCTCAAACGGTTTGCTTGAGATGGATTACTCCCTTAGACGATTTTTTCCCTAGATTGATTACATCTTCAGCCGGTTTTTGCCTAGATGGATTACGTCCTCAGACATTTTTTTTCCTAGATGGATTACGTCCTCAGACGATTTTTTTCCTCGATGGATTATGTCCTCAAACGGTTTGCGAAGATGGAATACGTCCTTAGATGATTTGTCTCGATGGATTACGTCCTCAGACGATTTTCCGAGATGGATTATGTCCTCAAACTATTTTTTTCTAGATGGATTACGTCCTCAGACAGTTTGCCTAAATAGATTACGTCCTTAAACGATTTTTTTTCCTAGATGGATTACATCCTTGGGCGTTTTACCTAGAAAGGAAATTCATGCTAATAGGTTGATAAAATGCATCCTCAGACGAGTTACCTAAAAAGGAACTCCATCCTAATAGGTTGATGAAATTCGTCCTCAAACGACTTACCTAATAAGGAACTCCATCCTAATAGGTTTGTGAAATGCGTCCTCAGACGACTTGGGTGGAGAGTAAAGACTTCATGGGGAACGTTTGGTTATAATTCACTGGGGAGATGAATTAGGTTAACTCAACTAGAATGATGGAATTCAGTGTGACTTCATGGAGAAGAATTTGATCGAGTTTCATACCATAAGGTCATATTGCTTAACTCTTTCTTAGGATAGGAGAACAACAAGTGAACTCAACTTTGAAAGGAGTTACACTCGAAGTGATGTACTCAATTAATGATAGGAGTTGATGGAAATGCTTGCCTTAGATATGGGAGAGAGAAGATATGCAAGAATCAGCCTTGACTTAGACAGAAGGAGGTAGAACTCAACTTAGATAGGAGTGTGGAAAGCTATGAAAAAAATCACATTGATGAAGAACTATTACCTTAGTTAGAGGAATATGAGATTTACTCAACTTAGAGAGGAGTAAGGAGATTGTACTCAACTCAGATAGGAGTGAAAAAGATGTACTCAACCTAGATAGGAATAAAGAAATGTTCTCATTGAATGAGAGAATATGTTTTGAAACATATTTTTTTCATTTATGAAAAGGATTTTTCGTTTAGAGAAAATTCTAACTTTTAGCTTGGACTCTCCTAGCCACTAGATAATTGGCAATCAAGTTGGTTGCTTAGGTCAAAAGAACCATTGCTTGGTTTCAAATGGTGAGGTTTCCCATCTTTGTAGATGATTGGGGAAATTTGCTCGAACTATGAACTATAGATATAAAGGCTTAGGAGACTTGATCAGCTAAAGACTTATCTTCAAGTTCATGGATTAAATATTTTGTCTTTCCCAAATGATTTGAGAGATTCCCTTGAAAGCTTCAGAGTATTTGTTTTGACCATGATTCAGTTTGATCATTTGAAAAACGAGAATTATTGATTTTCACAATAGATTGTGTATTTAACTGAACATGTTGGATAAAATCATTGAATGAAAGAAATTTTGGGTAAACCAAAGTGATGGAGACTTTACCTATAATGTGGGCAAAGTTGTTAAGGCATGAAAAATGTAAATAGAACCCTTTTGATGGAAAAAAAAAATTCTTTATATTGGCATGAAAGAGCTCCTTGATTAGGGAAAAATTGTATAATTAAGAGTATGAATCACTCTTAGAATGAACAAGGTATAAGAGAGCCCCTTGTAAAACAAGGATAAGTTACTTTAGAAAGTGAGCAAGAAATTTGGTGCAAATAGGTAGATAAGGAGTCCCTTGATAAATTCTTTCAAAAAAATGGGTGAAGAATGAAGAGACAAAATGGGGCAAACTGGTAAGGTGGAAGCCCCTTATTTGAAACCATTTATTATATGATCTATCTATTTGTAAGACCCTTTAAAAGAGCTCTCAATTGAAATGTAACAATTCCTTTAAGCAAGCAAAACCTCAAGGTGGTCTTATTATTAGGGATGAAACACAGGTTAGGGTAAGGTTTACTAAATGAAAGGTATATAAGGCCCAAAATCCCGTGTTCATGATACCAAGCCCCTTGTGTGCATCTCTTTGATGTACATACCATTCATTTGTAGGACCTCAGAGTGGATGTCCATTCTTAGTATGACCTTTATGTGCATGAATTTGATGTACATAACCAAGCCTAAAGTTTCTTCTTAGACTACCTATGTATCTCTTTTTTCGAGAATCAGGTCTAATGTAGTTCATTACTCGCTTGAAGCTCTTTAAGCCATTCAAGGCTTGATTGACTAATTTTTTGCTTCCTTGCTTGGAAAATGTTTCTTTTGGTGAGGCAAAAACTTTATTTTCTTTTCTTTTTAACTCTTCCTTGATAGTTTGTTTTGTCACTTTCTTTCTTGGAAATGTTTTCCTTGATGAGGCAAGGATGTTTCTTTTTTTTACTTTTGATTATTATCTCATGATTGTTTCTCATTTCCTTGCTTGGAAATGTTTTTTTTCACATGGGACAAAGATGTTTTTTCTCTTTGCTCTTTGATTCTTCTTTGATGGCATTGTGAGAGTACACACATAGTAGGCTTCCCCCCCCCCCCCAATAATGTTTGGTAGATGGGTTTAAGAAAGAAAGGAAAATCAAGTAGGCTCAAAAGATTTGCAAGTGGATATCTTTATATGGGTGATAGGACAAATTTGGTTTGTCAAGTGATGGCCTCCTATCTTTGAAATTTCTTGCATTTGGAAAACAATCACATTTTTTAAACTTACAATGTTGATGTCTGCTTAGGGACATGACCATTATCTTCTTTGGATGGTGATTGAATCAGACAAGATTGCCTTTGAGGCAAATGGATGAATTGGTGAACAATGAGAAAATCAAGATGATTGATGAAGTTTGATGATGCTCAGATTCAATGCATTCAATCTTATTGTGAATTTGATGACATTCATTTTCTTAAAGAATCAAGATGAATCATCTAGGACATTTTTGTTGAAAGTATCCTAAGAGAATATTTACTAAAACATGAGGAAAGACAGATAGAAATTCTTTACTAAAACATGAGGAAAGAAAGATAGAAATTATCCATGAAGAATAAAAGAATGACATTTGGCTTGGAAAGCTTCTCATTCTTGATTGTGGGCTAATCTTGGTTGATCCTTGAAAAATGAGGCCTAATGGCTTGTTCATCAATCAAATCTTGAATAGCATACCTCAACATGGTGCAATGATCAGTGTAATGGCCCGCACATTGATGTTAGGCATAATGCTTGCTCAGATCATAATTCTTGGGTATTGGGTTTGGAGTGAGTCGAGGATCCAAAGGTTAGAGATGCCCTTCTTCGCAAAGCTTTTGAAAAACTTCGCTCAATGATATAGAGAGTTCTAAGATTGAATTTGATGGGCACCTTCGGGGTGAATTGGCGACGATGGGGCTGTTGAACTAACAGACCAAGAGAAAGGTTATTGTGGAGTTAAAGCATTGACTACAATCTCTGAGTTATTGGGCTTGATGTTTTATGTAAGTTTCATTAATGTTCAATCATTGATTGCATCCTCGATTTGGATTCCAACCATTATAAGAGCTTTGAAAGTCTCAAAATAGTGGGCAAACATTGATTCATGGTAGATGGGAAACAAGTTCTTTACCGTTTGCACTTGTTTGGCTTCACTTGGCCTGTTGACCATTTGGGCCGCTTTGGCCCTCCATCGAGTGATAAAAGTTGAAAGAGTCTCCTTGGGTTCTTGCTTGGTGGTCTCAAGGTCCTTGAGTCTAATGTCCAACTCATTGTTGTAATTATACTATTTGACAAAGGCATTGCAGAGTTGTTCCTAATCTTTAGATATGGGCTCTTCCAAGTCTAAGAGCCAATAAAGAGCTACCCTAGTGAGGGTTTGGTGGAACATTTGAGCCATCATTTCAGTTATAACCCCTAGTGGTTGCATGGCCCAAGCATAGAGCTTGAGATGGGTCTTTGGGCATGTGGTCCCATTGAATTTGTCTAAGTCTGGCATTTTAAACCTATAGGGCAAATGGGCCTCTAGATATATGGAGAGTTTGTGGATATCAATCATGTCATCTCCACAGTTGGATTTTCATATAAGGGCTTCCACCTTTTCAAACCTTTTGAGAAGAGCCTCTTTATTGGTATTGGGCTTCTCTTGAGGTTTGACTTCATTTTGGAGCCCATTTTGTTCGGCTCAATTAAACTGATCATGTATGGCTACATCTTGGGCCTGCTGATTCTGTTGGAGATGATCTTGAGAAGGTATAGGTGGTTGGTTATTGGGAGCATTGTTAGGTGGTGGTAACCCTTGTTGTAACAGTTCTTGGACTATTTTGGAGAACCTCCATGTTTCATCTTTATAACTATATCTTTTCTGATTTTAGCCAAAATCTGAAGTAATTGACCCTGATCTACAGTGACAAGATACAATGATTGGCTTGATTTTGATGCCATGGTTTTCGAGCTCAACTGAGGGAATAATAACTGAAATATGGTAGGAAACCTCAATGAATTTTTTAATCACACAATGAGTGCAAAGGAGTTTGAATCCAAGCCAATAGTCCAAAGAGTGTTTTGATTTCAAAACTTTGAATAGGATAAGATCTCATCTAAATGGAAAAGAAGATCATTCCTTAGAAAATGAAGCATGCATTTTTTTTCTTTTTTTTTTTTGAATTTTGAAGTCTGAATTTTTAATTTTTTGACCTTTTTTAAAATAAAAAAAAATAGGGTCATAATGCCTAGGCAGCCCCTAAGTCTTAAGAGGAAGGAGCTATTTTCTTGAATGAGGAAAGCAATCCTAAAGGTTAGGAAGATGCAATCCCAATAGAATTGATTAGACCTTACTAGAGGTGCTAAGATGAACCTTGATTGACGAGATAAGGATCCTAAAAAGATGCGACTCTTGAAAATGAAATGAAAACCTATATCGAGTGGTTGGCATGATAGGAAGAATTGAGAGGGGGGCCACAAATTGGAGCCCTACTTGATTCCTAAGACAACTAAAAAATCTGAATTGTGAAATCTTAGAAGTCATACCTAGCCTCTAAATTTTAGCATAATGAGGGGACTTGAATTAAATTCATTTCTAGGTTTTGAGGGAAAGATTCGAATCCTAACAAACATAACCCAAACCTTTACCAGAATCAAACCATAAAGTGTGATACTTGACTAGAAATCAAGTTGATTCTAATTATGTGATAAGAACAAACCCAAAAAGTTCCTTTTAAAAGTCATTTTATTAGCCTTGGCTAGCCCATTTCAAAGCTAGTTGTGGGTACCTATTTTCGAAAAAACACCTATGTTATTAACTTATTTGGTGTCAAGGAAAACCCAAAAAAGTCTCATTTGTAGTCCTACTGTAGCTTGCAAAATTGGTTTTTCAGGAAAAAATTGGAGTTTTTTTAAAAACATTTTAGAAAACAAGAAAAATTCTCTCTGTCGATCGGCCAATAGAGAAAGGTATTTTTTTTTACTTTTTGGATTTTGTTGAATTTGTGAAATTGTGCAAAACATTCCGTGTGTGTCTTACCAAAACTGGGTTTATAAAGTCCTGAATCATGAATCTAGGTAGATTATATGCATGACACTTCGATCAGGTAAAGGTTCAAGGTTCCCTTTTTGACAGGACATGTCATATACCTCCCACAGCCATTAGATTTAATGACTATGGTCAAACGGTACTGCATCACCTTTTTGCTTACCATCCCAAGGCCACTAAAATGTAGTGTCCCTGGTCAAGAGATATTTGGTCAAGGAGTAGAGGGCTTTCACCGGTGATACCCGTCAAGCTAAGTAAGCATACGGGGTGAGGGTTACTAGCTGTCCAAGGTTTGATGGTATGTAGTGCAAATGCAATGTATGAAAGTGATGTGTGTGTAAGGCACTCAGGTTTTAGTCCTTTTTTTTTATCCATCCATACATTCAAACATACATTCATTCATCCATCATAAAGCATAAAAATAAATGAATGTAAAAAAAGTAAACAAAATAGCCTTGAAGTAAATACTTCATCGAGTCTAGCCCTCTTTAGTCCCTAGTGGAGTCGCCATTGTGGGCATCATAATCGAAAAAAAAAAAAAAAGAAACGTATGTCATTCATTTTCATGAATTTAGAAGGATCCCGGCCGTCTCCTTTCCTAAAGGTGGGAAGGAACACCTCTTACGGGAGATAGAGAAAATGCGGAATCGCCAGCTTATTTTCGGGAGAGAAACAAGCAAACCTGTTACAGCAGAAAATAATTAAAAAAAACTGGAAAGGAATGAAATAATTGAAATTTACATCGCCTTGTCTCCTAATTACATTCTAAAGATCCGTTGACATGGATTCAATAAATAAAGCACTGAAATAAAAACCACAAACCAAAGAAAACATGGATCTGGGGGCTAAGGTACGGAGTGGAAAGGGGTTAGGCACCCACCCTGCCCAATCCTAGTGGATTGACTTCTAATATTTACTTATAATGTTATTTTGTCATGAGAAAACTAAAAAAAGATATGTGAATCTAGAAAAGAAAATAATAAATAATCTAATGTAAAGAAATAAGACAGAACAGAAAAGATAGAAAGAAGATCTGACTCGGGCCCGAAGGCTTTCTACGTATCCATTCAGATGAACGGAATCAGAGTCACATAGTTTTCCAGTTTACCCTCCTTTATCAAGAGTGATAAATGAGGCAAGATCAACCAGATCTAAAGAAAACCGTTAAGGGTTTGAGAGCGTACCTTATTCAATCGTAGTAGTCAAGCAGCACTTCGGCTAGAAAAATCCAAATCAAAGGCTTTAATCAGGCAGATCGCTGACTTGTTCTTCGGTTTGAAAAGCGTTGCTTCGGCTTGCTTCGCGAAGAGAGGCTGTTACTTCGGCAAGGCTTCAGCCTAGAAAGAGGGAGAGTTCTTATAGAAAGAACTCTAAAATTAAACTAACAGCATAAGGCTATGGAAATCTTCTTTTGTTCGTATCTGTGTGTCCCTAATATAGAAATTTGATCCAAGGGTCAAAGATGAAACCCTAAAATGGAATACTAGGATCATGTCTTGAGTGAAAATTATCTAATTAAATAAGAATGATTATCCTAACTAAATAAATTAATAAATAATTATGACAATGCACGAACCAATAGAATTGGTGTCTACATGTAAGAGCCAATGAGATAAAAGAGAAATAGAATTTAATTGAAAAATAAACTCTAAAATAAAAATGTGTAGATTCATTATATCTCCATTTAAAAAAAATATCAAGCAACTAGATTTATGGAAACTCTAAAAGTGAAAAGTCCTAATTAAGCTTTAAATAGACTACTATCACTCAAGATTGTCAAATCGCCCCCAATTTAGTAGAGAATCTCTCAATTGCCGTAAGGCGTGGGAAATGACCAAATTACCTCTAATTCATCCCCAAAGGGCTAAAATTACCAAATTACTCCCATGTGGGTAAAATGATATAGAAATTATGAAAATACCCCTCAAGTAACTAAGAAGTCCTACTAAGGGTAGGATTGTGCCAAAATTACCAAAATGCCTTTAGTGAAAAAAAAATGTACCGAAACGCCCTTCGATGGGCAGAAGAGTCGGAAGTGGGACTCTATCAAAAAGAGTCCTACTTGGATTAGGACTCTAGCGGGAAAGTCTTAATGGGAATGAGGCCCCATTCAGGAAAAGTCCTACTTGGACTGGGACTCTAGTGGGAAAGTCCTAACGGGAGTAGGACTCTATCAGAAAGAGTCCTAACGAGAGTAGGAGTCTATCAGGAAGAGTCCTACTTGGACTAGGACTCTGTCAAGAGAGTCCTAACGGGAATAGGACTCAATTGGGAAGAGTCTCTACTTAACGTAGATTTCTTAGCATAATCATCGATTTTTACTACTTAATCAAGGGTCACAAAATGAGATGTCTACACATTCAATTAAAGGAAAATAATAAATTAAAAGAAATGGACTAAATGAGAGATTTGCAAACCGATTAATGACGGAGAAATTACCGAGGACAATAATCCTTAGAGTAAAACTCCGAAGTTGGGCCAATGCTCAAGGAAGACTTCCACTATGATAGAAAATGAATTACAACGTATCTACAAACAAGCTTAGTACCTCAAGTTCCATTCTCCCCAATCACATCTCCAAATTTCCCTTGAATCCTCAAGCATCTCATAGCTAGAACCTTCAAACAGTCAGAATCCTTGAGAGTCTCGAAATCCTCTGATCAAGCCGCTCAACAATTACAAATCCTCACAACCTCAGTGTCCATCGATCACTCAATGCAAAATCCTCAAGCTTGAACTCCATCTTTCATCAATGGTGAAATTGACATAAACAAAGACTCTTAGATTTTATTTGGATCTAGTGGATGATCTAAATCGATTAATGAACAAGAGTACAGATATGTATGAATGATCTCTCATAAGAGTTTCGAGATCTATCAACAAAATAGCTATCACAATTTTGAGACCCTCTCGCTCTATTTTTCACTCCTCTCAATCGTATTTTCGTGCATTTTTGCAAAGAGATTGTTCAATCCCCAAATGGCTTTAAAATAGAACATAAATCTATTTTTTTCCAAGGTGTTCGAATGAATCATCATTCATTCGAACGATTACAATTTTTTTTGAACGAACAATAAATGAATATCAAACGAGCACAACTCTACGGATTGCATTTCTTCGTTTGATTTGGAGCCTTCGAACAAATGAAAACAAATGAGAATGAACTTCTATGTTGTTCATTCGAACAAGCTGAGGCTTTATTTGATCAAGCAACGGAGAGTTGCTTATTCTTGCCACATAAATTACTTAACTCAACCATGACTTAATAATTACATGTCTAAAGAAATATAACTTTTCAAAAAAAATTGCCACATAAATTGTTTAAAAGCATGTTTAGATGGGTGATGGCTTTTCTGAAACAAGTGTTTCAGAGTCCAAATCAAACTTTTTTATATTTGAATTTTTGTTTCGATATTTTCAAAACGCTCGTTTGTGCGTTTCCAAGTCCAAACGCACGTTTTGAAAAAGAGCCAGTAAGGGACTTTTTCCAAATGCTCATTTCAAAATTGCCCGTTTTCTATCTATACAACACATTTAGCACTTTTAGCAGCTCATCTAAACACTACAATATCATTTAAGCCCGTTTCAAATACATTTATCCGAACACTCATATCTTAACTAAAACTGCAATTTTCAAAACCACACTTTTTCATCACTCATCCAAACGAGCACTAAATTTCCTAATATGTCAAACTAAAATTAAAATAAGGATAAAGTGTGAAAATTTTAAAACTATGAGGAATGTAAATTAAAGGGATATATATTTCAAAAAATTAAAAAGCATAAAAAACTTCAAAGAAAAACATTTGGAGGGAGAGGGCCAATTGTCCCCTAGCCCAAGTTGGCTTCATCCTTGTTTATAGTCTGACGCTATGAATGGTTCATTGTTGAATTAGTGGGGCCAATCAATTCATTTCAAATTTTCATTATAAGAAATATAATAGAAAAACCAAGCTGATCTAAGGTCTAATACTCACTTAAACCAATTGATTCAATCTTGTATGATTGTATTTAGAGATGAAAAATTGACATGCCTCTAATAAGTCTAGTTTTGGATGATAATAAATGTGTTGGGACTCATGACCCATACTTTAACTACAACATTTTATGATTCACATCAGACTTCGACAGGCCTAGTACTTCTCGGGTTACTAGTCCGAAAGAAACAAACGACCTCCTGCGTGGGGTTACGTCTCACAGTCAAAGGGAAACCCAATCCCCATAAAACAATTCAAGTATTATAAGGGCCAACTCCCTGTCCAGGTTTTATAAGGGGCCTGCTTCCTTTCTCAAGAATCAAACTGACTAAATACTTAGCAAAATATCACAAGCACACCACTCATCTATTCAATCAATCTGTTCTATTCATTTCATTCCATCCAATGTCTCACAATATATGATGGGCACACAAGCTCACTCAATAGTCCACATCAACAATCATGCAATGTAATGCATAATATCTTAATACAAAAAAATCATATCAATAGTAGAGTGTCCACATGTATCCAGAATAGGCATATAAGTAATGATATCACAATAGGATTACCACAATCAAAATAAGGATCAAATTATAAACATGCATTACCAACCAATCGGGAAATAATCCTAGTCCTAGTCGCCACTCAACTATAAGGAGACACTACTTGTGTCTTTCATAATATGCATTGGATACCTTACACACTCATGGTTTAACTCTAGAGGCCACTCCAGCCCTTAACACCAAGGTTCCATACTAGTTCTTTAAGTTCTCTTAGGTTAATTATACATTAGCCTACACACTGAGTGTCTGTTCTCTTGAACGAATGTAAAAAATGTGTTCTTGGACCTCAAAAACCTATGAAGGCCCTATCGCAATGTTTCTAAGTCATTTAAATGCCTTTTAAACTCAATAGGGTATTTTCATAATTTTGGCAAACAAATTTCAAGTCTACCGAGATAGTCTTATAAAACCGACCTTAGAATCAGATCGAGAAGGTCTAAAAATCGTAAGGATACTCTCCTTGTATTTTATTAAGTCTTTTAGATATCTATTGCATGCCTAGAGGCATAATCATAATTTTACATATTCATACGAGACCAACCCGTGTCCTTATTTGGTCAATCTGATATTATATTTGGATTCCTGGTATCCAAAACCTTGAAAACACATCTTCCAAATTTTGATTTGACATTTAATTACTCAATCTAACTCTAAAGGTATAATCATCAATTTAACAATTTAGGTGGGACCATCACCGGGTCCCAAGTTGTCTAATCTGATATTACATTTGAATTTTGGGCATCCAAAAATCTTAGACTAGCCCTTTCTAGATTTTAATTTGCATTAGAATTACCCGATTTATCTTCAAGGGTATTTTTATAATTTTATATATTTATGTGAAACCATCTCAGGTTCCCAAATGTCCAAACAAACCCCTCCATTAAGTCTGGAATGTCCAAAAATCTTTAAAACGCCTTTCCTGTATTTTAATTGCCTTTATTTTTAATTTTATAAACAAATGAGATTTTATGTAATTTTCTCAAAAAATTTTCAAAATTTGTTCATTGATTTGTAATTAATCAAATTAAACCAACCCCTTTTTAATTTCCATTGACCTGGTTTCTTATCCCTGTTTCCTAATAGAACCAATTCAATTTTAATTTCAATTCCTGGAATAGGGTTGTCCCAATACCAGCTTTTAGCCCCAAACACTGGATAATTCAACGCATACAACCAAACAGCCCTTAAGCCCAATTGGCAATTGGGTAAGCCCAAACCTGTAAGTAGCGAATACCCAGTCCACTAACCTAAAAACGGTTTTAATGACCCAGGTCAACTGTTAACTGGTTAATGTTGGACATTGACCACCAGTCGGGGAAGCTCTGGTTGCCGTCTTGCATCGTTTGTAAAACACAGAGTGATACACACGAACCTCGCCGAAAACCTAATTTTTCAAAATATTTTTCTAGGATTTTCTTGCATCATTTTCAACCCCTTTTCATCCTAAATTAATTTAGATGAGTTTTCAACCAATTTAGGGTTATTTTCATTCATCGAAATCCCCTCAAACGAGATCAAACCCTACTAGTTCGACTTTCTAGCAATCCACGTTCACTACTATTTTCTTCTTATTTTGACTAGACATTTAGATTCATTTCCTTTCCTTTGGATTTTTAGAACCTTAAATGATATTTCCTAAAATCTAAAACCTTTGGATTTCATGTGAAGACCCGAATGTGAGTCTCTTTTGTAAAACATAGAGTGATACATACTCACCCACATATAATTAGATATATACATATATTAGAAAACATTCATACGTGCACATAACCACTAGATTCAGCCTTTGAAACTAAATAGGAGGTTTTAAAAATCCTTACCACTCTTCCATTGCTCGCAATTTGAGAGAAAGAGAGAGAGAGAGAGAGAGAGAGAGAGAGACTCAAGAGAGAAAGCCCTGAAAGCCATCAATGGTTGCCACCATTCACTGTCCCAGACCTGGTCCATGTTTCTTTTCCTCCTTCTCCTTTTTCTTCTTCTTCTTCTGGTTAGATTCTTCACTTGGGTGTTTTCAACACACACGTGTACACTCATACCCACATACATAAGTCATTGTTAAACACACTCTTCACTGTCTTCCTCTTTTTAGCACACACGCACAATCTCTTCCTTGCACACTTTCATTATGTATCCACATCTACACACACTTTCACCTTTTCTCTTGTACTCGCACACAAACATGTGTATATGCACACATATTCACACATCTTCGGGTGGGAGAAAGGGAGAGAAAAGCAAGAGAGATAGAGACAGAGAGAGAAAATCTAAAAAGGGAGGGGGTTTGCCCATGGGATAGAAATAGGCGAAAAGGAAGAGAGAGAAAAGTGATTGTCCTATCCATGTCATTCACTTATCTTTTTTTGTCCCCTTACCATGTACCTTACATACACCCAAGCACTTCTAACATTGGATCCCCTTGTATCTACTTAAATATATACCAAGCTTGTTGTGAAAGCTTTTTACGCTCTTCAATGCGTCATGTGACAAATTGGCCAAATGTGCACGCACACATGCCTAAAAATAAATTATCTCAGAATTGCACTAAAATTGACACCCTAGCTAATTTTGATGCTCTGATCTCAAGTATGCTATCCATTTCTCTAAATTTCATCATTTGAATTTTAATATTTATCTACGTCTCGTATATGATTGTGTAGTCCTGTAGGCTCACACCAGTCTTGGATAATTTACTAAAACCTCAATTCCGCGTTACAATATCATATTGATGGTTGACTAATCGATTTTAGAATTAGTCTAACACATTTTCAATTACTTATATGACCTCAGTCTATACTAACAATTTACAAAATTTCTCTTTGACAAATTTTCGAGTCTTTTCAACATGCATTTCCCAATTAAACAGAATTTACACACCGATAGGCTAATTTTTTACGAGTTACCCCAACTAGTCTTCTCAAGCTAATCTAGCCATCCCATCTAGTTCAATGTGTCTATGTTATTTCTTCAAAAATAACATTGTGGAAAGTCATGGAGAGAAAAGTCTAAAAATATCAAATAATCTATGAGACAGACCCATTGCTATACTCATATAATGAAGTCGCATCCAACATAAAGTAAATCAAACTAATCAATCTACAATAAACTATTATTGACAAGAAAAAATAGTTTCATTCAGTTCCAAAGATTGAAAGCTAAAGATGAGAAAAGGTAAAAAAAAAAAAATAGATTGGAAGTGGGCCAAACGACTAGTCAAACACCAATATCTAATTAGTTTGTAGAAATCCGTATGTTACTCAAAAGAATTAATCATCTCACCTTTATGGTGATTAGCTCTTATGCTACCATTTGTACACAATATATAAAATATTATGAGCATTGTAAAGTTGTGCTCTATATGCACCATTTTATACTGCTTGCTCAATCTCTTCTTTATTTTGACTAAAATGATTAACTTTGACTCAATACTTTTACGAGCAAAATGACCCCATTTATCCTTAATAGTAGCTCATTCTATAACATATCTCTTCATCTATCATGCATTCCCCTATGAAACTTGCCTTTCGTGCCTACTTTTGGGGCAAATTTCTCAGCCACATCCTACTTAGCAACTCTTCCATCTCCTATAAGCATAGGCCCAAAATTCTTGTTTGGCCCACCCAAGGTGACAAGGTTAGCCTAGGAGTTCCCCTCTTGGTGCTTTACCTTTTATCTCAAGACAACACACTATTTTTTAAAGAAAAAAAAAAGTAATGTCATATAAGGGTTCATATTATTTATATCAGCCAGGATTTTATTTAACGATGATTTTCTTCTCAGCAAAGACAATTGCATATTTGTCATTCAACAAATCCAAACAAATTCTCAATGAGATTTGTGTATATACTGCTCTACATAATAAAGCACATGCAACAACTTAATTAATTATGACAGACTTCACATATATTATATGTGTGATGTGGTCATTTCTAAGCATTTATGTTGGTCAAATTGACATTCACATTCATCGAGGTTGTTTCACTCCTATCATAATGTGCAAGGTGACATTAAGCATACAATCATCAAATTATTCCTCTACTAAAAATCCAATTATAAACATTATTCTATTTTACACTATGAGATAAAAAAAAATTCGCTATGTTTATAATCAGTTTCCATTTATGTAAAATAGTATTATGTTTTTCAATAGTTTCGAGTAAAATAATTTTGAATTAAAATAATTTTAATTCATCCATACAACAATATACATAAACTCCACACGAATCTTATTGGCATTTTAATATATCGTGCCGAGATAATTTTTAGACATATGAATTTTCAGTGAAAACACGTCCCCTTATCAGACTTCCAAGATTTAATACATATTTTCTCAAAAAAGAGATTACATAGCTGAATGATCCTACTACATCAATCAACTAGTAATAATAAAGTAAATGGAGATATTGTGCCAATATGTTATATATCTTAAAATTTGATCTTGTAATTTCATACATCATACAACACGTGTACTAGAATATCAATTATGTTAAACATAACCAATCATAACATACGTGAAAAATATTATGGGCTTTAATGGATTGCTTTACGACACCTCACAACAATGGAAGTGAGTATTTGGGTTTCACAATTAATGGGAATCAATAACATGCAATAATAATGCATTAAATAATTATTTACATGATAATTAAAACAAAAATGATCCACACGTGACCTAAAAAATATGATCCATACATATTTAATTGTTCTTATATTTCAGAGTCTTTCCAAGAACTTTTCACATTAAAATTAAATTTTCTAGAATTTTTAGCCAACTTTTGAAGTCCCAAAAAATAAAAAGTAGGTAAAAAATTCACCAAAAAATAATTTGAACCCCTAATAGTGTTCTAAACACTTATTTGTAATTTTAATCAATAATATGACTCTCTAAAAATTTAAACAAAATTAAACAAAATATTTACATTTTTTGTAATAAAAAAATAACTTTAAATAGTTTCCAAAGCCAATAAAAAAAAATTACAAAAATACATATATAGACCCAAAATTATGTGAGAGTGACACTCTCCGGAGGTGTCAAAAATCGAACCACAGAAGATGCATCAAGCACCCCCACACACCTAAACGTGATTGGGCTTCGCGGGCTGTTGTACTTGGCAATGACTGTAGTCAAAATCTATCGCACAAAAACTATAAACTATCGCACAAAAAGCGATAGTTTATAAATAATTTTTAAGCCTAAAGTTTTGAATTTTCTTGAAAAAAATTAAAACTTTAAATCAAGATCTCTCACTGATCTGATCATGAATCATCATGAAACTTTACAGGCTTACTAATAGGGCTATTACGAACACATCCATCGTGGCGTATTGTTCAAAAGATTTCTAAAATCATTTCGTTTGAAAGACCCATACGAGGAAAAACTTTTTGTACAAGTTGAAAGCATATTTTGCATGCTATAAATTTACCCATGAATTTAAACATGCATCTCATCACACGCATATATGGCTCTGATACTAATGAACGAAAAAGAATATAATAAATAGGTATGAATCCGGATTATTTCTTGGAGTCCAGATTTGTAGAAGTGGAAGGAACATACTTGTGTTACTGGCATTTCAGTCATGGATAAAGTATCACAGATATTTTCTTGTCTATAGAATGGCTACGTACTCGAGTCGTCTATGCATTTTTATAATTCAAGTCCAGAGGTCTTACGATGGTAACTTCAAAAAAAAATCTAAGAAAGAACGAAAAAAAGAGACAAGAAAATTTTTTGAGAGTCGTACATGTTATATCACTTACCTTACCACTATAACCCATATATCGTAATCACATAGTATTGGTTGAATCTAAAACACAATTTAACACTCATTTTGATAAAAGTCTTATTGTTATCATAATTCTCCACTCTTATTTTCAGGTCGATTAAAGCATAAAGTAAACAAAGTAATCGATTTAGGCCCCACCTAAAAAGAAGATCTGAAATTTAGGTATCTATAGTATAATTAAATTCGAAATCTAATATTGATAAAAGTTTAACTCTACCAAAAAAACTCAAATTTTATGTATTTATAATATAATCAAATTAGAAGTTTAGGATTAATAAAAAAACTAACTCTACAAAAAAGTCTTATAAAAACTCCATGAAATTTTTTTTATTATATTAATAAAGTTTTATTTGTATTATATTCTTTTTTTTTTTTATTGCTAGCTATTTAGATTAAAAAAATATGTAAAATTTTTATTGATAGAGTTTTATTCAATATATAGTTTTTTTGTGGAAAAATAATTATATTTTATATTAAAAAAGTAAAAATAATATATATATATAGGGATTAAGAAACAATGTAAAAAAATCACATTCATATTAAAAAAAATTCATTTAAAATTATTATTTCCTGATTTTAGACTATCAATTATACAGAGCCGACTTTGCTTATCTTGTGAATGCCCCCAATGCCCAATAAAGATGGATTCCAGTTTAACCGGCCCAGTATCGACACACTTCCTATACCAATTAAAAATGTACCAACTACTTTACAATTTTAATTTTACTGTATTATTTGGGAAAAACGTCAATATTTGTTAGGCAACAAGGACAGCAGTTACATATTTGCGAATAAAAATATGCACCACTTACAGGACATTAATTTGTTGTTTCATGTGGGTGCACCCTTATCAGTTCATTAACCCCACCCTATACATTGCCCCCACAACTGAAAACGACCATGATTCATTGACGTGATGCTTTGCCAAGAGAATGTACAGAGAAACTACTAACTTTGAAAATGTTTACTGCTGGATTGGTCGGTTTATTAATATAAAAGAAATAATTATTAATACTTCCAAATATACACCCGCACCTTCAAAAAATTAAAAAATCATGAGTCATAAACAGTGGCTTTTGGAATACATGAGTATAAGAGATTTTTTAATTTTATATATACACACACACGAGACACTAACTTTATCTTCAAATTATTTATTTTTATAAATTAACAAATGTTATAGTTAATTACATTATCAACTTCAAAAGATTAATATTTTTAGTATAATTTTTAAATAAATTTAATATTATTATTTATATATATATATAATGTTAATTGAAGTCCCATCCCTGCTTCTTCAGCTGAAGCGCGTGAACTGAGCAGTCTGAGTGGCAAAAGCTGCTCTCTCGTATCAATGTTTTCCGTAGTCCAATCACTGGAAGTATGGACCAACCTTTCAATATTCCTAAAAAATTTCTCGAAGTCCACGCGCATTTGAGGCACGTGAAAGCTTGGCAGTTCTGGGTTTCAGCTGGAGTTTTCATCATGTGAAATAAGTAGTACAAATGTGCAGGTGTCAGTGAGTAAGTGACAGAGAGAAGGGGGTCATCAGTCATGTCAATACAGCTTACTGGGTATGGCATGTCTCTGCGAGACAGGATCTAACACAGTAGATAAGCTGAGAGCATGGTGTTGTGGGATCTAGACAAACGAGAGAGGGAAGATGCGGGCGTGGTGTAATCATTCCAGGGAATAGGAGGTGATTTACACCGACAAACTACCTGCTCAGATTTTTTTTATTTTTTCAATAAATTATAATGACATTTTTTAAAATTTATAAGTATATTAATTTTTTTGAAAAATTTTAAAATTATATGAATCCTTTTTATTTTATTTGTTCATCTTGTTAAATTTTTTAAAAAATGATGAAATTATACACTTTTTTTTATTTATTTTTGTATTTTTTATTTTTTTAAATTTTTTTATTTAAAAATAAATTTAATGTAAATAATTTATTTTTATTTTATATAAAAATAGATTTAAGATTTTTATCAATAAATATTTAAAAAATAAAAAAATTGGTCAAAAATTAAAAAATATATATATATATATGAAAAAGATAGTCTTTTCATTTTGAAAAAAAAAAATTTATTGAAAAGAAGTATCTGTCTATTATACATAAAACAGAAGAGATTAGTGTAATTTCAAAAATTTCAAAAAAATTAATATGATTTACCTTTTTTTATTCGTATTTGGTAAATGAAATTATATTATATAATATTTTTTATCTCTTTTCTTTTTATTTTCTCCCTAGCTCTTTTTTTTTTTAAATTTTTATTTACTTGACGCATTTTATAGTGAAGTTCAAAATGGACAAAGGTGTCATAAGAGCAAATCTTTGATGATTAATCAAATTTCATATCAAATTCAATTTTGAGTAAAAATTATTAAAAACACCTCTTGAATGATTTAATCAAATTTATATTTATTTAATTTTTTATTCAAATCTATAAAATATTATTCATTGTATCAAATTTTTATTCAATAAAATAAAAAAGCTTTTGAGATAAGTTAAGAAATTTAAAAAAGAATTAATTAAAAATTTTGTTAACCATTTGAGATGGTCTAACACAACAATAGTTAGAGGTCGGACAAAACCATTGTCGCATGCTTAGTTTGGAAACACTGCTCGGACCAACAATCTATTAAAATTGCATCTCCAATGCTGAAAAATACCCTGTCAAACTTGCTCTTAGTAACGCTCTTTACTTAGAAATAAAAGGGTGAAAGGATGGAAAAAAAAAAAAAAAAAAAGACGAGATTCGTCGAGGAGTGGAAGAAAATAAATTCAGCGTGCATGATATGGTTTTATCAACTTTCTTCTTACCGTAATGCAACATTATTTAAATTTTAGATAATGAAGGTGTTGGTTAATTAATGTATAAAATAGTGCTACAATTTTCAAGTTTGTAACTTAAATGACGTGTGATAATATATTAATTATATAAATCAAAATATTATAGATAAATTATATTGAGATTTTTTGAGATTTTTAATAATTATATTTACTTTTTTGTGTTTTTTAAAATTACATTAATCTCATCTACTTTACCTGACAATTTACAAATATTCTCATTTAATTATTTTTTTCTTTTTAAAAAGACATAACTACTCCTTTTATGTTTTTTTTTTTTTCAATTTTGATCAATTTTTTAAAACTTTTTAAATTTTTTTATTTTATATTAAAAAAAATTAAGGTTAATAACTTATTTTCATTTTATATAAAATTAAATTAAATATTTTAATCAATATTTATTTGAAAATGAAAAAAAAATAGTCAAAATTGAAAAATGTAAAACAAAATCATAAAAATGACAATTTTGTCTTTTTAAAAAGAAAAAGTGACATGAGGGGGGTATTTTGTAGGTTGTCATGTAAAGTTAGGACTGCAACTCAGTCGGGTCAAGCCAGGCTTGAGCCTTGATCAAGCCTATCCTGCGATACAGGCCATTAAGCTCGAACTTGAGAATAACCTGAAAAGTGAACCTGAGTCCTGTCCGACTAAAATATGCCTAGACTTGGAGTTTATAAGGTTTTCAGTGATTTTTCCATTTTATTTTGAGTTTTGCCTGCTTTTTTACCATTTCCAATAATATATACTAATGGAATGAACAGTCAAAATCATTTACATGTTTGAAATCTAATGATTTTTATTAATTGAGGTATAAAATATATGGTTGAAGTGGTAGGAATTCGAGTTCGGGTACCCAACGTCTTTGTCCAGGTCCGTCCTGATTTAAATTCGGGTTCAGAAATTCAGGCTTGGACCGGGCTCGGGTATCATATATTTTTGCCCAAGCTAGTAATTTCTCAGGTCAGGCTCGAATTTACCCGTCCTAACTTGCCACCCTTAGTTACAATATAAAAGGTCAGTGTAATTTTAGAAACCACAAGAAAGGTTAGTGTAATTTTTAGAAACCGTAGGGGAGGTTAATGTAGTTTTTAGAAACCGTAGGGGAGGTTAGTGTAATTTACCCAAATATTATTAATAATACAATGATGCTAGGACCATGGAGTCCGATGTTGTAATTGGTTAGTTTAGTTTTGACAAAGCGTGCTTTGATTGTAATCATTGCAGTAGTCCTAAGCTTAGAGTATCTCAATGCTCATTCTACTCCAAGATGGTTCAACCTTCATTGTCGTGATCATCTACTGGCTAACTTGGTTTTTAAAGGGTACATTGGGTAATTCAAACTTTTATTTTGATTTTGATCTGACACACTCACGTATTGCATATAGTAGACATCATGTGTGTAGTTGCTTGGTGATTGTGAAACAATTTTTTCAAAAATACATATTTCAAAACACCTAAGAAAATTAAGTTCACAATACAAGCAAAGAATGAGCAACTCTCTATTACTCGTTCAAATGAACCATTGGCTCATTCGAACGAACAACAAAAGTTTCATTTTTGCTCTTTCTTACTCGTTCAATGGGTCTGCATCAAACGAAAATCTACAACCCCTAAACTTTGCTCATTTGATGTTCATCCCATGCTCATTCGAATGATCAATGATTCGTTCGAACAAACATTGTGGAAAAAATAGAAAATTTTCTATTTTCAAGCTTAATTTGAGATCCAACTTCATTGATATAAATTGATGAAAATTCAGTTTCTATTCAGTGAGAACAGAGTGAGAGAGAGTTCAAGTTGTGAGAGCTATACACTTGAAAGATCTAAGAGATTTCATGAGTGAACAATTATTCTTGTATATCATGCATATCTCTACTCTAATCATTCATTGATTTAAATAAAATCACATGATCCAAGTCAGTTCAAAGAGCCTTAATTCCATATTAATTCACCATTAAAGAGTTTTGAGTTCAACTTTGAGGATTCATTGTTGAGCGATAAATAGATATCGAGATTGTGAGGATTTGCAATTATGAAGTGGCCTAATCAAAGGATACCAAGACCGTAGAGAGTGTCCAGTTGTATAAAGATTTCGACTATAAGGAGTTTATGGATTCAAGGGAGATTGAGGACATGAATGAGAAAATTGGAGCTTGAGGTTGTGTTGCAATTCGATCTCAATCATAGTGGAACTCTTCCTCGAGCATGGCCGACTCTGAAGTTTTCTACTACGGATTGTTTTCCATGGTGGTTTCTTCGTCATCACTTTAGCTTGCAATTTCTCTTACTCTTCATGCTTTATAATTTTCAATTTGCTTGAATTAATTGTTTTCGCTATATAAAGATTTAGGTATTCATGAATTGTGGAATTTGATCTTTAATTGAGTAATTGAAAATCTTAATTGTGAAATTGAAATATCAAATTGGATTGTGGAATTGACAATTGATCACATAGTTTGATTTCAATTTGAATTGTGAAATTGATACTCAAATTGAACTTATGGATCCTTCAAGCTTGTGTTGAATGGTATGTCTTGATAAACACTACATGATTACTAAATTGGATGGTTTGTGATTTTTATTGAATTGTACACTATAGTCGAATATTCATTGAATTTACAATTCATATGTTTTGTTATTTTAGTAGTTGTTAGTGTTGTGGTTGAAAATTTTGAGGAATTGAAGAAGTTAGGCCTACCTATTCAACCCTCTCCCCCTTTCTAGGTTAGATACACACTTCGGGACCGACCAACAAAGTGGTATCAGAGCCCACTCTCAAAGGAAAATTGATTAGATACCTAAGTGTGAAAAGTGGAAGGGATGAGAGAGGGCGGGTCAATCTCCCGTCCACCTCTTTTTGATAGCTTAAATTACGTATATTGGAAAGTTTGCATGAGAGCATTTCTAAGAGCCATGGATAAGCGAGTGTGGCTTGCTGTCCAAGAAGGTTGGACCACTTCGATCATAACTGCAACTACGGAAATCCCTTCTGTACCCAAGCCTTCAAATACATAGAATGAGTTAGAGCTTAGGGTTAGTAGGATACAACACTAAAGGCTTAAGTGTCATTTCCAATGCGGTAACTCTGGATGAGTTTCTCTACATCATGACACGTGAAACTTCCAAAGAGGCATGGGATATCCTCGAGACTACCTATGAGGGTATGTCGACAGTTAAGAGGTCCAAGTTTCAAATGCTCACCTCTAGGTTTGAATCACTTAAAATAGAGGATTTTGACACTTTTGCCGAGTTCTATACAAAGTTAAGTGACATGGTGAATTCTTTATTTAACTTAGGTAAAAAGAGTGATAGGACCAAACTTGTTAGAAAGATTTTAAGATCTCTCAAAGAGAGATTCTAACCTAAGGTCACCATCATTGAAGAGAGTAAGGATATGGACTCTCTTGTTGTTGATAAATTAGTTGGCTTTTTGCAAACATTTGAGCTAACTCTAAGCAAGCAAAGAAGACTAAGAGTCTTGCCTTAAAATCAACTCAAAAAGATAATGAAGGGGATATTAAGATTGACCCCGAGTCCATGATTGAGGAAGACCTAGCCTTATTTGTAAGGAGGTTCAACAAATACCTCAATGATAAAATATCTAATCCTAAGGGATCACAAAATTCCAATAAAAGATTCCTAAGAAACTCTAGCAACACAAAAGGAAAGGTTCAAAAAGCTTCTTCTAGTGGTGATAGGAAGAATACATTCATCTCAATCCTCGTCCAAGCCAATAGAGTGCTATGCTTGCCTTAATTTTGGTCACGTAGCAACCGATTGCCCAAACAAGAGAATGGAAAAGTCTAATAATAGAAAGGTCATGAAAACTACTCTATCTGATTGTGAGGATGAGGATGAAGATGATGAGGATGAAAATGGGGTAGAAAGTCAATTCTTGGCTTTTACAAGTATAACCAATGTGCTTGAAAGTTCTTCATCAATTGAGGATGATGAACAAAAGGACAATGAAAAACGTGTGTGTAGTAATAGTGACGGTGAAGAAGAAGATAATATTGAGATTGCATACAAAAAGTTATTCAATGAGTCAATTAATCTCAAGAAATCTAACATGACACTTATCACTAAATTCAAGTTAAGTGATAAAGAGTATAGTGCTATTGTAGTTGATCAATCCTTACTCAATCAACCAAATGAAGAAAGTTTTTATCTTTTAGAAAAGGTTGAGTCCTTAAAACAAGAGAGGAATTTATTGGTTGTTGAGGGGTGGAGACTTAAATATTCCCTAGAAGCTTGTGATTTTCAAAAGAATGAATTAAATTCTAAAGTTCACTCACTTAGTGAAGAACTCAAACAAGTAAGGGAGGTCAAAATCACTCTTAAGGATAGGTCGAATAAGTTAGCTAAAATGCTCAATACCATCCAAATCAAGAATGATAAGAGTGAATTAGGCTATAACAAATCTTTAGATAAAGACAAGTCTATCATATCATCTCAAGGTTAATCATCTACTCTCAAACTGGTTATGTTTGTTTCCTCTAAACTTAAAGGTGTAGAGACACCTCAACCTAAGAGGCAACCACATCCTCAACTAAATCCTCAAGCACGATCTCTTCCACAACCTCAAACTAGATCACTAGCTAAACCTCAACCTAGATCATTATTTTTTTCTATTGCAAGAAGTATTTATTTAGTTTAACCTTAATTTACAGAGTCACCCACGGGTCTTTGGGGCCAGGGGCGTGACAAGCAAGAATTGCCAAAAACCAACTACTCAACTCAAGTGGGGGTGGTCCAAAATGCCAATGGTTGCCTTTGCTCAGATCTAAGTCGGCTAATTTATTTGCACAAAATTTTCCTATTGTCATGCATAGGTAAAGATGATAATGATGTAGGATTGTAGTATAAAGCATTTGATTCATGGTTTTCAATTAAGATTTCGTGTATATGATGTAGAGCTATCATTACACTTTAGCAAGTTGATGGCCATTTAGGGGATCCAATTCCACTTTCATGTCACTATCATGGCAACAGAAAGTACTATTAATGATGCACGCACCCATCGCTAATGGTCTAAAAAGCGTTGCTAATAGTTTTTAGTAATGCACAAATGTGTGTCACTAAAAGCGTTGCTTATCTTTAGTGCCGCATGAACGTGTCACTAAAAGCGTTGCTACTAGTTTTTAGTGACGCACAAGCGTACGTCACTAAATGAAGGGATGCTAATACTATTAGCGACGCACATAAAACATGTGTCCCTAAAAAGTCACTATTAGCGACACTTTTTTGCATCGGTAAAAATAAATTTCTAATGTCGTTAAAGTTCTTTGATGGAATTAGTGTGCATTGCTAAGACTAAATTTTAGCAAAATTTTTATGAGCATTGCTAAAACTATTCACATAATGGCATTAGTGACGCATATGTGAGCGTTGCAAAAAGGAGCACTATTAGCGACACTTGCATGTGCATCACTAAAAGTGTTTTGTGGCAAACTCATTTGTGCATCGCTTTTATATAATAAAAAAAATCCCTCCTATTTTATCCTAATTTATTTTGGTTTATTCCTATTCAAAACGATGTCAAAGAGAAAAAAATAAAAGAGTTGGCCCCGATTCAAAGTTGAGGTAATGCAAGAATGTGATCAATTTAAAATAAAGATAAAATAATATATATATGTATATAAAAATTTATGATAAAATATGTATGTTCTAATATATATATATATATATATATATATATATATAGTATAACACTTATTAGTTATGAATATAAAAAAATTATGATAAAATATGAATTTTACATATTTTATTACTCTTAGGTTTCCCTTAAAATTTTTGTTTCTTGCATAAGTTGCAAACTAGAGATCAAAATTCAATGTCGTTAAGTTTTACAAGTCTGTTTTTTCATTTGTGAGGTATGTGGGGTGGTTTTCGATTAGTTAGATCATTATCAAGCCTTTTGGCTACTCAAAACCCCAAGTCTGGATTGTTTGGGAACTTAAGTTTCTAAATTGACTCTTTCTTACATAAGTTATAAGTAATAATTGGAATTCAGCTTCATTAGTTTCTACAAGTTTGTTTTTTCATTTATGAGGTATATGATGTGGTTTAAAACTAGTCAGAGTGTAATCGATTCATTTGGTAGCTCAAAAATCCAAGTCTCGATCATTTTGGAAACTTAAGTTTTTAAAATGAATCTTTCTTTCATAAGTTGTCGAGGATCGAAATTTAATGCCGTCACTTTCTATAAGTCTTGTAACGACTCAAAAAATTATCAAATGATATTTTGGTAATTTTTTAATCTGAATTAAGTAAAGATAATTAATTGAATAAAAATGAGTTAAATAAATTGTGAAAATAATTTGTTAATGATAAATATGATATTGTGGGCTTAAAATATTATTTTAGGCATTTATTCAGGACTGAGGGGCCGCATAGTCAAATTCGGGACATAGATAAATCCTAAAATTTTAACAATGAAATTCGGAGAAACGAGAGACATATTTAAAATTAGTGCATCAAAATTAGTTCCCTACCAATTTTGACCCTGATTTTAATAAATTTCATATCGAGCGTGTGTGCGTGTGAACATGGCAGACTGGTCACGTGGTGCCTCGTTTAGCATGTAAGACTTCTCTAGTATGCCTTATAGGATATTCTAGAATAAAGACAAGTGTTGGATAATGGCTGGTGAAGAGAGACTTGATATGATGTGTGAGGGTGCTTCAAAATAATGTATGTGTGTGCCTCAGTGAATGTGTGAGTTAGATGGCATGAAAAGGGAAACACCTAACCTCTATTTTCTTCCTTTTGTTAGACCACTTTCTCCCTTCCATTTTTCAAAAATTCCCCTCCCATATTCATCTCTCTCCATTTCCATTTTTCTCTCTCTTTCGGCTAGTGTATGTGCCTACTTGTTGGTGCGAGTGTGTGTAAAGTTATATAGATATGTGTACGCCTAGAATAGAGTGAGAAGATGTATGAGGAGTGTGGAGACTATGTATGTTTATGTGTGAATAAGTGTGTGATCATGTGTGTACATGTGAGTGTATAGGTGCCTATACATGTAAAAGGACATAAAGACCCATTGTTGAAGCTTGTAACCAAGTTTGTGGAAAGAAAATAGGTTGAAAAATGGTCTAAAAAAGGCATGGACAACTATTGAAGGACTCAGTCAAAGTTCTCTCTCTAGACAACAACTCACTCTTTCAAGAAATCATAAAAGCAATAATCAAGGTGAGGGCTCTTTCAAACCTGTTATTTAATCTGAAGTGCCAGATGATGTGTGCATGTGTAATTACATAGGAGTTTCTGTGCATTTTGAGCATATATATATAACTATGTGTTTGTGTGTATTAGTCTGTGTTTTGCAAAAGAGACCAACATTTGGGTCTCCATATAAAATAATATGTTTTGAACCTTAGGGGGGGTTGTTTGGCATCATAGAAAACTAATGAAAGAAAAAAGAAGTAAAAATGTTGACCAGAAAGGGAGAAATTGTGATTTATAAAAAGTATGGCCAAAACTATGATGGTTGGGTTTTGGGGCGAAATCAAGTCTAAACTAAGTTAAAGGGGGTCCTATGATGTTTGGTAAATAAAATAAAATAGGAGAAATCTCGTACAAGATTTAGGGTTTCTTGGTAGTCAAACTAGTTGTCTTCATGAAGGAGATGACATTATTCACAAAGGCTAAAAAGCAGTGCCATTTGGTGCTTTTAAATATGGACCGAAAATTTTACGTTGGACCAGTCGATTCACAAATGTCTTGGATCGGTTCATTTAAAACTAGCCTAGATCGGTTGGTCCTTAAAGATCCTTAGACTAGTTCGAGGTCTTTAGACTAAAATCTTATCTTGTTATTTGTGAGGTGTGAGGTGGTTTCAGGGCATTTGGACTATTATCAAGCCTTTTGGCCACTCAAAACTCTAAATTTGGGTCCTTTTGGAAACTTATATTTCTGAAATGAGTTTTTCTTACATAAGTCGCAAGTAGGGGGTCAAATTTTAGTGCCGTCAATTTCTACAAGTTGATTTTTTCATTTGTGAGGTATATGAGGTAGTTTTAGGATAGTTAGAATATTATCGAGCCTTTGGCTACTCAAACCGAAAACGTAAATCTAGGTGATTTTGGAAACTAAGATTTCTAAAATGATTTTTTTCTTGCATAAGTTGTAAGTTAGGGGTCAAAATTTGGTATCGTTAGTTTCTATAAGTCTGTTTTATTATTTGTAAGGTGTGTGAGGTAGTTTTAGGGTAGTTAGACTATTATCGGGTCTTTTGGCTACTTAAAACCCTAATTCTAGCTCCTTTTAAAAACTTAGGTTTCTAAAATGACACATTCTTACATAAATTGTAAGTCAGGGATTGGAATTTTGTGTCGTCAGTTTCTACAAATTTGTTTTGTCATTTGTGAGGTGTGTGTGATGATTTTGGGGTTGTTAGACCATTATCAAGACTTTTGGCCACTTAGAACCCCAATTCTAGTTCCTTTTGAAACTTAGGTTTCTAATATGACTTTTTCTTACATAATTTGTTAGTTAGGGATCTAAATTTGGTGCCATCAATATCTACATGTCTATTTTTGTTGGTTGTGAGGTGTGTGGATTAGTTTTAGGGAAGTTAGACCATTATCGGGCCTTTTAGCTTTTCAAAACCCCAATTATGAGTCCTTTTCAAAACTTATGTTTCTAAAGTGAGTTTTTCTTGCATAAGTTGTAAGTTAGAGGTTCGAATTCAGTGCCATCAATTTGTACAAGTTTATTTTGTCAGTTGTGTGGTATATGTATCAGTTTTGAGATAGACTGTTGTCAGGCCTTTTGGCTGTTCAAAACCTCAATTCTAGGTCATTTTCAAAATTGACGTTTCTAAAGTGTATTTTTCTTACATAAGTAACAAATTAGGGGGTCAAAATTTGGTGTTTTCAGTTTTTATAAGTATTATGTTACTACTATTACAACTAGTTATAAATATTAAAATTAGTAATAGTGTTAGAAGGAAATATAATCTTATCTCATCCGAGTCCCTCTACATGACTTTTTTATAGGGTGTGGTGTGATGATCCCTGCTTGCCTGCACCTCTTTCTTGTTTATGTTAGATTTAAGCATTTTTCCCTTGTACTCAAATACAACAAAATCTTTAAAATTAAGTCCATATTGTTGCACAAAATTATCTCATCCCTTTTCAAAATAAATATATCATTTGCTGCATATACCAATTTTAGCCTTGCATGACCTTTTACAAGTCATTATAATTGTTGCATTTGATTTTACTCCATTTACTTGTCTATAGAAATTCAGTGGAATGCATTATACAAATGTTTAATGTAGAAAGCAATATTAAACCCATTATAGATTCATGATTAACTCATTCAAATACGTTTGTAAAGTTCTTGATATTAGATAATAGATGTAATTGAGGGCACTAGAGAGAGAAGATATGAGTTTTGCATGGAAACTAGGCATCTTGACTTTGAAGAAATGTTTGCTGATTGGAAACTTTCCGTTTGGTCGAGAAAAAGACATATTATCACTTAGATGGATCATAGATGTGTGACTTCAAACACAATAAAATTTTAACGTCTTTAAGACATCCAATGGTCTAGAGCCATTCCCTATACTTGGAATATCGAACCGGTTGACACCTTCGCTATCATTCTTTTAATTTCTTTCTCCCTGCCAAGCATACTACAAGTGTTCCAAAAATGAAATAAAAGTATCACTTGTAAAATAAATTAAACAAATATATAAGGTTAAAATGAAATAAAAAATTTTATTTCTCATTTTAATTCTTATTAATATTATGATTATGGCCAAGTTTTTCAATTATTATTTCCCAAAAGCATGGGGTCATTGGCAGATTTAAAAGGGTTAAGGGGCCATGTCTGATTTTTTTAAAAAAATCATTTTATTCTTTATTTTTTTTATTATTTTTTTAAAATTAATAAATGGACCATTCAAACTTTTTTTCTCATAAAATCTCTTTATATATTCTAATACTTATATTTCCGTCCTTCTAACCATAATATTTTACTCCGCCGTTGCAAAAGCATGACTTTAGTGATAATTACGGTCAAATATTTTGGGAAAAACTTAATTACATAGTACAAATAATGTATAAACTACAAACTTCTACTCCTATGTATACATAATTTCGAATTCTATCATTTGAAAAGAAAAAAAAATGAAATATTTAGTTCCAACAATCCATCATGGTAAGAGTCGTTTAGTGGTCACATTCTCTCTCTCATTTTCTTTTTAGAGATATCCTTCCCAGTTATGAAACTATAGTGTAAAGAACCGTTAATTAATTAAGCAATTTTAGGTTGTCTAGTAGTAATAAAGAGGAGTCATACAAGAGCCGTAAATTTGAATATTTTGAATTTAAGTCTCACAAGACCTTCAAGCTCCTTTTTTTTTTTTTTTTTTTTTTGCCTCTTTTTCTTTAATAGTATTAAATATTTTTAGTTGCGGTTGTGCCGAGTCATATGCTGGCCCAAAGGTATGTCTGGAAGGAATGAAAAGTTAAAAAATGAAAAAAGGAAAATAATATATATATATATATATAAAATAATAGAGAAGTTGATAGAAACCAAAAGTGGATTAATGGGATTAATCTGGGTGGCATGATGGCCACCTATAGAAACAGAGACAAAAAGAAATGATGTCGTTTGCCACCCTCCCCCTTCCTCTTCCATCTGCACCTGCAACTTAGAGAAAAAAGAAATATAATTTTATTTCAAGTGTCCCTGTAGCTGATGCTTTTTCTATTATTCCCCTTGTACGTACTATTGTGACATCATGCCCACGTTAATCCCACGCCAGGACGAGACATATGACAACCTACTACACTACATTTGTAAAATTCATATCTAATTTTTTTTTTTAATTTCCAAAAAAGTCTTGTCAAACTTATTTTCTATTATGACTTTTATTTTTTTAGAACTTTTATTTCCGAAAATGTAGAAAAAAAAACCTTTTTAAGTGTTGCATTTGCTCTCAAATCAAATTTTTCTACATATAAAAAAATTATTTTATGTCATTCAAAACTCAGAATGAGGAAATAGATATGATCTTGTTAAGTTCAGTTCCATTCTTGTTTGGTTGATATTTTAAAAATAATTTATAAATATGAGTATCATGCATGACCAATATTTATATAAGTTTTCATATACACGTGAATATGGCCTATAAGTAAATTTGTATTTAAATATTTTTTTTTCTTTTTAAAAAATATTAGTAAACTTACATTATTTACAATGTATGAAGAGTAGAGACTACTACTCTTTGGCCAAGAAAGTGAAATAAATTGATAAAGGTCATGCACAAGCCCTTGCACTTGGTAGAATGAATAGAGCTTACCGTTCGCTAGTAAAATAGACTGATACTTGACTTTAAAAAAATGTTTATTATTTTTTATTATTTTGTATGAGTTATAATACGAATGCTTATGGTTGTACTTTATTTTGAAGAAATTATAAAAGATGAAATTGAGGATCAAAATGATATGTATTTTTATTTTCTGACTGTTTTATATCATCTGTTACATAAGCAGTAATGCAAAATAAAGATGATAAAAATTCGTGTGTTCATGCGCAATAAATTAAATCTATTTTAACTTGTTTTTTTTTTTTTTTTTCTTATACTAGTATTAGAAATTCATTGATGAAAGTTTGAAGTTCTCATCTATAATCGGAAGTTTCTAAAATATGAATCAAGTCTCAGACTAAAAAGAAATAACAAAAAAAATATATAAACAGTATGACAAAATCAAGTTGAAAAGCTTTTTTCTTTTTTTGTTGTTATATTGAGGAATCCCACGAGTGGGATTTTGCGACTCAAATGAATAAATTTCACTAGCTCCTATCATAATTAATTTGTATGAATTTGTTATTTCAGGAAAAGTAGCTTTAAAAGGATTCGTATAGTATTAAACTAGAAATCTTAACACTCTTAAGCACTTATTCTTTTTATTTTTTTAACCGAGCTATTCTTTGCTGTTTAAATTAAATTAGAAAACAAGTCGACAAATATGTATGTATGTATGTATATGTTTTGAAGATGAAAATTAGCTGAGCAAGCTGGTGAGGGAATGAAAGAGTGTTCAGTCTGAAAAAGAAAGAAAGAGAGAAAGACAGTTATTTATCAGAAGGGAAAGGAAAAAAAAAAAACTCAAAGCTAAGCATTTGATACTCCTAATATCACATATTAATTAAATAGCAGATTAAGTTGATGGTTAAACTAGCTATTGCTCCCACCTCTTGAATACCAACAAAAGCAAAGCTAGTGATCATGTGATAATAGGCTTTCTTTTGCTTGAGCCATAATGGCAAGCCAATCACACAAACTTGATTGTCCCATTTACATCTAAATAAATAACCAAAAGAGAAAACAAAAGCATTATTGTTAAATTAAAATGCTTCATCAATGGCTACCATCATGCAATCAGCATCATGATTCATGAACAAAGCTATATGGCCCACAGACAAATTTTGATAAAATAAGAAAACATAGATTAATTATGTGTGTAAATGAAGAGATCATAACAATATAATAGGGTTGTTTGGAACTTGAGAAATGGTGGGTAGATGTGGGGTTAGGAGAGGAAGTTTAAAAAAGCTAATTTAACAAAAGGAGAGAGTGGAAAGGTGAGACGCTTTTCTTTTTTCTTTTTTCTCCCAAAAGTCAAATAGAGCCTCTTTCATCAATCATAATGATATCTTCACCGCCGATGCAGAGGAAGAGATTTGCATCCAAGATTCATCATCATTGCTCCAGATATTTCTTTTTGCTGCCCAAAAGAAACCCTAGAAAATATAAGATACCCTAGAAAATATAAAATATTTTCACCCTTTCTTTCTTCTCTTTTGTAAAATTTGTGGCATTTGATAAAATTTCATTTTTTCCTCCTATTTGAGATTTCTGTTCCATTATTCTGCATTCGTCTGGTTTTCTTTCCTCGGATACACTGAAAGCCTTGAAGGTGACAAAAGAGTGTACAGAATTTTCATGCAACCAATTGTAATATTAAATAATCACTTGTTTTTAAAGTTTAATTAAATTATTAGGGGATAAGTTTAACAATACATATTAAATTAATATTTTTTTTCATGCACAATCTCGTCTTTTACATAAAAAGTAAAAAATAGAGAGTACATATAATGGTCAACTCAAAAGGGCAAGAATTTTTTTGGGATTTTTATGAGAAAATTTTTTTAATCATGTAAATTTCTTTTTTGGACTAGATTTACAAGTAATTTTTTTTTTAGCTATACTTGGAAGGAAAAGAATTTCAAAATATTAGAAATAAAAATTACATATAAATATTTTTTGCAAAATAGGGGGGGAGGGGAGCTATAGCCCCCCAAGTCTCTTACCGTTTCTATTTTCGCAATGAGTACGTAAATTGATGATCTTTTGATGAAACATAATAGAGTGTAAGGACGAGAATAAGTGTAAATGTTGCATCAAACGATCTCGGAAAAGAAGAGGAAGGGGAGGCTAACTTGAACTTAAAGTTTTTCATAATTAGAGCTTTGATACTAATTTATATATATTATTATTCAAAAATATTAAAAACATTCCCAATCTATATGTTAAAACATATGTTAGTGTCAACTTTTGATGACTAGCATTGAAAATTGCCTCTAATATATATGTTAGTGGAACTTCATTTAGTGTTAGTTGTCAGAGCTTCTGTTAACTGTAGCTAAATGTATTCAGCAGTAATCTTTTCAGATCATTTTAGTGGGCTATGGTGTAAAAAAAAATTCTCATATTATTAAAAAAATACTAGTAAAATAATTATTTTAGTAGGAATAAAAATGGCATCATCGCATGGTTAACTTGTACATTTAAAAGCATTTTTATGACTAAAAAAGTTATTAAGGCACCTCAATTTGTCCACGTACATAAATTTATATATAAAAATTAAGATATCAATGTAAATATTCTAAACTGTTAAAAAATGAGTCAAACAATGTTTATCGACAGCTAAAATGGTATCACATTTGACAAAAATGCAACGAGAACCTGAGACAACCCACGGCTCTTCAAAATTCTCATTGCCGAGTATGGTTTGACCTTGTGAGACATAGAAATTCCATGCTTTTAAGGTCAAATAGCAACGTGTGGCACACAACCATTGACTTCTTTTCAAGATAAAGACGCAGCAGTTACTGTATATCTCAGTGCTTTTTTAATCCTTCAGTTGCAGAATTCTTTTATATTCTTCATCCCCTTCCCACATTCCCCCGTGGTTAGTTTTTCTACTCCCAGTCTATTTTAATGGGATGGGAAAACTGTAAACGGTCAGAGCGAGAAGGGAAAGTAGCTAGTCATATATCTTATAGGTATTTAGTTACTTTCATATATATCTTTGTTCAATATCCTTTTTGTTTCTAATCTTGAAAGTTTGAAGAAGGTTTAGACGATTTATAGAAGATATAAATAGAGATCATCCTTACCAAATAGAGAAATAGAATCCCAGAGTTACCCTTCTAGATTAACCAAGCAGCTACCTTGTTTTTGGTCTTCTCTACAACATTCTGAGGAAGGAGAGAGAGAGAGAGAGAGAGAGAGAGAGAGAGAGAGAGAGAGGAGAGATGTCTTCCACATCTCAAGCCATGCTTAACCAGGGCTTATTTGAGGATCAAGAGTTGTCCACACAGATGGGTTTCTTTTCTTTTCCCCCAAACATGACCATACCTCCATTTGGGTGCAATCAATCTCTAAAAACCCTAACCACCATGCCTCCTTCGCTTGGAGCTGATGCACCCAATAGTCTTACTGAAACGCTCCTCTCTTCTGCAACTCAAAAGCAAAAAGAAGACATCGCTTCTCATTTGGGAGGTCCCCAACTCCTTTCCTTGCAAAGATCAAGTGCAAATCTCTGGTAATTATAAGAACAGTCATAAAAAGTTTCTTCGAAAATTTTCATGCACAAACTCTCTCTCATTCTTTCTTAGTCCATGCATACATGCATATTTATATATGTGTTTGTATATATATAAATATAATGAATTGAGCAAGCATGGTTTCAATTGAATATAGGGCATGGGGAGATGTGAATAATGAGTGCATGAACAGTAAAAGAAGTGGTGGAGATCATCATCATATAGGAATTTCAGCAATGAAGGTGAAGAAAATAAAATCAAGAAGGAAGGTAAGGGAGCCCAGGTTTTGCTTCAAGACCATGAGCGATGTGGATGTGTTGGATGATGGTTACAAGTGGAGGAAGTACGGCCAAAAAGTGGTAAAGAACACCCAGCATCCCAGGTTAGACATTCAAGTACTCTTCCTTTTTTCTTTTTTTATTTTACATCTTCATTGAATTTGAGCTTTGTAGTATCCCCATAAACTCTCTCTCTCCCACACACGCACACTCATTCGTTCGTTCATTATTATTGCTGTTATCATTATTTTTAGATCTTGGTAGGAGATTTTATGGGCAAATTAATGTGAATGGGAATCATGAATATATGAATTATTTCCAGAGAGATTAGCCAAAAAGAAACTAATTATTAGTGTCAAAAAGACAGAAATCACAATGAGAGATCAACAATGTGCTAAAGATTATTAATTATACTGCAATGTACAAAGGAAATTTGATCTTGATCATGCAGAAGATGGCAAAAGTTAGATCACCAGAATTCCATAATGGGCCTTAGGTCGGTACAGTTTTTTTTGGATCACATTGCAATGGTTTCATGCAATTAGAATCAAATGAAAAGAAGTAGAGAAACAAACCACAACTTTGCGTTAGCGATTGTTGTTGCGCAGAAGTGATGAGACAACTTCCACAATGGGAGATCAGAGGTTTAAATGGAAAGAATGATAGAAACTATGACTCTCTTGTTGTTGCTGTTTTTTCTTATTATTAGGACAGTGCTACTGAAATACCACTCCAACACGTTGCAAAAGGGACTCGGGAAACAAAATATAGTTTGAGATTCAATATATCACATTTATATTATAGAAATGCATGTCTAAGTACCTTTTTAAGTGTTTTGATTTACATACATATATGTGTGTGTTTTATCGATCACAGTTATGAATAAAAGCAATGGGGAAATAAATCATTAGCACTTCTGGATCCCATAGGGATCCCTTTATCTGATTTGGATTTATAGGTGAAAAAAATTAGAAAGCAGACTGACTTTTATTGTTTAATGATTAGTATGAGTTATTTTTCTCCTCTTTAAAGGAGCTATGTTCTTATTCACCCAGATCAAACTTTCCCATAAGCAACATGCTAAAATCGAGACCACTCTTTGTAAAAGCAGTTCTTACAATGATAAGTCAGTCAAGTTGGGCCATTGCAAGTCGGAACTGCCCAAACATTTTTCTTTTAATTTTTCTATATAATGTGGAACTAAAGTCGAGATAACTTCAATAATTTTTTTCAAATGTTAAAGATCCTTTAGAAAAGATTGCCAGCCTCGCGGTTTTGTCTTCTTGGACTTTAATTCAAAAAGACTCCCCATTGAGAGGCATGTTTGCACTTAAATGGATGTTAAACTCGTTTGACACTAGCTACGATGTGAGACAAGGCTGCTGCACACAACACCTGCACTAAGGGTTGAGAAGAAGAGGAGGGTTGAGACATTTTTAACATTGTACTCTTTGATCTCCATCTTTTCCAAATTCATGGGATGGAGGGTGGTTCTTTTCATTTTAGAAGATCTTTGCACCATGGTAGTGTCTAAATGAGTTTGTCCCAAGTTTTTAGAAGAGCAAAAGAAGATAATTTATTGATGTAGAGAAATGTACAAGGCATACATGACAAAATACATCAGTGGGTTAAATACATAAAACATCAGAGCCCCAAACTTCATTTCAATTAGGTTGGTACCAAGCAAGGACCACATCATTTGTCAGGACCAACCAAGAGAGAAAGAGAAAAAGCTCCAAACAAATTACCCAACATTTACTCCTAAACTTGGTTTTTGAATTACATGTGGGTTTTTTTTTGTAACATTCCAAGCTCTCTTTACTAATAATTTGAAAAAACTCGCGACATTATGACTTAAAAGTTTAAGTCTAAGTTGTTAGTATCTTTACTAATTATTTGAAAAAGTTAACAATATTATGACTTAAAAGTTTTAAGTCTAAGTTGTTAGTAGAAGTACTTTTAGTGTCTTATAGGCCTGTCAAACTTCACCTAATTAATGGAGGATTAGATATTACAATCTATACTCGTTAACTGTGCGACGTCCTCTTGGGATGGGATATTAAAATCTATCCCTTTTAATTACTGCAATGTCCTTGTTGCTTGGCGTGGCCCACAAATCTCTTGGCTAGTGATGTAAGACTCAGCTCTACCCAACCGCCACGACACCCGTCATGAGACTAGAGGGTCAGCTTTGATACCACTTGTTACGCTTGAAACCATTGTCTCAATAACTTAAAAGAATTCACAACATTATGACTCAAAATGTTAAACTTAAGTTAGTAGTAAGATTTGTGATGTCTTATATGCCGATGTGAGATGGGGTATTACATTTTGCTATCTTCCATTTTGCTAAAGAATTTCAATCTTGAGGGGGAAATCTTCCTGTATTTTAATTTTTGCTTCATGTTATGTTTTGGTCACTCTAATGGTCGAATTAATTGGTGGTAGAATTTGGGAAAATTTTAGGGAGTTTAAAATTAGTTACTGTCCTTTATGATGATTTGTGAGCAGTGTTAAGTGGTACCATCAACTGCAAAATTCAAAGCACAGTGCTGAAGTCTGGCCGTGGTCAGAGTTTAGAGCATAGCACTGAAGTCCCTGTTTGCAGTACCATATTGCTGCTTGAGTTTCAAATTAATTAAGTACATTTCTTTCACCTTGATGCTTTGTGAAACTGTGACTACCATCATGCACTCATATGTGTTGCTACAACTTTGGAATCACGAGGGTTTGCAGTGATATATTTTACCCTGATAAAACTTCATTATCTTTCTTTTACTTTTTTTTTTTTGAAACTTTTTTTCTCTTTATTTATTTCTATGATTTTCTTCAGAACAAATTTTGTGCATAAGTTTTTAGAACTTAATTGGTTCTGATCTTTGAAGAAATTCTTGTGC
The DNA here is from genome assembly GCA_008638375.1 of Nyssa sinensis. Lineage (NCBI taxonomy): Eukaryota > Viridiplantae > Streptophyta > Magnoliopsida > Cornales > Nyssaceae > Nyssa > Nyssa sinensis. The sequence goes on from CM018032.1 coordinate 21,209,539, forward strand.
TATTTAGAGCATTGCTCTACTAAAATATACAGTACATTCTTACAAAATACAAATGTGATGAGTGGGTGAAAACCAATATGTTTTGATTAAATCTAGGAAACAATGTCGCAGCACCACTTTCCCGTCATGAATCATAGTAATTTTAGGAATGATTATGAAATGGGCATATGTGCTTGAGATAATCCCATACGCAGTTACACACATTGTCTTTCGCTATCATATACCTACCTCTAACATGAAAACATTAATTTTGTGACACATTTACCATAAATCATGTTCATGTACAGCTGAATGACATTTATTTTCTGGGATGTGCATGCAGGAGCTATTATCGTTGTACACAGGATAACTGTCGTGTAAAGAAACGAGTTGAACGATTAGCAGATGATCCGAGAATGGTGATAACCACCTACGAAGGGAGACATGCACATTCTCCATCACATGATGAGGAAGATACACAAGCTCCATCACAACTTAATAATTTCTTCTGGTAGTACTGTTACTAGCTAGAACCATTGGTATCTCCTCCATAGTGGTAATGTGTGAGTTTCTTTTCTTTTCTTTTTCTTTTTTTTTTTCCGCCTTTCAATGCTGAGGACTTTGAGAATAAGAGTGTAGCAATGTGTTTAACTTGTAGTGCCCTTGTTTAATGAAAGCCCTCTGCTGCTGTAATTGCTTTGGTAAATAAGAAAAACACTTGGTAGTTTCGTTCCTAGGATTTTGCATGCACAAATTCCGTGGTCTTTTCCCAAATTACTGAGTGCCAAAATGAGAAAATAATTGAACCAAGAGGGAATGGAACCCGCAAAACATCTCTTGGGAGAAATTATTGGGTGTTCCTGGGTGAGAAAGTATTTGGTGTCTACATCTGCTGATGATGTGGAATCACATATTTTTAAAATTTAAGTTAAATAACTTCTAATACAAAAAGAAAAAGGAAGCTTTTTCTTTAAAGTGTCGGATCATAGCTTGGTCATTAGACCACAAATATAATGTCTTCTTATACACTTCTTCTGTCTATGCTACAAATCTTGCATCAAGACTATATACAACATAAAATTCCTTCAACAGAATTGTTTTTTATGAAATAATGTAACTCGTTCAACTCTTGCTACCATTGATGTGCCTCTTGATTCAAAAAATGACATGCCTACATCATCTTGAATTGTGGTTCTATCAAAAAAATAAAATTTAGAAATTACTCGATTTTTCAGCTGGCAAACTACTATGAAAAAAAGGAAAACGCTTTACAAGTACAATTTTTAACAACAATTATTCGACATTTTTTTTCAATACAACATCCCTCTCTCTCTCTCTCTCTCTCTCTCTCTCTTTTTATTTTTATTTTTATTGATTCTTTACCAAAGATGACATACCATTAATTTTACAACAATACTAGAATTGTTTTGGCATATTTTTTATTTTGAAATTCTAGTACCATGTCATTCTCTATTTACTTTTTTTGTTAAAAATTTATATGTATGGCAAGTTTCTTTTTGGGGTAATTTATATGTACAGGATTATTTAAAAAAAAATGTATTTCCGTGTCATCCCAAAATTAAAATGTTAATTTTTTTCTACATCTGTGATCACTTTTATAAGAGTTGGTATTCATTAGTCTGGAGCCAAATGTGCGAGACCTGCCAATAACTTTATTTATGTGTCAAGTATTCATTAGACCAGGTGTAATTAACTGGGACCAATGAATAGTTTTTTTTTCTCTTATAGTAAGTAAATCAATCAGAATCAATGAATAATTTTTCCTTTTATAATTAGTAATGAAACATCTCAATATCACATCATTTAGAATAGAAATTTAAAATAAATTTTAGAAAGTATAACATGAGTCGATGTTAATATGTATCTAGGCCAGCCCCTATTATCAAGGCTTTTCCTCTATCCTCCTGCACTTACAGCCCGCATAATCCTTTAGCGGGACGCAAATAACGCTCCCCATGGCCCATATTGTGTGAACATCAATTAACATGAAACTATCATGATTATATATTCACTCAAAAATGGGTGAGTCCATAGTAACCCCATTTTTTTTAAAGAAATGATGGGATTTAAATAGTTTCTTTCTTTTTTTTTTTTTTTTGTTTTTCATTACAGGATTTCGTTATACCTTTAGTTTTTTTTTTATTGGTATTACAGGATTTAAACCTTCAGCGCATTGATGGGGCCTCCAAAGATATTATGGGTTGGGCTGGTAATATAAATATGTCATGTACGGCTTTGGGCTTGAATAAAACATGTGGGCATCTCTAGACAGTAGATCCTAAAGATTGAGTTTTGAATCGGACCTGGATCATAATCTAATCTATTTAAGCATATATATGGATTATTCTGATCTAATTCAATCCAAATCTTATAAAAATAGTTGTTAAACAAATTGGATATAGATTTGTATCTGATCGGTTAACTACATATAATAATTTAATAAATTATCAAGACTAGATAGTATTATGGTGCTCAAGTCTCGTTTGTAGAATTTCAATTTTCTAATCAAATTGATTCAAACATTTTTCTTAATAAATCAAATTCGAATAGCCCATGATAAGATCCTATCCAATCCGTTTACGGGTGTAATAAATACAAGCCAGACTTGTTACGAGTGTGGAACAATTTTTCACAACTTAATCCATGATGGGATCCAACAGTTTTTTTGTATGACATCTCAAATGGACTAATGGCCCACTTATGTGGCACAAAACCCACCCATTGCCTTTTATCACTGCCCCCCCTTTTTTACTCTTTTATAGTATTCTTTTCTTTTCCTTTTTTTCTTTGTAGTGATTTCATTTGTTTTTTCTTACCAACAAAGGAAGAAAATTTATTAATGAAAAATAGTGTACAAAGAATACAAACTTAGGGCAACTCCAAGTAGAGCTATCAATGGATCAGATCTCGATCTGATCCGATTCGAGATCCCGATCCGTTAAGTCTAGATATGGTTTTAGAAATAGTGATCTGTGACCCAATCCGATCCGAATCCGATTATCCCAAATATAAAAGGACCGGATATGATATAGGCTGATCTGATCCGTTTATATATATATATATATATATTAATATATTAATATATTAATTTTATTAATTTAATATATATGATATTAATTTTATTAATTTAATATATTTTATTAATTTTAAACGGATCGGACCGGATTAACGGATTGGATATTCGGTTATTAACAGATTCGGATACATATTAACATTCGCTTGATCCGTCGGATTAACGGATCGGATCGGATTCGGATCGGTTCTGATTCGGTCCGAATCCGATTCGTTTAGAGCCCTAACTCCAAGAGGCTCGACAAACTAGCCCAGGCCTCGTGCTTTACTTTTGCTTGACAAGATTGAAGAATAAATCTCACGCGATAAAGTAATAAATCTAATTAAAATATCATCTGTAATTGTGCTATTGGATCTGATAACTTGACTGAGCATCACTGTTTTTACTATTTTTTCAAATGGTAAAATTTGTAGAACAGATATATATATTTTTTATAAATACACTGTCAATTTTTTTTTTTTACCATTCTCATTTTCAACATTCATCAAGAAGTCTCAACAATCATTCATATTTTGTCCATTATTTTCATTTCTCAACTCTTTCACTCAACTGGATCCATCATTTTTTGCAACATAATTTTCAAAATCACCTGAATTCTTCACTCAATTCACCATTCAACTGTTTCCATCCTCCATTCAAATTGATAAAGCCATGAAAAAATGTGGTGATAGTTTTACCATTGAAGAAAACACGCTTCTTGTGTCATCGTGGCTTAGTATTAGTTTGGATCCTATAGAAGGGAACGATAAGAAACACGAGATTTATTGGTTTCGGGCATGGGAGTATTTCCACAAGTACAAGAGATTCGAATCCAATCGGCAACATTGGTCGAAGATTCAACAAGCAATGAATAAATTTTATGGATGTCTTGCCCAGATTGAATCTAGACAATAAAGTGGTGTGAATGAATAAGATAAGGTATTTATATTATTTAAAAATTAATTTTATATTTATATGTTATTTTTGTATCATAATAAATTTAATTTCTTATTTTTTTTCAGATTACAAATGCAAAAGGTTATATGAAGAAATAAATGAAAGACAATTTTCATTTGAGCATTGTTGGAATATGTTGAGGCACCAATCAAAATGTTTGGATTATATTTAAAGGAAAAATCCAACCAAAAAAATATAAAAATGTGACTTCCACTTCCGGCATGTCCTCTCCCTCTGCTCTAGTGTAGACTTGGAAAGGCCACTAGGAAAGAAGAATGAGAAGCGAAAGAGACTTGAAAGTATAAACGAACCTACGAATTCGGCACTTATGTCGCTTTTTCATAAATGAAGGAAAAAAAGAAAGAAGCACATAAGAAGAAAATGGAAATGTTTGAAGAGAAATTCTGAATAGATAGAGAAAAGATTCGACAAGAACAAATAAAAGAAGATGAGAGAATAATGCTTCTGGATACGAATGTAATGCCTCCTCAAGTTGCGGAATATTATTGTCAATGTCAAATGAAAATTCTTGCAAGGGGATTTAATAACAATTAATTATGATTAGTTTTTCTTACAATTATTATTTTGACTTTGTCTAGTATTATTTAATAGGATTATATTAAATTTTGGCTTCAATGAATTTATTATTTTGACTCATTTTTTCTATTCTTAAGTATTAAAAGCAACGTACACTCAAGTGTTCATAAAAAATAAAACATCCATAGAAAAATACACTAAAATGCTTTAAAAAAAACTAAAACATCTATAGAAAAATACACTAAAATGTTTTTTAAAAAATAAACATCAATAGCAAAACACACTCAAATATTCATAACTACATACTTTTACGAGTCCCTTGAAAATTTCACAAGTGCTCAACAAGATCTAATTGGAGTTGAGAATGAGTTTCTCAATCCTGAATGCGGTGATGATTTTGAATGAATTGCCACAAGTTCTACTGTACACTGGTGTGAGGGTGTTATTTGAGAACTTTCATCAATTGTATAAATATTAAGATCTGGTATGTTCACATCACGTTCATCTTCAACAATCATGTTATGCATTATAATGCATGCCTTTATAATATCTTTGAGTGTTCAACGTTTCAAAAAATGAGCAGGTCCACACACAATTGCAAATCGTGATTGGAGCACTTCAAAGGCTCGCTCTACATCCTTCCTTACTGACTATTGAGTTGCAACAAAATGCTTTTGTTTAATTTCTTGTGGAAACGAGATTGTTTTTACAAATGTTGACCATATTGATATAAACCATCAATAAGATAATATCCGATTGTGTAGTCATGAACCTTGATGGAATAATTGATTGGCGGAGCACGTCATTCCGCAAGTTCTTTAAATAAAAAAAGATTGTTCCAACACGTTAATGTCATTATGAGATCCCGGTAATCCAAAAAATGCATGCCATATCCAAAGATCACATGAAGCGATGGCTTTAAGAATTATAGTAGGTTCATGGACATGGCCAACGTACATACCTTTCCACGTTATTGGACAATTCTTTAACTTCTAGTGCATACAATCAATGCTTACCAACATCCTAGGAAATCCACGTTTTTCAGCCTCTGCTAGCTATTTAGCAATGTCGTTGCTATTTGGCGATCAAAGTATTCATTAGAAAAAACTTCAACCACTGCCTTAACAAAGCTTTTCAGACTTCCAATTGCAGTGCTTTTCGCCAATCCTCACGTAATCATTCACAAAATCTGCTACTACTCCATATGCGAGAATTCGCATTGCAGCTGTGACCTTTTGAAAGGATGACAAACCAAGAATTTTGGAAGCATTTATTTTTTGGACAAAGTATGGATCAAACGCTTCCACTGCAGAATGTATACGTAGAAAAAGAGAACGACTCACCAGAAACTTTCTTCTGAATAGATTTGGAGGATAAACAAGATTTTTAACAAAATAATCTTGATACAACCTGTTGTGGCCTTGGACATGATCACACCACATAGTTGCATGACCTTGAACGAAACCATGATGTGGCCTATATCGTGTCTCCCTTTGAAGTCGCTCTTCTTTCATAGTAGCTATTACCAACATCTCCAATTCATCATCAGAATCGGAGTCATCAAGAAGCATATCTAGAAAAAGATTGTCTTCCATAGTGAATAAGAAAAATGAAATGAAGAAAAAAAAAGTTGAGAATTGTCTTGAATGAGAAAGTTGAATGAAAATGAAAGAGAAGTAATTGCATTTATAAATAAAAATTGGAGGTAATTTAAATTTCAAATAAAATTGGAGGGCACTTAAATTTTGCATCTTAAATTTCAAATAAAATTGGAGGGAATTTAAATTTCAAATAATATTAGAGGGAATTTAAATTATACATTTTAAAAATTAAAAGAAATTTAAATAAAATAAAACAAAAATAAATAATGTTAATATATATATATATATATATATATATATATTAAATTTTGAAGAGTTTCTTGGAGATGCTAAACAAAAACTAACTCTTGAAAGTGCTGTAAAGGTCACTAAAATACATTTTTAAAAAGTAACTTTGAAGAGTCTCTTGGAGATGCTCTTAGAACATAAATCAAAGTTCTAGTACAAAAGGTATCATGGATACAAAGTTACATCCCAACTAAATTGACACCAAACCAAGAAAAAATCATTTACTAGCACCAAAACCAAGAGAAGGGAAAATGTAACTTAGAATAATCAAAATACAAAACAAGCATCTCAATAAGAATCAATACAAGTCGATGAAGCCCTTGAATCAACCAAACAGACTTGAACCAAGATCAGGACCAGAATAGCAGGACCACAATTGCAAACCTTAGAATCTGTCTTTTATCTTAAGGAGCATTATCCATCAACACAGCCAACTAAAACAATATCAAGCACGGAAGATGAAACACAACAACATATAGAAGATCTACCCAAATGAAATATTGCCATTGACATCAACGCTAAGGATATGCTCTCCAAACAGAAGTAGCTGGATAACTTTAGCATTATGCCTACTCCAAGTTGTTACCTTTATCATGAAAAACCTACTGCTAGAGAAGCTTGAGCTGCAACGTTATATTAAATCACATCTCGATGCAAGATACAGAACAACACTCCTCAAAATTCTGCTCACCTGGAATAGCCAACTCAAAAAGATCTACAAGCCACCATAGAAATCTGATAACACCCAACACAAAAGACTCTATCTCTCCTAGCACAAGAAAACCTTAGCCACCACGTTTTATATGTTGCCATTACAAAAGGGCAACACTACAATCTCAAGAATATCTTTTCAAGTTTATGATAGTGAAAGGTATTTGTAATTAACCCGAGTGTTAATAATAGATCTGACACAAACAATAGTACACAACAAGTCACTAGAAACGAACTTAACTAAAGAGTTTATCCACCTACTTTTAGTTAATTTAGCGAACCCCAAAAGTCACCACTAAATAGAATGATGATTAAACAACCATACCACCCATATGCTAAAGATGAACACCAAACCAACCACTAAGAAACAAAAGCCAAAGTCAGTTGCAATTAATCACTTGCTAAAGGTGATGAATCAAGTAATTTATAGAGTAATCAATTTGTTTCATCTTGTATTTCACCCAAAAAATAACTCTAACTTTCACCAATTCCCTAATGGATTCCCATTGTGGTTGAGCATTGTTGAAAAGGCAATCATTCCTAAGCATCCACACAGACCACATAATTGCGAATGGAATGACTTCTCAAATAGCTTTTTGCAAATTCTTGAATTTGAAATTCTACCACCAATCTAAAACATCTTTAATAGAATTGGGAGATGCCTATTGGAAACCCCACCAATTTGTGCATTTAGCTTAAGTTTTTCATACTTTCACGCATAACAAAAGAACATGATTTGAGGACTCAATCTCTCTCCCACAAAAGTGACATAAGCAATCATTTTCACTTTTGAGAATTCTAATCTAAAGTAGAAACTCTACCAATTTAATTCTATTGATTTGATAGCAGACTTAAAAATCCACCCACAGACGCTTTGTGCCCAATCATTTCGGATAATGCTTGCATCCTTTGTATTACCGCGATTGCTGGTTCCACGCCATTCTACCAACGAACTTGACTATTAGAAGGGATAAATTATGCTAGATGAGATTCATAACCTGCAAGTTGGGACCAAGAGATGATTCAAACCATCTATATAAAGGGTCAAAAGAGAATTGACCTATAGAATAAGCTTTCTATGATAGCCTTTTGTGACTATTGCCAGAGATTAAAGGAGCACCTAGCAATATGTTATGAAGTCTAAATAATTCTTCTTTTTCCCAAGCAAATAGAGGGCAACAAAACAACAAGTTACAATTGTTAGACTCATTTTTTAGAGCATCCAAACAACCAAATTTCCTTATTTAAACATTGATAAGCTAAAGAGCCTAGGGAATAAATCCATCAGAGTAGAGTTTCCTATCTAGTGATCTCTCTTTGGCATTTTCCTACAACAATACCCACATTAGACATAAAAATTTGAAAAAGAGGACTTATTTTTTTGACCAAAAATATATCCAACCATAGCTTGAATAATTTGTTTGTCAATACCACTTTAGGAAACTAATCCCTTCCACAAAAATTTTCTCTATAGCGAGTCTTTCTCTAAACCGAATCTCCACCACCATTTGAAAATAAGGTAGTCATTCATTCCCCACACTCTTCTAATACCTAACCTTCTTGAGGCCTTACTCATTGTAGCTTTATCCCAGTTTATCATACGAGTCTTCTTTTTTAAGTCACTACCACTTTATAGGAATCTCGCTTGAACCTTGTCAATTTGTTTTGTAATGCCTTCAACATCTTGAATAGAGACAAATTATACAACGACAAACTTAGGAGCATAGATTTGATCATTGTGATTCGACCACCAAATGAGAGATATCTTATTTTCCACGATGCCAACTTCTTTTTGAATTTGTTAACGATTGGAGCCCAAGTCTTCTTAAGCCTTGAGTTGGCACCTAGGGGTAGATTTAGATACTTTAATGACAAAAGTTTCTGATTCCACCTCAAAAGTTTTGCTAATTCACCCACTAGATCATCAGAAGCACCCATAACGCAAACAACACTTTTATGAAAGTTAATTTTCAAGTCGAAAATAACCTCAAAACATCTAAAAAAATCTCTTAATGTTAAGGACTTCAGAGCACTCAGCATCACAAAAAATTATTGTGTCATCTGCAATTTACAAATGATTGATGTTTACACCATTAATTCCTACAACTATACCTTTAATAAGACCTAAAGCTCTGGTTCTTTTAAATAAGATGTTGATACCCTCAACAATGATATTAAAGAGGAAGGTTGAAAGTGGATCACTCTACTTAAACCTTTTTCCATTTCGAACTTATAGGATGGGGTACCATTCACTAAAATTGAAATTCTTGTTGAAGAGATGTATTCTTTAGTCCAACGTACTCATTTAGGGCCAAAACCAAAACTTTCCAACATGTTAAAAAGGTACTGTCCAAAGCTTTCTCAAAATCTAATTTGAGAAGAATACCTTTTTTTTTTTGTTTTTCTTCCACCAATCTACGACTTCATTTTCTACAAGAATCCCATTTAATATGTCCCTGCCTTTCAAGAATGCGGATTGATTTATATGGCCTATTGATGGAAAAACCTTTTTTAATCTTAAGGAGAAGACTTTAGTAAGAGTTTTGTACATGTAACAAAGCTTTTGTATTATCTTTCTTAGGTATTAAAGCTACAAAAGAGGAATTAAGATCTCCAACCAATTTAGCATTGACATAAAAATCTTTCAAAAACTACAGAACATCAAGTTTAATTATATCCAACACTTCTTAACCCACAATAGGTTGAAATCGTCTAGCCCTAGAGCTTTATTGCCATCACAACTTTTATTCACACTCCAAATTTCTTCCTTAAATAACTCTATTTCAAGGAACAATGAGGAGTTACTATCAAGAACTTTTTCAAAATTCCTGGCTAATCTTGGTCTAACCTTCCATTAATCAGTAAAGATAAGATAAAAATGATCTATAATTACACGTTTGACTTTAATTGACTCCGATAAGGATATCCTATCAATAGAGATAGAATTAATCAAATTGTGTCTCTGCCAACCTTTAGCAATAATATAGACGAATCTTGTATTCATGTCCCCTTTAGTTGCATAATCAACTTTGGATTTTTGAAACCACATCCATTCTAACATCGTGTTTAATTTCTAAACCTCGCATCTTAGTTTTTAACTCTTAGAGGATTCGATAACATCAAGAATTATGGATTCAATAACAATATCCAAAAAATGTAGTTGTTTCTCTACTTTGTTTAAGTTCTCATCCATATTACCAAACTCAAACATGTTCCAAATTTTAAGGGAAGCTTTGAGACCCTCCAACTTTTTCAATAGTTTAAAACTAGCCCAAATATCTACTTGAAAATCCTTTCAAAACTTTTCAACCATTGGTAGAAATTGTGGATGTAGTGTCTGAAAATTGATGAATTTGAATGGCCTAGGACCCCAGTCAGTCAAATCCTCCATCAAGACAACATAATAGTGATCTAATAAGGATCTAGAAAAACCTTATACTTTAAAAATGGAAAGTTCTAACCATTCAAGATGCAACAAGAAATGATCAATTTTGTTCCACTTATCTTCTATATAAGATTTTCACCAGGTATATTTTTTACCTATTATTGGAAAGTTAGAGAAACCATTGAATTGGAAAAATTAGTGAACTCTTTCATCTCCTTATCCCTTATAAAACAACATTTCCTTTCACTGATTCTTCTTATCTCATTAAAATCACCTCCAACATACCATAGATTGACAAAGAACTACTTCAGATTAACCAAATAATTTCACAAAAATTTTTTATTTCCTACTTCATTAAGAGTGTAGAGACCTGAAAATTGAGGATAAACTTTTTATTTTTGCCAGTAGGGCATTATTCTTGCACGGTTTGCCGGTAGGGCGTTAAACACACATCATTTAGGAATAAGTCATATGTAAAATCATATTTGGAGTATGACATAGAAGCAAAATATGCTTAGAATATTAAAATACACCTCCTATAAAAATGTGAGCCTATTCGGAGACAAATTCAAAAATTAGACCAAAAGGGCATTCGGGTGGATCCGGCCAAACCCGGCCACAGGAGAAAATTTATTTTTTTGAAAATTTATATTTATCGGGGTTGTAGTGTATCGGGGTCCCGGATTCATTAAGGGCAAAAGGGTCATTTTGCACCTTTGCCCCTCCACTATAAATACAGCCATTTAGAGATAGAAACATCAGAATTGGCTTGGAGAAGACGCAGAAGTCGTGCATGGAGAAACATGAAGAAAAAGCCCTAGGTTCTCCGAGCTTCAAGCCACCAAAACAAACTCCTAGGACAAGATTCTTGCAAGGCTTCCTTCTAGGAAGTTGTTCCTCTCATCAAGACCTATATTCTCACTGATCAATTTGGCTGTGCAGTGAACATAACTTCCTTGTTTTGAGAAAAACTATTCTAGGTATGATATTTTGCTAAGTTCGGAATATATTTGAGTTTTCTTGTCTTTCTATGTGTTGATTGAATGAATTAAGTGTTTACTTGATGTTAGAAAATCACTTAAGTGGTAGTTTCTTTGAAAACCTAGAGTTGATTGTTTATGTACTTGTGTGTTCTTTGTTATTCTTTGGAAATTTGGTAAATTGATGAACATGTAACTTGTTGGTATGTTTGGTTCATTGTATTCTAGCTTATATTCATATAGAGAAACTCTTGTGGTTTGAGAGTTATGAATTATTCCATGAGTTGGTAGTCTGTGTATTTATATTTCCTTTGAGCAATTGTGAAAGTGATGAACATGAGACTTGATCATATACTTAATTCATTGAATTGTGACTTATTTTCATGTAGACAAAGTGTTGTGAATTTGAAGTTATGCTTTACTTTATGAAAGAGGCATATTTTTAAGTCATGCTTCATGTGTTGATGGAATGTTTCATTGAATTGCATAAGAATGAAATCATGAAATTTTGGCATATTGTGATTCCTTGGAAACATGGTGTGGGTTGAGCACTTGGTGCTATGCATTATGAGGGTGTAGATCCTGTGGTGAAAAACGTAAACTTGGCCATTGGTACTCATGCCAACGGGGACGGACCGTGAAGTGAGACATAGACTGGTACTCGATGGACTAATGGGGAAGGACCGTGAAACCGAGACATGGGTGTGGCATAGAGTTTGCATGTGTGCATCATGCATATCACCTTTGCATTACATTGATGAATGGGTAGACGTATAGCTTTTAAAATGTACACTTGCACATGCCACGCCTTGAATTTGTTCCTAGCATTAGCTTTGTGTCATACCAGTAGTTGAGTTGACCCATTAGTGGGATATCATATTACAGACGAGGCTCTCGGTACTTGAAAACTTGATAAAATCTTGAAGGATGAAGGGGGAGGTGGACCATGGAGGATTCTTGGCCCTTGGGGCATATTTTGATGTTGTACAAGGGCATCAACCTTAAACCATGTGAAATGGTATTGTAGAAAATTTGTGTATTATGAAAAGAAAGGAAAGGACCTTATATATTGTAATGAACATGAAGTTTGTGATTTTTAAGTTCAAGTGTAGGTGTATGCATGATGGATTGTATAAGTAGGCAATGTACATTGAATTCTATGAGATTATGGCCATCGAGTGAGAATGGAATGTGCACTTACTTATATATGTAAATTCTTGCAAGATATTAGGTGAGAAAATGCTTAGAAAATAAAAGAAGTTATGTCAAAATTTTGTGAAATTAAAAGAGCCATTAGGCGGGTAAAGTGCCCATGAATAAAGTGGGAAAAAGTGCCACAAAGTTGGGGTTAAAAACCTTAAGGAAATAGGTCAAAACTTGAAAAAATTAGCTGTAGCCACTGCAATAAAAAATTCAGAAATAGGAAAAATTCAGTTGCAGTAATTTTACTGTTGCTATAGTAGACCTGAAAGAAAACAACCTAGGAACCCCCTGTTGTGCGCTCCAGCCCCTGTCGCGTCGCGCGTGTGTGCGCTGTCGCCTGCCTTGCCTTACGCGCCTGTCATGCCACGCCTGTCCCTTGTGCGTGCGCGCCTGCGCGCCCAGCATGCTGGCAGCCTGACACCCCTTACACCTGTTCCTTTGGGCACCTTTTTGAGCCATGTTTGGGCACCTTTTTGGACTATGTTTGGGACCATATTGGGCCATGTTTGGCCATATTTTTTGGTTATTTTTGGTAACCTTTTTGGGCCATGTTTGGCCACTTACATGGGTCATGTTTGGCCCCCTTCCTTAGACAATTTTTGGTGGACCTTTTGAACTATTCTTGGCCTATACCTTAGGGCATCTTGGGGCCCATTTGGGCCATTGTTCCAAGAATTATTTAAAGACATTTTGGGGCTATCTTGAAGGACACTCTTGAACATGCCTTAGAAAAATTTTGGCCATGGGTTAGAGAGATACTTGACTACCATTTGGGACTTATCTTAGGTGAGTCTAATTAACGGATTTTCATTTTCATTTTCATTTTGGGGAAAACGTATAGAAATGAATGAATGAGCAATTAAAATTCACCTTATGACCTTTGGTTTACCTTTCTTCTTTCATTTCACTCACTTCTTGGGTTTGCAAAAATTCGGGGCTTGACAACGTGGTATTAGAGCATAGGTTCGAATACCTAGAGACCGTGGGGTGTTGTCGAACATAATAGGACCACGACGCATGATTTTAATTTTTTGTAAAACATCGTGTAATGTGTAGGCTGTGACAGCTAGGTATTAGAACTCTAGTTAGAAAATACCTAGCAACAATGGGGTGTTGTTGAACACCATGGGAGCTTAGAGGAAAATGTGTGACTTAGTATGACTGTCAGTGGCATATGATAGGTCCTTATGTGTTATGTGACTATTTATACTTGAAGCATGACTAGTTGGGATTATGTGTTAGTTAATACCATACTATGTGACTTAGTACATGTTTACGTACATTATAGATCGATGCCTGTTTGCATTTAGGATATCATGTATCATTATGGGAGAATGTTATGGGCATGTGTATATTGTATTGCTTAAATGGATTTTCTGGAGAAAAACTACATTTAAGTTAGGTGAAAACTTGTTATTTGTTTATTGTAAACAATGGGTGAAGGAGATGGATGTGAGTTTTATAAATTATGATCAAGCAAGTGCGTCTACAGGATTTGTTAGATTATCAGGTAATGATTGATGATATCTCATCTTAGGAAATTTGTATAGACATGAAAGGTTTGGAAAAGATTGATGTGGATAAGTTCAAGTTATGATATAATTGAATTTTAATTTTTGTGTTAGGATGGATATTGATGAGTTCAAGTGATGTGATCTGAAAGATAGGGGTTGTAATGATTCCTTTATTGAACTGGAATATGTTATTTTGTTGTGGCCTGTGGAGGTAACCTAGTGATGGATACTATTGACTTACCTAGTCCTATAAGATGAATCGATACTAGTTGTTATGAGAAAAAAATGGATTGATTAAATGAACTTGTGAATATAAGCCTTGTGAAAATAATGAGTTGCATAAAATAGGCCAAATTAAGGTATGAATTATGAACCTAGTTTTAGCTTAGTCTATAAGATTAATTCTTGAATTATGATTAAATAAACAGTAAATATTGATTGTTATTTTGGAGAAAATTGTGTATCAGGCTAAGAGTTGGATGATACACATTTTTGAATTATGAATCTTGTGTTTAAGATGCGAATTATATGAATATACTTGGAGTGAAAATATTATGGTTGAGGCATTAGAACTTGAGAGCTTGGATTGTTAAATAACTTATGAGCGAATGGTGATTTTCACTTGTCATTTTAAAAATATGTGGGTAAAAGTTATGAATGAATTTGATTGGTTTGGATGAAGTTATAAATGATTGTATTATCTGGACCTAGGAAATAAATATTATACTAGAGAGATTGTTTATTTTATTTGGGAGCTTGTGATGATGGCCTTGTTCCATCACTGTGTGATTCAGTGAGTTGGGGTAGCCAGATCTTGCGAGTCTTAAAAATGATGGTAGTGGAGCGGTATCGGCAGTGCTACCACCAGTTGTGGGGGAGTTTCAAATACCTTTTTAGAAGACTTACCTGATTTAGCATTGCATGATTTGGATTACTCATGATGCATGTAGTGTGCTTGCATCTGTTAGTATACTTGACTACTTGATGAAGTAAATAAAATGTCTAATAGGGAGATTAGGTGTACAAATTACATAATATGCTTAACATGATTATAGCTTAAACCAACTTTTGTGTCTTAGAATAAATTAGAAAATGATAAGATAATAAGCACATGAATAGCTGATTTAAAACCTATATGTACAGTAAATATGCACTAAGTATGTTTTTGTTTAATGTGTGCCTGTAAATTGTTTTGGTTGGTATACATGATTGCGTACTAAAGGTGTATTCCTACACGATTATATAGTGTATAATGGTCATGTTATGTATATATAAACGGTTGAATGAATGCTATTTGTTGTAGGTGTATAATATAAAGTGTATATCCTAGGTTATAAACCCATGTAGTTTGGATCACTTGAAAGTGTACTATGAATATATTGAATTGGTGTCAGGTTTCGAGTTACAAGTGTATGGATTGGCCAATCCATCACCCAGTAACGAAAGGAGCTGTGATCCATAAAGGGTTATCACCTAGTTATATACAAAAAAAAAGGGTAAAAGATACCTAATAAGATGATTGAGGACAATAAGGAAAAGAAAATAGCTAATGTGAACTTGCATGAGTATGTACTAAATACATGATGGAAACATAATGTATCTTTAGTATTTGTCATGGCATGATTGGTTTGTTATATGTGTTAAGTATAATTTTTTTTTTCTTTATGTATGTGTAAGGTATGTGGGAATGAATAGGGTATGCTAATTTCTTTGACGTGTAAGGTACATGTAGTGCATAATTTTGTTTTTATAACACCTATGGATTGGGTGCATAAGTGCTTGCATGGTTATGTTGCATTTTGGAGCATATCATTGGATAATGCATGGAATTGAAAGCTTAAAAAGATGAAGAGGGAAAACTTTTAACGATATGTGGTATAAATGGGAAAGGAATTATACTAAGATGAAATAGCTAAGGTGAATAAGAAAAGGTAAAGATGGACGCTTACATTACTTTGTATATATGGGAAATGTGTAGGGAATATACCTTGGATACAGAGTAAAAGATTTTAATTCACCTTTGATAAATTAAATTACTGAATTAATAGTTGATGAAAAAAAAATGATCGTGTTGTTGATATAAAGAATGAATTGTGAATGGCATGATTAGACCAAGCTTGTGGTGAGTATGATTTCAAAATTTTGCTTAACTTGTAAATTGGGAATGGAAATTTTAATTTGAAAATGGGATGATCTTGTGAAAGTCCAATGACTTGTGAACAGAAATGGTACATTATTGTTAGTAATGGAGTTATGATTTACGACCAATATTGATGAATACTCTTGGAATGAAATGATTAGTTGGAGATGGTATGTCTCGGGGGGATAAAGTTACTTATGGACATTAATATTGAACAGTGGTTAACTATTGAGAATTATAATAGTGCATTTGATGGCTTTTGATCTTTAGTGGAGTATGAAAATGTTATGAATTTTGTCATGACTATTTCCTATTATGGCCACATAGTGGTTGGATTGATCTTCAAGGGGTGAGGTTTTCTATTATATTTCTTTGATGATAGAAGACATTTTGTTAGTAAGGCCTGTGCATGCCTGTTTTGTTTTTTCCTAGTCGATGGATGATGGATTTTAATCATAAAATTTACGTAACAAGTAAACACTAATAGTGATGAGTTAGTTTGGGACATTTTGATGATTCACTTGGGGAAATTACTATTGTAGGGAGAGTGAATTCTCCATAGAATGGTTTGATAATGTATCTTGTGATGATTGTGAAATTATGTGAGTTGAAACTCAATTTGAGGACTTTTACAAAGATGACTAAATGATGAATCTGATGTGTAGAATAGTTCTTAATTGTGTTGATTATAGTGACTAAATCAAGTTCGAGTTGAACTAATGCGATAAGTTTCATATGATTGACAGATTCTTTGAATTAAACGAGAACTCAACATGAGTGTCATAGATCCTTGCAAGATCTTGATTGGAAAAAGGTGTTGGAGAAGTGGCCTATCAATTGGCATTGCCGCCACAATTATTTGGGGTCCATGATGTCTTTCATGTATTGATGTTGAGGAAGTATAAGCTTGACCTTTTACGTGTACACGATTGGGTTGATCTTGAAGTGCAGGTGATATATTGATGCCATTATGATGAATTATTAGACGATTGCATAGCTTGATTTGAGGTTAGTTAGATGGTCATCACATGTGTGAGAGTTTGAGGTATCCTTATGAGCATTGAGAATTTTTTTTTATGTTGCATTATTGAGGTGGGTTATGATGCTTAGATGGATTTGGGAAATTGGCATTGATAATCCAACATGTTTGAGAATTTCATTGTGTGTTGTGCCATGTGGAATGGGCCATTATAGATGGGATCAGAACCAGACCCTAGCAGGGAGTGTGGAGATGTTTGCACGCCTGCCCAAGGGGACGAAGCTCCTTTAGGGGGAGAGTGTAATGCATTCCACATCGCCTGGCGAAGGGAGAGGTGAAGGATCCATAGGTAGGGCTGCACGTCTCCATGTTACAACACATTTTGCATTGATACTTCTAAATTTTGTAGAAGAGGTAATTTTTTTTTAAATTTTGGGATAAAATTTCTTTAAGGGGGGAAGGATGTAGAGACCTAAAAATTGAGGATAAATTTTTCATTTTTGCCGGTAGGGCATTATTCTTGCATGGTTTACCGACAGGGCATTAAACATGCATCGTTTAGGCATAAGTCATATTTAAAAGCATATTTGGAGTATTCCATAGAAGCAAAATATGCTTAGAATATTAAAATACACCTCCGGTAAAAATGTGAGCCTATTTGGAGATAGGTTCAAAAATTGGACCAAAAGGGCATCTGGGTGGCCCGAGTGGATCCGGCCAAACCCGGCCACAGAAGAAAATTTATTTATTTTTGAAAATTTTTATTTAAAATAATTTGAAGAACTTTGGTTAAATAAAAATATTGAATTGAGGCGTTTTGGGATGGGTTGTAGTGTAACGGGGTCCCGAATTCATTAAGGGCAAAAGGGTCATTTTGCACCTTTGCCCCTCCACTATAAATACAACCATTTAGAGATAAAAAAAAAATTAGAATTGGTCTAGAGAAGAAGCAGAAGTCGTGCATGGAGAAAAATGAAGAAAAAGCCCTAGGTTCTCAAAGCTTCAAGCCACCAAAACATACTCCTAGGCCAAGATTCTTGCAAGGCTTCCTTCTAGGTAGTTGTTCCTCTCATCAAGACATATTTTCTCACCAATCGGTTCGAATGTGCGGTGAAAACAACTTCCTTGGCTTGAGAAAAACCATTCTTGGTATGATACTTTATTAAGTTAGGAATATATTTGAGTTTTCTTGTCTTTCTATGTGTTGATTGAATGAATTAGGTGTTTACTTGATGTTAGAAAATCACTTAGGTGGTAGTTGCTTTGAAAACCTAGAGTTGATTGTTTATGTACTTGTGTGTTCTTTGTTATTCTTTGAGAATTTGGTAAAGTGATGAACATGTAACTTGTTGGTATGTTTGATTCATTGTATTCTAGCTTATGTTCATTTAGAGAAACTCTTGTGGTTTGAGAGTTATGAATTATTCTATGAGTTGGTAGTTTATGTATTTGTATTTCCTTGGAGGAATTGTGAAAGTGATGAACATGAGACTTGATCATATACTTAATTCATTGAATTGTGACTTACATTCATGTAGACAAAGTGTTGTGAATTTGAAGTTATGCTTTGCTTTATGAAAGAGGCATATTTTTATGTCATGCTCCATGTGTTGATGGAATGTTTCATTGAATTGCATAAGAATGAAATCATGGCATTTTGGCATATCATGATTCCTTGGAAACATGGCGTAGGTTGAGCACTTGGTGCTATGCATTATGTAGGTGTAGATCCTATGGTGAAAAACCTAAACTTGGCCATTGGTCCTCATGCCAACGGGGACCGACCGTGAAGTGAGACATAGACTGGTACTCGATGGACCAACGAGGAAGGACCGTGAAACCGAGACATGAGTGTGGCATAGAGTTTGCATGTGTGCGTCATGCATATCACCTTTGCATTGCATTGATGAATGGGTAGATGTATAGCTTTAAAATGTACACTTGCACTGCCACGCCTTGAATTTGTTCCTAGCATTAGCTTTGTGTCATACCAGCAGTTGAGCTGACCCATTAGTGGGATATCATATTATAGACGAGGCTCCTAGTACTTGAAGACTTGATGAAGTCTTGAAGGATGAAGAGGGAGGTGAACCATGGAGGATTCTTGGCCCTTGGGGCATATTTTGATGTTGTACAAGGGCATAAGCCTTAAACCATGTGAAATGGTATTGTAGAAAATTTGTGTATTATGAAAAGAAAGGAAAGGACCTTGTATATTGTAATGAACATGAAGTTTGTGATTTTTAAGTTCAAGTGTAAGTGTATGCATGATGGATTGTATAATTAGGCTATGTACATTCAATTCTATGAGATTGTGGCCATCGAGTGAGGATGGAATGTGCACTTATTTATATATGTAAATTCTTGCAAGATATTAGGTGAGAAAATGCTTAGAAAATAAAAGAAGTTATGTCAAAGTTTTGTGAAATTAAAAGAGCCATTAGGTGGGTAAAATGCCCATGAATAAAGTGGGAAAAGTGCCACAAAGTGGGGGTGAAAAGCCTTGAGGAAATAGGCCAAAACTTAGAAAAATTAACCGCAGCCGCTGCAGTAAAAAATTCAAAAATAGGAGAAATTCAGTTGTAGTAATTCCACTGTTGCTATAGTAGACCTGAAAGAAAACAACCCAGGAACCCTTGCCGCGCGCGCTAGCCCCTGTCGCACGCCCCGCCCACCCTCGCGCTGTCGCCTGCCTTGCCTTGTGCGCTTGCCGTGCCACGCTTGCCCCTTGCGCACCTAGCATGCTGCCAGTTTGACACGCCCAACTTGACACCTGCTCCTTTGGCCACCTTTTTAAGCCATGTTTGGCACCTTTTTGGACTATGTTTGGGCACCATATTAGGCCATGTTTGGCCAACCTTTGGGCCATGTTTGGCCACGTTTTCAGGCTATTTTTGGTAACCTTTTTGGGCCATGTTTGGCCACTTACATGGGTCATGTTTGGCCCCCTTCCTTAGACAATTTTTGGTGGACCGTTTGAACTATTCTTGGCACATGCCTTAGGGCATCTTGGGGCCCATTTGGGCTATTGTTCCAAGACTTATTTAAAGACATTTTGGGGCTATCTTGAAGGCCACTCTTGAACATGCCTTAAAAAAAATTTGGCCATGGGTTAGGGAGATACTTGACTACCATTTGGGACTTCTTGGGTGAGTTTAGTTAACGGATTTTCATTTTCATTTTGGAAAAACATAGGAAAATGAATGAATGAGCAATTAAAATTCATCTTATGACCTTTCGTTTGCCTTTCTTTTTTCATTTCACTCTCTCCCCGGGTTTGTGGGAATTCGAGGTGTGGCAAGGAGCATGAATATTAACTATACAACAAGAAAACTTAGAAGGTAATAAACTTGAGATAAGAAGAAAAATCCTATTGCAACAACAATCCCCCACTGAGAATGAGCTAGAATTCTATACAAATAATAATCCACCTAAGCTTCCGATTAAGTCTACTGCTAAAAAATTAAAATTATCCTAGAGCCACACTGATTGAACAAACACCCTATCAATGCTTACTCTTTTAGTTTCTTGAAGCAAGAAGAAATCCATTTTTTCTCCACTTATTAAGTTTTTTAAAATCCTTCTTTTTCGGGCTTACCAAGCATTCTAAGATTCCAAGACAATATAATCATAAATATAAAAGAGAATACCACACAACCTCTTGGGAATGGAGAGCTCAATTGGGTAAGCCCTCAATCCTCTAAAAAAACCTGACCTTCATCTCTTACTTCAAGCTCTACTATATTGCCGATAACTTCCTACTTACTTTCCTCATGATTCAACCCAAGTAATTTTCCCAATTCCCATGTTTCTTGAGCCTCATTCAACAATAAATTTCTTGTAATGGCATCATAATCGAAAGAAATTGAGAAGGAATGGATGCAGTAACTGCCTTAAAAAACATGTTCTTCTTTTTCTTTGGCCAATTCCTCATGGAAGATTGCGGATATTTAGCCAATCTGGTGTTGCCAAGATTTTAAGCTAAACAAATTCTCCTTCGATGTGTGTTATTCATTGAACCCTTCTCGGATTCGTAAAGTAAGAGAAATTACACGCCAACACAATGGCACAAGAGTGATGACTAGTGCCTTGGACGGACCTAGTAACTGAATAAGAATCTGATATATAATTACCCACCATAGGCTTATCATAAGTAGGTCCAACCCTCTTGATGTTATCATAAAAAGGCCCAACTCCCTTGTAAAAAACCTCATGCTAGATACCAGGGTAGTTAAACATAGGCCCACTAAAACTCATTGCCGGATAAGCACAAAGACTTATTGTCAGATCAAAAGTGGAAAGAGATCCATCCTTTTGTCCTTTATAATTTTATTTTATTTTTTCAAATAGTCAATGTAGACACCTTATTTTGAGAGCCTTAATTGTATAGGGCTAGTTTTCCTATTTTTTTTTTTGAAAGTGACTACAATATGTTCCACCTAGGGGTATTTTAGTAATTTTACATTTTAACCACTAGGAAATTTTTTAGTAATTTCACATTTTTTCCCACTAGGGGCATTCTAGTCATTTCTCATACCAAGGGCATTTTGGTTATTTTGCCCACCAAGGACATTTTGGTCATTATGTCGCCAAGGGCATTTTAGTCATTATGCCTACCAAGGGAATTTTGGTCATTTCTCTCATTGAGGGCATTTCTGTCATTATGCCCACTAAGGACATTTTAGTTATTTGGTACATTAGGGCCCTTAAGGGTCTTTTGGTCATTTTACACATCTTTGACCATCAAGGGTAATTTGGTAATTTTAGCATAATGCTATCCCTAGTATGTAATTTTGATCATTTATGGGCATACATGTAATTTTTGCACCATTTTACCCATAAAGGGCTAATTTGGTAATTTTAGCCCTTAGGGACAATTTTGACTTTTGATGTCTTAGTGGCATTTTTGTAATTTCTTTGTTTCTAAATTCTCTACCGAATTAGGGGTGATATAGTAAATAAAGGTGATATTTATTTGCGTTATATTTCCTTCCCTTGTTTCAAGGGATTTGCCTTCATTTGACATAAGAAACTTTCTAAATCTTATTTTCTTGTGCATTAAGGCTTAATTTAAGCCCTTAATCCGTAAGATTCGTTGTGGATTCTTGGATCAAACCTCCTTACTTTTCCTTATATATAAAACACTTAGGCCACCATAATCGAGGACAAAAAGTTAGGAGCCAGAGTACTGCTGTAATAATTTTTTTTCTCTTTCTCTCTCTCTCTCTCTCTCTATATATATAAATATATTTCTCTTCCATATTTTTGGAGCTTTGTTCTATACAAGCCATAGTTTTACCTAATTCAAGACAGTGTACTACACAACTGACGATTCAACATCAACAAGTTTAAGCCAAAGCTTTGTCTGACTAGTCCCAAATAATCAGGTACGCTCCCTAAACCTTTCTTTTATCTCTTTTCCCAATTCAATTCATTTTAATACTCTTGATAGAATCAATTGAATTGGAGAGCTGCGTTGGCTTTGATTCCATTATCTAAACTAATATGTAAGATGCCTTATGGGCTCGAGTCTACTATTTTCCTTATCTTATTTAGTTTATGTATTTTGTTTATTTTATTCGTTCATGAAATCTCTATTATTCTCTTTTTCTCTCTTTTATTTCATGTCATGTAATATACGCCTCGTAGATGAATACTAGACACCAGTCCATTCAGATTGGGCTGGATGGGTGCCTAACCCCTTCCAATCTCATATGTTAGCTCACAGATTCGAAATTATTCGGTTTATTATAGACTAGTTTGCTTTATTTTTTGGCCCATGTCAAGGGGTTTGGAATGTAACTAGGACCAAATTGTTGTAATTCTTATTTTTCTTTGCTATTTCCTTTATGAGTATTTTCCAAGGGTTGTATCGATTTTGCTTGTTATTAGCCAGAAGCAAGCTGGCTGACTCCTTTTTGTATTCACATGTACACAATTAAAAAAAAAAAGGGTGTTCCTCTCCCACCTCGAGCTAGCAGACAACTAGGGTTTCTTTCCCAGAATTCGCACTCACAGTTAGTCCAAACTATAGTATGATATAAAGAAATAAGGCGTGATGAAGAAATAAAGCCTAAGTAGTCTTCGAGGGTCTAAGGTATACAAGATTCTTCCAATTTAATGCAACTTTACATCTTTAAAAACACTACCTTTATATCCATAAAGATATTTTTCATATTGTTAGCCTTTTTTCAAGGCATGGAAATTCACCAGTAGTGAAAATTAACAATGCAAAATCTTGTCTTTAACTTTTTCCTCAAGATATGAATGTCATGCTACCAAAAATCATAGATCACAAATTATAAATATTCATATGATAATAAAAACCTGTCTAATTTTCATATCCTTTTCTTTAAAAGAAAGATGGTTTTATGGAAAAAAAATTAAAAAGGATGAACCACAAAAAATTGAATGAGTATGGGTTTATTTATAAGAGTAATGATAAAACTTTGTTCATTTGACAATAACAACATTCCCAGTGATTTTTTCTTGTATTCTAATTGGGTTATGTGAATAGTATATAATGGGAGAAAATTCCAGTGGTAAGGTAGTATGGAGAAATTTAGTGGTCATGCAAATCAATTTTAAAGATATAGAAAGAATGATGTCATGATGATACACTAATTCAAAATAAATCTTACATGTCATAATTTGATTTGCATTACCACTGAGTTTTTCCATGCCACCTCACCATTGGAATTTTTTCCCTTATAATGAAACATTATTTATGTAACCCAATAAAATCACAAAACATTACCTACTATTTTTCAAAAAGAGTACGGTTATAGAAACCTTATTTTCACATAAAAATGAGTTTTTAACTGTTGAATAAAGAAGAGGTCTAGATATTAAAGTACCTAGTTATAAATTCAAATTTAATGCTTGTACTCATGTGAGAATAGACTTTCTATAACCTCACAATCCAAAAAAAAAAAAAGCACTAAAATTACCTTCAATTAATTATGAAGAGTATTTATGTTAATAGAATAACGAGATTGATGTTTTTATTTTTTATAAGGTAAATATTTTTGGTGTAAGAAAATTTTTATTTCATTGATGAATAAAGATAAGATGAGATGAATTTTTGTTAAAATAAAAATAGTTTACAATGTAAGTTAATTTTAAATAGAAGATGAATCACATTTGTAATGATCTATATGGTTGGCCTGTATGTCGTGGAGATGTTGTAGATTAGTGATGTAAGTTATGTGATGAGTGAAATTTCCACGTTAGATGCCAAATAGATTCTTAGGGTGAAGAGGTAGGGAGAAGGTGATGAAAATTTAGAACTATAGTGAGAGATTCCTGAGAGAGCAGGATGAGACTTGGGATATTCTAAAAGATTCCAAATGTAAGGAATTAGAGTGGTACAAGGTTGAAAAAACTCTCTGGCGTAGTTAAAAGTAGTTAATTCCCTTTTTACTATGGTGGTTGAGAGGTATTTGTAGTAATTAGTCACATGCCAATTACTAGGCCTCATGTGGGTGCAGTAGGGTTACTAAGTGTCCCGCTAATGTTCAAAATATAAGGTAGTTTAAGGAATCTCCCAATTTTAGAAAGTCTACGGAGTGTCATGCCACAACACCTTGAGTCTCTTGAGTTAGGGGACTATGGGGAAAGGGTTACACCACAACTGCATACCAAGCTTTAGGATCCTCCCAAGACTTGTCCCCAAGCCTTTGGGAAATCATGAGGAGGAAGGGTAAGTTTAATGAGACATTGCAGAGTTTCACAAGGTGCTTATAAGTTCCACGAAAAGGATTCTAGTATATGAGTGAGCCATCATTGTGTCTATGCCTAATTTGTTACAAACATGTTGGGGGAGGGGACCTAGAAGTAGATCGACCAAACTTGTGACATGAGTTGACCAAGTATTGGGACTATCATTCCAAATTTATCTAAGGTAGTTCATGACATTTACCTTGTAGGAAGAGAAACATGACAAAGGGGAGAGTGGTGCAATACAACGAAATGTTTTTGAATGAGTCAATCTACGCAGGTATTACCATGACCCCAAAAGAGAGGAAAATCTTGATAGTATCATGGTCATCAAAAATTACCGTTTCATGTTAATTCTAGACACTTTGGAAGTGCGTTCAAGAGACATTGTGATTAAAGGTACTAGTGAATAACTTCTTTGAGAGGTTGATATGATGGCATCATAAGGGTCTTTTCAACTTCATTACACGTGCACAAGCACTGGTAGAGTGTCTCTAGGGTGCTAGGCATTTGGAATTCTAATGGCTACGTGCTGGGTTGTCAAGCTACATGGAAATATCTCAATGGTTAGACAACAAAAGGGTCATGTTGTCGATCTATATATGTCACATCCCGCACCCCACCCTACGCGGATGCTGAAGATGTGATGCCAGTTAGCCTGCCTTGCCAGTCTCCGACCAACAATGCGACCAACCAAAGGCAATCTTCTGAACCTTATGATGAATTGCATTCCAAATGTAGGGTCAGAACAGCGGAAATTAAAACCTTTTTATCTCGGGAACGCAACTCAACTATATACCACATAAGTATGTACCACAGAGCAAGTCTATAACCAAAAAGCTAATAATTCTAACCACAGAGCACATCCATAATAGATATATAACACAGAGCATATCAAATTCCTCCAGAGTACCATTACCACGAGCCATGTCCCTACTCATCTATTACATATGAATAAAGTCAACTATATCATCACGCTCACCTGTATAGCCAAGATTATTCCATTAGAACCCAAGTCTCCACATATTATTGCCATCAGATCCTCACTTAGGAATGTCTCTCAATCCACTAGTGACATATCCTTGTGCTTTCTAGTCCAATGGAGATGTATCCTGAAAAATGTTAAATAAATGGAATGAGCTTAAACAAGCTCAGTGAGTAA
Organism: Nyssa sinensis; assembly: GCA_008638375.1. Classification (NCBI taxonomy): domain Eukaryota; kingdom Viridiplantae; phylum Streptophyta; class Magnoliopsida; order Cornales; family Nyssaceae; genus Nyssa; species Nyssa sinensis. The sequence continues at coordinate 21,235,767 of CM018032.1, forward strand.
CATAAGTTCCTGCCATGGGTTTCAAAACCAGTTCATATATATATATGCATGCTCAAATGCAGCTCAAGTAGAACAACGTAATGCAAAAGAACAAATCAGATCAACATAGAACCAAATAGAATGGATCAATACTGAATACCAATCAAACAACGGTATATCAACGAATGTGCCTGAACCTTCCCCAGGTGATGTGGGATGGCATTACTTCCCATCCACCCCCTCATAGGGAGGGCCTCATATCGCACACCTTCGGCTGAGGTCGGTATCAGAGCGGAATAGATACAGCTTCAAATAGGATGTATACAACTCAAATAGAATGGATACAGCTCAAAGTGCCTGAACCTTCCCCAGGCGATGTGGGATGGCATTACTTCCCATCCACCCCCTCACATGGAGGGCCTCATATCGCACACCTCCAGCTGAGGTCGGTAACAAGCGGAACCGACAGGATTGAGCGGATGCTGAGTTCTGGGCATCCCACAGAGCCAGCTATCCATCTAGTGATATACTCAATCCTGAGGGGCCCAAGACTCAACATGACAAGATAAACACGAATCAGACTCCAATAGCGTAGACAAGTTAGAACAATAGACTCCAACAAAATCAGAACAGGAGATATCAAGAAACAAGATAGAATCATGCCAGATGTAGTACAATACAAGGAATATGCATGAAAGCAAGTGCCTTAAAACAATGCAGTGTATAAAACAGTTCAGCATATAAAGCAGTATAGTATACAAGTTTAGGTAGTACAGAAAATATACACCAAGTCAGGAGTCCGAGTTACTCACAAACTTATGCTTATCTCCATTAACCGATATCCTCCAGATGTGTTAGGCACTTCCACGCATATCCTCAATAATCATCATCCTAATTAATTATCATTAATTATAGACGAGTTAGAATTTAACCATTCAAAACTTATTCATCATCTTAGGCGCCTACCGGATTACCTAAGATAACCTAATAGTTTAATACCCTCGTATTAGGTTTCATCGGGGGTTATTACATTCCTGGATTAAGCTTAGCGGCTATCAAGATTATAAGCTAAGTCATTTGAACTCTAAGTATTATCTATTAAGTACTCAATTAATCTTTATGCGAGGCATTACAATTTTGCTAGGCACAAAACTAAATTTATCATTACAGTTAGACCTTAGATTCAATATAATTTCTATATTAAATATTTGCTGGCTGCTTATAAATCTTGGATTTTAATATCAATTCCATGCCCTTCAGTTTGACTCTTTGGACTAAACCATCACCAAGGTTACGGTTGCCATCTACTCTTTGTTTTTTCCTGTGCATAGGCTCAGTTCAGATCAATTCATGTTTAGACGTGATCTAATTGGAACCCCTATACAGCACATAATGTCGCCCAATAGCTAAATATTATACTCAAATTAATAGTTGAACTATACTTAATTTAATAACTGAACTATATTCAAATCAAGGGCTGAACTATATTCAACCCATCACATATTCTAGTTTTCCAACAGATCCCATGACTAAAATGTAATTCTATTAGAGATAGTAAATTCAGGAATTAAGTTTCATACCTGCTGGTTCTGCTGTCCGGATCGCACTCTACCATTACTCCTATTCATTTTCTTACTCCTGCTGCAGCTTTGCCATACAATCACACAACTCCCATAGTAGCAGCCTTAATTGGAAACGGCAAGTGGAAGCGACAGAACAGAGGAATCCCATAATCGCAACATTCATACGCAAATCACCAAATCCAGCCGCTTCCAACAGCTTCTCTGCACACCGACTCTCTCTCAATTTAAACCAAAACAAATCATGCTATTGCTTCTCCAATTCAGCACCACTACCAACAACATAATTTAGACAATTCATCAAAACACTCTATGAGACCATGCCTCAATCCGAGCTGCTGTAACCAAACCCTCACGACCGAATCCTCTTTCACCAACACGCTACACAAACACAAACACAAACAAATATATATATATATATAGATATATATCTGCAAATTCCCATCATCAATTACACTACTCCAGGAATCGCCAAAACCCATTCAACGGATCAATTACCACTGCACTTCCGTCCCCCCCTGCACTGCTTTACAAACACACATATACACATATATATATATATTCTCCTGTAGCAGCAGTCTCAAAATCTCAAATTCAAAATGCAACCTTCAGCTTCCCTTTTCCTTCGATCAGCAACATGGGTCACCTGCGCCATCCGAACACTACTCTTCCAGCCATGCCACACAGCTACACAATCAACGCATCAAACGCGATCCTCGCGATACCCGTCTTCAACACCACCATCGTCATCCCCCAATTTTCCTATAGATATATATATATATATATATATATATATATATTCCTGCTGCACCTACCAGAGAATTCTAGAATTCTCTCCGCACCGCCTCTCTCTTCTTTCTTTTGCTTCAGCTCTTTTTTCTCTTCTTCAGCCCCTATTAATCACGTGTTCTTGTTGCTTTCTATGGATCAATATATGTCATATAAAATATTATTTTTTATATGGATATGGATATCACACGTCTCCCTTCCTCCAACAGTTTCTTCTTGAAGCTTTTACATCCTTTCTCTATTATATATATAATTATATGAAGCTGCCCCTTTTGACCGTGCTTCCAGCAGCTTCTTTGAAGCTTTAACTTATGTCATATACTAACATATTTTTATAGATTATCTATTATATATTTTATGTGACATGTATATTATATATATTATTATATATTTTATGTTTGTTACATAACATTTATATGTCATGTACAATATATATATCATGGCCATATTTATTTCATATACAGGTATACTTTATATTTTTACCGTATTAATATTTTATTTCATAAAATATTAATTTATTGAATAATATAGAATCTGCCTTAAAACTGAAACTCGGTATCGTAATTAGTTATTTTCACATAATTTTATAATTAATTATTCGTATCAGTCCCATTTATTTATTTTGATACTCGGTCGACTGGGTTAATTAATTTCCCGAGCATATGTCATTTTTATATCTGAGGGCATTAAGTCTCGTTATAGCTTACCGTATTTGAGCTAGTTCAATTATTAACGTCAAAGGAATACAGTCTGGATTATGTCAGATTTTGGGGGTATTACAATATAATCGTGCCATTTTTTACAATGGGTAATTATTTTTGGATTTTCATGCAAATAAATAGGGGGACCACATTTTAACTTTTACTGTTCTTGTGAGTAATTGAGTATTCTGAGCTTTTCGTACAACTTTTATTGTGACCTTGAACTTTTTGTGAGACATTCTTAGAGTTTGAGGTTGTGAGGTTACAGACAAAAGTTTCTCAAATGTCCTTCAAAAATACTATCGTCCTAATCCCTCTTTCTACCAAATTGACCTTGAAAAAGAAGAAAGAAACACCGGTTATCCAAGAGTTAGACGTCTAAATTCATGCAAGTTTAACTATTCCCATGTCATTTTTCTCTTCTATATTGTCTGTTTAACTTTGGGGTCATTTTGTAGGGCCAAGAAGAATTTAAAAAATGTTATATCTTCTACTAAGCCAAAGGCTGTAGCCATGAGCAAGGCCAACGGTAAGGCCTCTTTACATTTGTCACAAACCTTTGAGTTGTCCAACTTAGAGGGACTCTTGATGAATCCTAGCTTAGAGAACAAGGTTGGGTTATTGAGTACTATTCTCAAGTAAATCCCCATCTATCAGCACAATAGCAGGGAGATTTGTATGACCCATTCAGAGTCCCATGACATGAGAAAGGAAGTGAAGGCCAAAGATCAACCTAATGATGTAAGGATTTCTAAAAAAATGGGGTCATAACCTCTTTGAGTCAACAAGAGGAGAACCAGATGAGAAAAAGAATAGAACAAAAAGAAATGCCTAATGCTCGCCCGCTATGTTTGAGTCAGCGACATCGAGATCCTTCATGAGAATGAAAGTCTATAGGTCCAAATTAAAAATACTATTTTTTCTCAAAAACAAACTGAGAATGCTTCCTCACTTTCAAACTAAGACGATAATACAACTACTAAATGTCCTTTGCCCATTGAAGTGACAAAACCAACGCAAGAACAAGAGAATATTTTGACCATGCAGAGAATATGGTTAATGAGCATGATGAATTTGTCAAGAAGAAGGATGTTTTCTCAAGACTCAATTTTCAGGATTTTTCATAAACTTAGGTTGTCTTAGGAGGAACCAGAGGAGCATAATAACTGATCTGGACTTTATTGTAGAATTGAATGATACTCTTGAGGTAGACCAAGAGGAATGGTGTAACACCCCGAACTGGTTATTGATAATTAAGTCACTAATTAAATATTAGGGACTTTAAGAAACAATGTAATAGTTAAGAAAAACTAGATCAAGAAAATAAAAGCTACAAAAAATAAGACTTCGATTTATTAAATCGACACGTGAAGAAAATAAATAAATAATACAAGTACATGAGAAGAAAAATTAAATTAATACAAAAATAAAAAAAATAAAATAAAATTTAAGTGCAAAAGCCTAACTAAAGGCAAATAAAAAAAGAAAAGAAGAAAAGTAGGCCAAAAAGGTGTTGGCCCAAAGAATTGAACCAATGAGGTGTCAACACCCCATTGCACCACCCTCACAGCCAATAGGATTTCATACAATACCTAATAAAATATATATATATATATATATATGTATGTTGTATGTGACATTGCGTAAGGGGGGAGAGAAGTGAGAATTGACTTAGTGCATGTGTGTGTTTGTGGCTAGAGAGAGAGAGTGAGAGAAGGAAGAAGAAGAAGAAGAAGAAGAAGAAGAAGAAGAAGAAGAAGAAGAAGAAGGAAAGGAGGAGAAGGGAAGCTTTCATCTAACCTTGAACAAAACCGAAGAAGCTTAGGAAGTTCAGAATTGAGCCAAGGAGAGGAGGAGTACCACTGTAGGAGGTAAAATGCACAAACTAAATTTTCCTCTCTAAGAACATTTATATTGTCAATGTCACGCCCCGAATTCCAGCGAACCCGAGGCGCGAGTAACGAGACAAAAGAAAATAAAATAATAAAGGAAGAAAAGATAATTAAGGACGATCACCTACATTCTACATACTGTTCTGATAAATACATAAGGTCTGGTCCATTTCTTCACCACATACAAAATAAAATACAGTCGCGGGCTTATGCCCTTACACAATATCAAAAACGCCCCTTGGGCCTAACATAGTCCCTAATCAGATCATCTCCACGTCTCGTACAGCTGGGACATCATCTGAAATGTTTGCCCCACTAAAGGGGTCAGCTCAACATGCTGGTACAATATAATGCTAATGCAAGAAACAGAACTAAGGTCGTGGCATGTGCAAGTGTACAGTTATTTCTATATGGCATTCGATTTATGATGGCAGCATATAAACAATAAGCAGTATATGAGCAGTATGCGTGACACACCCATGTCTCATGATACGGTCATTCTCCGCTGGCATGAGTACCGCCGCGTATGTCTCGCTTCACGGTCCGGAATCCGTCAGGCAGGCAAGTACCTATTAGCCGATTTTGGGTTTTTCACCACAGGATCTGCACCCTCATAATGCAAAGCACCAAGTGCTTACCCACACCATGTCCAAAGAATTACACTATGCCAATATGCTCTGATCTCATCATGTCACAATGCAATCTCAATGATGCATCTCATTCATACATAAAGCATGCCTTCAAGTACACAATTCATAATATCAACAGTTCTTCAAAGCATATAATTCACACACCACATTAACACATGCGATATACCCATAATCATCTTCCAACTTAACAAGATAGCACGTAGCACATAAGCATGTGAACACTCAAGCAAACATGTGAACAATCAATGCAGCAAAGCAAGTATTCCTAATCTCAATTCTATTTCTTACTTAGCACAATATATCGTACCTGATAATCGATCTCAACTCAAGAAGAGGTACTCGTAGTATGGTAGAATCACGGTGAGAATACCGAAGGTCAGATCACCTTCTCCTTGCCCCCTCGTGTCCCTAAAATCATAACAGGTGATTCAGTTCATTGTCATTTGAATTTATTCTATTCATCAAATTTTATGCCTTTAATTCATAAGTTTCTATTTTGCTAAATTAGACTTTACCATTGAGTCCGGAACGTCGAAGAAAATAAGTCTAGGCTTTTGTAGAATTCAATTCGGACACCTGGGTTCAAAAGGGCAAAACGGTCATTTTGCACTTTACACGGGTCCTTACGATTCGTGACCTCTTTTCACAAATCGGATTCCATGGTTGAGTCCGAAATGCTCGAGATAATAAAGTTTCACTATTTGTTTACTAAATTCGGAGTTCGTTTGACTATACTTCAATCTAGGGGCATTTTGGTAATTTTATATGTTACTACGGGTCTTCTATTTTTTGGGACCCCGTCTGGTAAAACGGACCTCACCATTGGCCTCAGAATGGTCGAGATAGTCAAAATACACTAATGACTTGTCCCATTTGGACTCCAGATTATTTTAGAATATTTAATTAATTAAATTAATTAATTAATTAATTAATTTTATTAATATTTTTTTAATATTTAATTTTGGTGGGTCTAACTGTAATTTCTCCAAAGTTCAGGGGTAAAAAGGTAATTTTCGAATGTTCAGGACAGAATGGTAATTTTCAGAAAGTTCAGGGGCAATTTCGTAATTTGCAAAACCCTATTCTATATTCGGATAACCAAACAGGGGATAGGGTTAAAACTGGGATAGGATATCCCTGTCTCCAATTCAATTTTCAATTTCAATTTATTAAACATGCAACCAAACAGACCCATTTGGGTTTTTAATTTAAAACAGGGAAGCGACACGTGGCAGGGGCGGTTCTGTCCCGCCCGAACCGGACCCGAACCGACCCGACCCAAGCCCGGATCAGCCCCCCCTTCGTCCCCGATTTCCGGCGATGGCCAGTAGGGTTCCGGCGCCTTCTCCGGCGCCGGCGACCGGTCTCCGGCGAGTTTTCTTGGTTTTTAAAATGCGATTCTCTCCCCCTTCTCGTGTAGATCTCATCCCCAACCTCCATTTCCCTCAAAGCCTTTTTAATCTTCACGAAATAGAGGGTTTAATAGCTCCGGCCGGTTTTCCGGCGAGCTGGTTTTCCCTAATTTCATGCCCGGTCTCCTACGGTTTTTCATTCTTTCTCTTTCTATTCTTTTTCTGCACCTCGTAGGACTATTTTCTGGTCATTTAAACATGGTTTCTCACATAAAATGACAAGGTCCAACCTCCATGGCCGAGACCTGTAACTTGGATTTTCTCCCTATTCCCTTAACCGTTTTCCATCATTCTTTTTGCATTTGAAAGCTAAAATCATGCTTTATAAAACCCTATAATCTAAATCAAACGAATCATGCTTTTGAAATTTAAAACAGAAGCACCCACTTACCTAAAATTTCGGATTTTCCCCTTTTGGTTTGCTTCCCTTCTCCTTCTGTTCCTCTTGGTCACTTCTGCTTCTTCAGAACTCTCTCTCCCTTGCTCTCAGTCTTTTCTCCCTTCTCTTTTCTTCTCCAACCTGAGACCAACACCCTATGCACCACTCATCCACTCTCATACGTTTTTCTCTCACATCAGCCCCTTTGTTTGACTTCCTCCCTTCTGCTCAGCCTCTTGCTTCTCCCCAAATGCAGCTTTGCATTTAATGCAAAGCTGCCTATACACCTATACATATATATCAATCATCATATAATAGACACACACTAAACACACACACACCTAGCTGCCACCTCACACACATTTAGTTGGTCACACACACACACACACACTGCTATATAACACATACATACACATATCTATTGTTTTTTACATGCACATACATTACACTACACATATACACATACATACTACACATACACCATGCATATATATAATCCATGTCTCAAAAAAAAACTTAACAATAATAATGCTAATAATAAATAAAACAAATAAATAAATAAAATATTTAATAACCAAAGAAAATTTTATAATTTAAAAAAAAAAAATTTCCCAGGTTATTACAGTCAACTTGATGTTTAATGGAGTTAAAGTGCATAGCATGGTCCTTGTTGGTATTGTACTAGAGTTTGGGAGTGAAAAAGGAGACCTAGGAACTTAAAATAGTAAGACCTACGAGAATCCTGCCATTAATGACAGCTTTAAAGTAGAGTTTGAACCAACTGGAACTAATCCAAGTTTGGTTGATAGGGACTTGAACCAGATTCTCCTAGGATTCCAAAGCAACAAAAATCACCTTAAATGGAACTTAAACAAGGAAGATAAACCAAGTTACAGGTCATGGTCCAAAAATCCAACTTCATGAATCGAGCACTAAGCTTGATTTTTAGAACATGGTTTTGAAACCACTTGAATGATGATCATAATCGGCCAAGAACCATGGATTTTCATGGAGAAACATTCGTGAATGAAGCCATTATTTAGAATTGCCCCGAAGCTTCAATGGAGTTTTTCAGCTCATTTCGACCTTCCAAACTAATGCAAAATCTTCCCTAAATGTTTCATAAACCCTTAGGGACAAATAGCAGATCGAAAGACTACTCGAAACTACACGAAATAGAAGTTGAAAAAAATTTAGAATTAGGGCAATAGTGAGCATCGCAAAGGGAAGAGATGAATAGTATTGTGTCGGGTCAGTTGGGTCAGTTTCGGGTTTGGGTCGGAACCTGCCCAGCTGTAGAAATGGGTAAGTAGGACGGCGTCGTTTAGGGGCTTGAGTTTTAAATTTTAAAATGAATTTGGGTCTGTTTGTGTTGGGTTTGTAACTACAGTGGAAGCAATTTCAAAAATCTATTTAGATCTTTTTCTTTACATGAATTATACACTATTGAAAAAAGGGTTTAGAATTACCTTGTCCTTCACAATCTTGATTGTTGAAGTAGATTTCTTGAAGAGATTGATGTAATCTTCCTTCTCTTTCTCCTCTAAGTCTTCTCATCTTTTCCCTTAGGCAAACCGTATCGTAGGAGAGTGGCCTGCCTCTTATTTTTATCTAGCACAAAAACTTCTTATTATAAATGGCTCCCTACATATCATATATATAAGGCTTAATTAGGGCAAGAGAAGGGATCTAGTGGGTCCCACTAAGTTAGCTTCCAATTAATTAATTAAATCTTAATTATCTCATAATTAAATTAATTGACTAATTAATTTCAATTAACTCCTACTATATAATTGAAATTGCACTCAAACTTAGTAGAATAGAGTAAACCCATATACACTATACTTTTGTAGTTGGCCCCTCTACATGGATATTAATAATCAGGATTATACTATCAAATTAATTCTCTAATTATTTTAAGAACCTAATTCAATAATTATTAATCACTTATAAGTGGTCATCATTTCAATAAACAATTTACTGAAAAGACCGGATCCAGATTTTAGTAATTAACCCATTGAATTAGCACAGAGGTGATATTCATCTCTCTAATATATAGAGTGTAGATTCCATCTTGAGAATATGTGTTCCCATAGTCTAAATAATGATTTCTCAAGATACCAAGGTGTTGATCTAAAAGACCTCACTCGTTGGTAACTCAAAGTCATCACTATTCAGAACATGAGTTCACTATTGTCTCAAGATAAAGAGCTTACTGCGATTAGTGAATAAGAAACTTATTAAAGGTGACAATTCCAAATAATCGTTTCTTATAGTGATCTAGTTCAGTGTATTCCTAATACATCAATACAATAACCTAGAGTCCACTACTCTGGTGGTTGAGATAAACCACCTTATCACATAAAGGTTAATTGTATTACAGCTTTACCGATAAGATGTCCAGTCTTATCAATAGCCGTGAACAATTCTAGAATTGCATATATAAGCAATTCATATCTCTTGTGTATAAATATTATTCATACACACGAACCACTCCTAATGACAATTCAATAACTAATCATCTCATGATATAAAGCAACATCCAAAATATGAAACTCAATAATAAATCAAATCTATTAAATAATAAAATAATGTCTTGGATATGAGGGCACACATCCTAACAAACTCCCACTTACACTCACATCCATCTTCCATAACCTTTGATACCCATCCTATCCACATGAAGTTTGAAACTTTTAGAAGGTGGAGCCTTAGTGAAAGGATCTACAAGATTATTCCGAGATGCAACCTTGGTGACAATAATGTCTCGGTGCTGAACGACCTCTTTGATGAGGTGATACTTGCGTTCTATGTGCTTTCCATCCTTGTGGTTTCTTGGCTCTTTGGATTGAGCTACAGCTCCACTATTGTCAGAATAAAGGACCATAGGCAACTAAGACCGTGGTGCCACTCCTAGTTTCGAAAGGAACTTCTTCAGCCAAATTGCTTCCTTAGCTGCTTCAAAGGCAGCTACATATTCCGCTTCAGTGGTTGAGTCAGTAATACACTATTGCTTGACACTCCTCCAACTGATAGCTCTACCACCAAGAGTAAACACATATCCTGAGGTTGACTTTCTAGAGTCCTGATCTGACATAAAGTTAGAGTCTATGTAGCCAACTGGAGCTAGATCACCACCCCCGTATCTTAACATATAATCTTTAGTCCTTCTCAAGTACTTGAGTATATGTTTTACGGCAGTCCAATGATTTGGTCCTGGATTAGATTGATATCTGCTGACCATGCCCACTGAAAAACAAATATCTGGTTTAGTGCAAAGCATAACATACATAAGGCTTCATATAGCTGAAGCATAAGGAACCGCATTCATGCGTTCCTCTTCCTCAAGTGTCTTAAGACACTAATTCTTGGATAGAGATACTCCATTCCTAAAAGGTAAAAAGCCTTTCTTGGAGTTATACATTGCAAACTAGACAAGAATTTTGTCTATATATGTAGCTTGAGATAAGCTTAACATCATGTTCTTCTGATCTTGCAAAAGCTTAATCCCGAGGATGTAACTAGTTTCTCCCAAGTCCTTTATATCAAACTGATTTGCTAGCCAAACCTTTATCGTAGAGAACACCCCTGCATCATTCCCAATGAGTAGTATATCATCCACATACAGAACTAGGAACACCATTACATTTTCTTCACTCTTCTTATACACACAAGGTTTATCCGGGTTTTGATTGAAACTAAATAACTTGATTACATGATCAAATAGGATGTTCCATCTTTGGGAAGCTTGCTTAAGTCCATAAATGGACTTATGCAGCTTGCATACTATATGTTCTTGGCCCTTAGCTATGAAACCATCTGGTTGTATCATATAGATGTCTTATTCAAGATAGCCATTCAAGAATGCTGTCTCGACATCTATTTGCCAAATCTCATAATCAAAATGAGCTGCAATGAATAAGAGAATCCGAATAGACTTAGGCATAGCAACTGGTGAAAAAGTTTTCTCATAATCGATACCCTCTTTTTGAGTAAACCCTTTCGCCACTAGTTTAGCTTTAAAAGTCTCAACTGATCCATCGGGACCTCTCTTTCTCTTGTAGATCTACTTACAGCCAATTGGTTTAATATTTGCAAGTGGTTTCACAAGTTCCCAGACCTGATTAGAATACATAGATTCCATCTCAGTTTTTATAGCATTTTGCCAAAGTCCCAAATCTTTATCAGAGATTGCCTCATCGTAGCTACTAGGATCTAAAACATATTCATTTGAGACAAACTCTCCTAAGAACTTGTACCTATCAGGTGGCCTGACAGTCCACCCACTAAGACTTGGCTCTGGTGTAATAGAAGATGTTGGAATCGAGGCATCTAGTTCATGATTATTATTTGCCTGAGGAATAGAAGAAGCATCTGATGTTTCTTCTAAGGTGATCTTATTTTTGGGCTTCTAGCCCATAATATGATCATCTTCTTAAAAGACAACATTCATGCTAACGAATACCTTCTGCTCACCAGAATTATAAAAGAGCCAGCCTTTTGTCCCCTTAGGATAGCCAATGAAATATCTCAATTCTTATCTTGGTTCCAACTTGCTAGTCTTTCCTTTTAGCACATAGGCTGGGCACCCCCAGATCCGGTAGTGGTTTAGGCTTGGCTTGCGCCCAGTCCAAAGCTCTACTGGAGTCTTGAGAGCAAACTTAGTTGGAACTAAGTTCAGAATATATACCGTTGTCTCCAACGCATACCCCCAAAGGAATATAGGCAAATCAAAATAACACATTATTGACCTTACCATATCTAAAAGTGTCATGTTTATCCTCTTTGCTACATCGTTTTGTTGAGGCATGCCAGGTGCAAAAAACTGGGATAAAATCCCATTATCCAACAAATGCTGACTAAAGTCACTAGAGAGATATTCCCCACCTCGATCAGATCGAAGTGATTTTATGCTCCTATCTAATTACTTTTCCACTTCTGCCCGAAACTCTTTGAACTTTTCAAAGGCTTTGGACTTGTGGTGCAATAGATAGATATAACCATATCTAAAGTAATCATCAGTAAAAGTGATGAAACACTTATAGCCCCCTCTAGCCCTAATATTTAAGGGTCCACACATATTAGTATGGATTAACTCCAATATTACTTTGGACCTATTTCCCTTTGAAGCAAAGGGTCTTCTAGTCATCTTTCCCTCAAAACAGGATATACGAACTCGCAGTGGTTCAACAACCAAGAAAGATAAAATACCCTTCTTTACTAGTCTGTTAATCCTATCCAGATTAATATGACCTAGCCTCAAGTGCAAAAAATTAATTGAATTAGTAGAAGAAACTTTTCTTTTAAATGGTAAAGTTTGTGATGGTTCATTCTTTTCGGTATCATATATCTTATATGTCTTAAGAGTATTTAAATAAAGACCATTAACTTGTTGTGCCAGAGCATATAAAAGAACCACTATGTTTAATAACAACGTTTGAATTAAAATAAACTGAATAACCTTGTTTTATTAAACTTGAAACTGATAATAAGTTCCTTCTAATGCCAGGCACATATAAGCAATTATAAAGTACTAGTGTCTTATTTGAAGAAAAACATAAACTAAATACTCCTATTGACACCGCAACAAATTTTGCTTCTGTTCCCAATTGCAAGATAATCTCTCCATCACTTAGTCACCTGGTGTCCCGAAACCCTTACAACGAATTACAGATGTGATTAATTGCACCGGAGTCTACACACCAGGAATCTGAAAGTACTCGCTATATAACTTACTTCAATAACAAGTGATTCGATTATACCTGCATTCAGTTTTCTTAGCTAGATAATCTGGCAGTTTCTCTTCTAATGCCCTGATGACCCCGCAGTGGAAACACTTCCCTTTGGGCTTAATTGTTGCCCCTGTGATTGCCCCTTTCTTCCTTTTTCCTAACACCCCCTTTAGGACCCATATGTCCCTTGGAGTTTTTGGGATTCTGTTTCTTTTTCCACTTTCCCTTGCCTTTGGGCTTGGGCTTAAATGAAGAACCCTTAGCCACATGAGCATTAGGATGGCATTTGATAATACCCTCCACTGTCTGTAAAGAGCTCAGAAGCTCAGCTAAAGTCAAATTCATTTTGTTCATGTTATAGTTGAGCTTAAATTGATTAAAAGAGTCAGGCAGCGACTCAAGGATAATATCAACCTAGGACTCACCATTAATGTTAGCCCTAGAACTGCCAACACATTTAAAAAGTCAATCATTTTTAAAACATGGTCTCTTACTGGAGTTCCTTCTGCCATCTTAGTGTTCATGAGTGCTCTCATGGCAATCTGCCTAGCAGGAAGCGCCTGATCCCCAAACATCTCCTTTAAGTTTAGGATCATATCCCTAGTTGTTAGGAAACTCTAACGCTGATGTTGTAAAACACTTGACATCGAAGCTAAGATATAGCAACGTGCCATCTCATCAGCCTTGAACCACCTAGAATAGAGGTCAATGACCTCTTGGGGAGCATCAGCCCTTGGGAGGTTTGGGCTATCCACAGTAATCACATATTTGTACCCCTCTGTAGTAAGGACAATGTCCAAATTTCATTTCCAGTCACATGGTTAGGTCCAAGTCAACTTATTTTCTTTTAGGATGATAGCAAGTGGGTTAAATGAAAACAGCTGATAATCATATATATTTAGCACATACATTAGCATGAATGTAAATAAATAGTAAAATAACTTTTGCTCTCATGACTGCATGGTGGTATCCTTAATCCACTATCAATGAATGCATTGGAACCTAACCTTATAAACAACACGCTCCGTGGGGATGACAATGTCATTTATATGATTAGGAAGACCATTATATCCTATATGATTTCATTATCTAGACATCTCATGTCAAATGAAACATATTGTCCAATATCCTTTGGTCTTCAAAAGATAATGATAGACTCCGTGGGGAGAACATCATTCCCTTTTGATTAAGTGTATACCATAATCTCAAATAAAAAGACAATTGTTGCAAGTAGTGTCCCTGTGGGGAGATCACCCTCATCTCGTCTCTTTCTACTCTATCCTAAGAGGTCCATACTTGTAACCAACTAAATAGTCACCTTCTGTGGGACGGCCACTCGAAGGTGGCTCAGGGCGTCTATTTTTGTCTTATTATGGGCCGATAATGGAATACCATGAGAGCTTTCTTAAAGTATCACTCTCCCACTTGTTTTTATAAATTGAGGATCTTTATTATACAACACATGCATAATTATATTAACCTATTCATGGATCAAAATTAATCATGTGATTTTATGAAAATAAACATGTAAGCATAAAATTAAAATTATCTCTCATGGCTAACTAAAATTCTTGACAGCAGGTTCTATACTTCGATTGGTCTTCTTGATGGCTCCTATCCTCTAGCTCTTTCTTCAGAAATAAAATAAATACATGAAGAACCTATACCCACATACGTGAGCTTACATTTAATCTAAAATTAAAAACTAATAGGCTAGGGAAACCAATGGAGCTTGCCCATTCGCTGAAAAATATTTCAAGTCCATTGCCCTTTACAATTGCCTTAAAACTAATTAAATTAAATACATCACCTAATGGCCAACCATGAGAGATAGGATACATCCATTCACATAAATGAACCATTCAAACAAGAGAAATAAAATATTTAAAGCATTTAAATATGTGATTAATCATATACATCACCCATGTATATTTTAGAATGTACTAAGATTTAATCTTTGTATTCAAGAACTCCTCTAGGTCAAGTCTCACTTAACTTATAATTTTAAAAAGATGAATATATTAAATAACCAAGCTCTTACCCAAACCATTTAATAAATTTGGGTATCTAATATCCAATTAAAATAATAATTTATATTACTGTCAAGATTGTCTTTCCATGGGTATCATATACCCATAATAGAAAATGATGGATATAAAAAATAAAATTGAGCCATTGGATATCATATACCCAAATATTTAAAAATAATAATTTTTAGTAAAATATATAACATCAAAAATTATATATATATATATATATAATATTTGTCATGTGCCAACCATGGATATCAAATACCCAAGAAATTTAACAAATTTGAGTATCTAATACCCAATTAAAACACATGATTAGAAAAATTAATATAATTTTTTTTATATAATATATTATATATTATCTAATATTCTATATAATACATATATATAATATTTTTCAAAGAAGCGACGACAAAATCAAAGCCACCGTTGATATTGAGAGACAAAAGCTGAGGCATTTCATCGTTGAACTCTGTCTCCACCCATCCGGCTGAATGAGCTCAACGCGATCTTGGGTCCCTTCCATCTGAGCTCCACCGCCAGTCCGGCGACCCCACTCTCCTTGTCTTGAATGGGCGTTGTTGGTTCTTCCTTTTTTTTATTTTAGGTTTCATTCACATGTGGCTCCCATTGCCGCAACCCAATAGCCACGATTTCCTTCTTTTTTTTTTTGCCTTGAAGCTTGCAAAACTAGTGAGAATAATTTAAAAGAAATTTTTTTTTTCTTATATTTCCAAATTCTAACCTATTCTCCTGGGAGCTTCTTGATCACTCCATCACTATAGGTATCTCATACCCATCAAGAATTAAATTTAATTATCAAGATTCTCAAATAAGGATCAAATCTTTGTATCAAATAAATTATATCACAAAATTCCATTCTATTATATCCAAAACAACCCTATGTTTAATTGGGATCCATGAAGAGGTTTAGAAGAAAATAAATATAACCTTCAAAATTGATGAATTCATGTAAAGTTGCTCTAATACCAATTGTTGGGTTTGTAACCACAGTGGAAGCGATTTTGAAAATCTATTTGGATATTTTTCTTTACATGAGTTATACAATCTTGAAAAAAGGGTTTACAATTACCTTATTCTTGATAATATTGATTGTTAAAGAAGGCTTCTTGAAGAGATTGATGCAATCTTCCTTATCTTTCTCCTCTAGGTCTTCTCCTCTTTTCCCTTAGGCAAACCGTCTCGTAGGAGAGTTGGCTGCCTCTTATTTATGTCTAGCACAAAAACTTTTTATGATAAACGGCTCCCTACATATCATATATATAGGGCTAAATTAAGTCAAGAGAAAGGATCTAGTGGGTTCCACTAAGTTAGCTTACAATTAATCAATTAAATCTTAATTATCTCATAATTAAATTAATTGACTAATTAATTTCGATTAACTCCACTATATAATTAAAATTGCACTCCAACTTAGTAAAATAGAGTAAACCCATTACACTATACTTTTGTAGTTGGCCCCTTTACATGGATATTAATAATCAGGATTATATTGTTAAATTAATTCTCTAATTATTTTAAGAACCTAATTCAATAATTATTAGTCACTTGCAATTGGTCATCATTTCAATAAATAATTTACTGAAAAGACCGGATCCTGATTTCAGTGACTAACCCATTGAATTAGCACAAAGGTGATATCCATCTTTGTAATATATAGGGTGTAGATTCCATCTTGAAAATATATGTTCCCATAGTCTAAATAATGACTTCCCAAGATACCGAGGTGTTGATCTAAAAGACCTCACTCATTGGTAACTCAAAGTCATCACTATTCAGAACTTGAGTTCACTATCCTCTCAGGATTAAGAGCTTATTGCGAATAGTGAATAAGAAACTTATTAAAGGTGACAGTTCCAAATAATCGTTTCTTATAGTGATCCAATTCAATGTATTCCCAATACACCAATACAATAACCTAGAGTCCACTACTCTGATGGTTGAGATAAACCACCTTATCACATAAAGGTTAACTGTATTACAACTTTACCGATAAGATGTCCAATCTTATCAATTGCCTATATAAGCAGTTCATATCTCCTGTGTCTAAATCTCATTCATACACATGAACCACTCCTAATGACAATTCAATGACTAATCATCTCATGATATAAAGCAACATCCAAACATATGGTAATATCAAATCAATAATAAATCAAATCTAATAAGTAATAAAATAATATCTTGGATATGAGGGCACATATCCTAACAGTTTAACTACGCGGTTAGAGGCTTGATTTTATAACCACGGTCGGAACAAGAAACAAAATAAAAGGGTAGTGTATTTTGAATTTTTTTGATGTTCTAGATGCAATGGAAAGATCTATTTTACGAGACAGAATCCTAAAAATTAAGACATTTAAAATGTAAAATTACCATTTTACCCTTAATGATGCCTGAAGCCAAATAGAAGTCCTGAGAGGGTTTAAATCGACTTTCTTCGACGTTACGGACCGAATGGTTAGGTCCATGTTATCAAATTAAGTACTAAAAAATAAGACACCTGAAAATATAAATTTATTAAATTACCCATAAGAGTCCGACTTGACTACGAATAGTCCGTTTTAAAGGAAATAAGGCCTATCCTAGGAAATTAGAATTCACCCGGTCTAAGAGTAAATTAAGAACACCAAATAGGTGGTGATATAAGTTAAATGTGGAATTAGTTATATTCTTCATTAATTGTTCTTAGAAACTACAAGGGAAAGGGAAAGGCACACCAGTAGCCCCAACCTCGAGAATTAAGGTGAGTAATCCTGTACTTTGAAGTGAGGGTTTTAACTCCATGATTCCTGAAGTGTTTTAAGTTCAAAATTCCTATATTTACATGACTCATGATTCAAATGTGTTATTTGCTTCCATTTTTAAATACTATCTTAACATACAAAGTGAGCTTGTTTAAATGCTGACTGTTTGGAAGTTCGTACCACAACATGTCTATTGAAATTCAAAATTTGTATTAAACGTCTCTCTAAAAGTAGATGTTTTCATTCTAGTCACATTTTAAATATTCTTAAACGATGTGATTAAGTATTTAGAAGGTTATGTCTTAAATGTTCCTGAATTTTATTTTCTAAGTATTTTGCAGGCTCTGTTAAAATAAAAGTTCTATTAAATGCTCTTGAAAATCATCAATTTGAAACGCTATGTTTAAATGCTCTTGAAAAGAATCTATTTGAAAAGCTATGTTTAAAATGCTCTTGAAAAGCATCTATTTGAAAAGTTATATTTTAAATGCTCTTAAAAAGCATCTACTTGAGAAATTATGTTTAAATGTTATTGAATATCATCTATTTGTAAAGGAATGTTTCAAATGATTCTTGTTTGTGAACTAGTAATGCAAGATAATTATACATAAGCACCATGAGCTTGTGAGGTCCTGTCACGACTCGAAACCCACCCTACGCGGATTAGAGGTTAGTGACTGACACTGCTACTCGAACAGGTCGTATAGAATCAAATGAATCGCACAGAGTGATAAACAATTTTTTTTTCTTCATATAAATAAATCACAAATCATTGAATCATTTAATGCGGAAGCTACACCAAATGCAATTTATTTTTATCATAAACTTAACTCCAACCACTTTCAATCAAATGTCTCTAAGTACTATTTTGTTCACTATGATTCACTAATCAAATTTAACACTTCCATCAATAATACAATATCACAATATACATATTATCTGATCAACCTTACAGAGTACGCATCCAAATCGTAACTTGGAGTTCACATCATCAATACTGTTCACAGGCTCACCATTAGCTCTACTAGTCACCCCATTTGCCCCACTTTGTTCCTTATCTTATAGAGCTACCTGAAAAATAGATATAAATATGGAATGAGCTAACTTAGCTCAGTAAGTAAATTTCCTTGCTCTGCCATGGGTCAGGGTCAGTACAGAAAGGGTGAAATCAAAGACAAGCAAAGGATATGGTAATATAATAGCCAATCACAGAAAAATGTGAAACAATAGAGATGACCCGAGGGTCTAATTGGCACGTCCCATAAGAAAATGATACATGTGAATGACAAATCAACAATGGGGACTTGGCCTATAAAATAGTTAGCCGCCACAATTAATAAGTATCACAAGTAGCCAAACCGGATCAAATGATAGGCTTGCAAGGCATAACAGAGATCAAACGTACCATAAATCAAGCATATTAATAAACAAGGATACATCATCATATAGTCAAGATAGGCATAACAATCATATCAATAATTAGAGAGTGTAATATCAGAATATCAATAAATGATATGAATACTAACAGAATAGATGCTAAAATAGATAGGGCCTGACATACCCTCAGAAGTGCTTATCTAGGTTTACCCCACCATCGGGCTTCTGAATAGCACTATAGCTCTTTACATATATCATGTCCACTAGGGATTTCGACCCGTAGGTCCAGAAGCATCTATGAATCAGATGGGCATTGTGAAAGGTCACAACTCAAGGCACTCATATTAATAATACCATGATTATTAGAGTTCCACAAGCGATGTACATATTTGTGGAATACCATATCCTCAACAGCGAAGGCATAACATTTTCCAATATCCAAGCAAGTATAGAATAGACATATAATCATATGGAATATTAGCAATCAATTTCATAACAAGTCCATAATATAGAATAAACATCAGATTTGTGGAGTTAATAAGTATTAGGCATGTATAGGAATACAAATTTGGCAACATAAAAGAAATGACATTGTGACATGGCTGGGAATTAACACATGTTACAGTTTGGGTTTTTACTTACATTGGGTTCTTAGTATTGCATTCGCATACGGTTACCATAATAGCTATCCGTAGATTTCTTTTTATTTTTCATCGTTTGGGTGATACTATAAACACGGATAAAAAATACATAGCATAACGAATCAGTATTTATTCTAGTCTCAAACTTAGTTATTCAGTGTTTCAAGTTCTTTTGAACTTAGTCTATTCAATTAAGGGTCTTTAATTTTTCCATTTAGGGGTCCCTGATGCTTTATAACCTTTTTGGCCCTTTAAGGACATTATGGTAATTTACCCCTTTTTAATATTCCATATTTTTCTGTATACGATTCACGTATTCAGACTCTAGTATGAGCCTATTTGATCCTTATAGCATTTATATGGACTTATTAATTTCATTTTTATATTTTTGGTAACTTTATTTTGTCCTAAGGACCTATTTGTCACTTTTTAGTTTGTTATTGAGTCATTTTCTCTTCAAAGGAACATTATCGTCAAGTCTGGAATAACGAATAAAATTAATTTAGGCTTTTCCAGATCTTAATTTGCTCACTGAATTACATTAAGCCTAAGGGCATTTTCATAATTTTACACTTTTACGTGTCATATTTTTTGGTACATTGTTTGCTAAAACGGACTCCACCATTGAGTCCGGATGGTCTAAAATAGTCAAGATGGGCTACCTTTTATATTTAATTGGCCCCTGTTATCATTAGGGATAAAATGGTAATTTGACATTTCGCGTGTCTATATTTTTCGGACTTCATTTCATAAAATGAGTCCCGCCATTGGCCCTAGAATGTCCTAAAACTTTAAGGTACGTATTTTTGTAGTCATCAGAGTCCAATTGGTTACTTAACTGATCATCAGGACGTATTTGAAATTATTCTAGTTTGCTCGTTCGTGTTTTTCGGTATTTAATTTCACAATTCAGACTCTGTCGTTGAGTCTAGAATGCCCAAAAGACATTGGGTTGGACTATTCTTTTATTTTAATTAGCCTTCATTTGGTCTATTTTTGGCCTAAGGGTAGTATGGTAATTTTATAATTAGTTAAAGGGGTTTAAAATAAATATTAAATTCAATTCCTGGGCTCTTCCGTAATTAACAGAAACATTTGGGGGTTAAAATTTAATTTTTGGAAATAGTTAACCCAAACTGTACGGTCTGAGGGATCAGAGAATGAACTGGACAAGCATGGTCAAGAACCAACCGGTTCAGTACGTCATGCTGACGTCTTGATGACGTCGGCCCTAACGTTTTATTTTTAAATCCATTTAAGCAAAATAATGCAGTGTTGATAAATTGTTTTAAACCCTTTTTAATTGGGTCGGGGCCCGACTCGAGACCCGCCCGTCACTATGCTTTGTCCCCAATACTCCGGCGAAGGTTCCACCGTCTTCTCCAGCACCGGTAGATCACCGCCAGTGGAATTCCGACCATTGTTTGACGAGGTTTTAACCTATTTTTCTTAGGGATTCTAAATATATGGTGGGTTTTGTAATTGGGTGTGGTTTAGGCCGTCAACAGTGGTGTTGCAGTCGGAGCTCTGGTGAGCCACGACATTTCGATGAGATTTCTTTTTACTGTTTTGTGGCTTTTCTCTTACTATTTTGACTCCCAATTTTTCCTACAGGTTGCTGCAACCATGAGGAACATCTCCCCATTGTCCAAGCCTCACGAACCCCCAAAAATCAACCTACCCAACCTTACATGGCCGTACCTACAACTCCATAGTTCTCCTTGGTCCCTTGTCCATTTTGATTGATTCAACTTGCAATATGACCTATGTTCAGTGATCTTTTGAGCCATGTGAATGGTTTCAAGCTTAAGGCAAATTTTACCCAAAAACAACATTTATCACCATTTTGGGTCAACTAGTTTTATGGTATCTTCCTAATTTAACCAAGCTATTTTCAACCATCTTTCTCCATTTTTCAATATCATATGCTTGCATGCAAATTTAGACCTTTAAACAGTAGGTTTTAACATAATTTTCTAGAGAGTGAAACACATAGTGGGTTAGTGTTTTACCTTTAATGGTGACTTCCTTCTTATTGCCTCTAGTCATTGAATCCTCAACAGCCCTATGGCATGCATGAACTCTCTTCTTTTTCTTTAGTTCCTTCTTCTTCCTTCACTTTCTCTCTTTACCTAAATCCCACATGCACACACTTACACTTAAGGCTGTTCAGCCATACACACAAGCACACTATTATAGGCCCAACACCATTATCACACACGGCTCCTCATGCACATTAGTCTGCATAGCTCACACTCATTATTCTTTCTTTCACAAGCAACCCCTTCCCTTAGATAGATCACCATCATTAGGTCTTATATATATATATATGTTTATGTATATGTACATATAGTTGCATGAAGGGTGATTGGTGGAGGAAGGCGGTGGCCAATAAGGTGCTGCCACCTCATTTTGAGTGTGCTGAATTTTTGAACTTTGGTTGGATATATGTATATATCCTGTGCATTATATAACACAAAAATGCTTGTAGCCCAAGCGGCTTTTTTTTAGGCTTTTGGTTTCTCTTCATTCTTGGTCTAGGGTTCAAATCCCTTGGCCCCCCCTTTTTACCTCATTTTTACTCTTTTACTCTTCTTATGCCTTGTTTGGCATTTTGGGTGCGTTTCTTGAATTTTCAAAATTTGCATTTTAATTTCCTTAAAGGCTCTTGATATTCTTACCTCATTTTTTTTTTTAATTCTTGCATGTTTCTTCTTCATGTAATTAATTTTATTTTAACGCGTTCCATCATGTCGGGTTTAAGCCGAAAACACATTATTTTTATCAAGGAATTCTCGTTTTACTTGTATTCTTCGATTTCATAATTTTGCGATCTGATCAGCCTTTATGGCCTTCATTTTCTCATCTCGATGTATTTAAATGTATCTTATTTATTTTAAAATTCCATCATAATTATCGGAATAATTCTGATTAAACGTGCTCTCTTTGTGCGTCATGCTAATTTTTCTCAAGTGCACTAATTTTCCACATTTACCGGGGTGTATAATTCTTTAATTTAGACTTGTCATTATTTCCTATTGAATCATTGCCCTCGGCATTACATTGCATTTTTACATCGGTCGTCTCTAATTTAAACTTAATTATTTACGTCATTTATATCTTTGTTTTTGTATTGCAAGTCATTAGTCATATCTAGCGTTGCCGATGGTCATCAAGCAAATTAACTTATGATAATCATCATTATCATTAATTCTTTTGCTTAATTGGGTTAGGGTGTTACAGGCCCTATGGGACTCACATTCGAGAAACAAAAATGCCCAGTAGCGGGTTTATCCCCCAAGCATGAGATATCTCCATGAGAAGCTAAGTTGGGAGTTTGGTTCGAAACGAATTCCACTAAAATAAAAGTGAAAAGATGTTACGTTTAAAAATGGCAGAAGGTGTATCCCTCATTTTTTTAAACGTGATTTATATGTTCTGATTTCAAGATCAAAGGATTCATGTTTTAATAATTAATGGTAAAAGGTTTTCAAACCCCCATTTACATGAAAAGAGGTTTTTTTAAAAAATGACCCCGCTTTTAAAATGATAAAGGGTCATACCCTTTTATTTACAAGAAAATGATTTTATCATTATGTTGACAAGTAGAGGATTTAAATTTCCCTTGTTCACCAATTGGCCATCCTTTACATGTTTACAAGTTTTCTACTGCATAGTAAATTTTTTACTCGAATGCTTTAAATGCTTCGTGTTACATGTTTTTGAAGATTCCGGTACTCTGTATTCATGAAATAACAGTTTTACTCGAATGCCTTGAATGCATCAAGTTTCATGTTTTGAAGATTCTTGTATACTGGATTTGAGGAAATAAGTGCCTAACCTGAATGCCTTGAATGCTTCATGCTATCTATTTTAAGATTCCTGTATTCTGTATTTGAAGTGTATGAGCAATTGGTAGTGACTGTTTTATGAACTCTTTTATACCTAACTCGCTACCAGTTGAAAACCCATAACAAGGTACTTGAATTATTTACGAGCTTTTCATAAAGCTCACATGGATTTGTTACCCATGACTCTTTCAGGTAACAAAGATGGTTGGGAGCCTTGCCTGTACTAAGGAAGGGTGTCGAGAGCTCCGCACTAAATTCAAATTTTTGAGAATGAAAAGACCAATAGTTGGTCAACCTTTTGTAGCGTTCTATTTTGGACAAATTGTGTAATTAAGTCCCTAAGGACAATGACCATGCAATATGTTTAACTTTTAAAATTTCAGCAAGCTCTGTATGCTTGTTAATTGTACTGTTCTGTAAGCGGTAGTTCCGGATGGACGTGTGGAAAGAAAGAAGGAAAAATAAATAAATAAATAAAGTTTTCACACTTCCGCAAAATACATTCAAGGCTGCACTGCCGTCCGACATCGTCGCTTCTAGTTTATCCGCCCTGGGCTAAAGGGTGGCAGTCACTTCCCCGTAATTAGCATAGGCTAGGTTGTGGGTCGTGACAAACGAACTGAAAATGATATTTTTACAAGTGCGATAAAAAAGGGATATTACAGCCCGAGGATATTCATACTACTAATGTAATTATTTAAAAAAAGAGACGTTTTTTCTTTATTTTTTATTTTCTTCCATTTTTTTGAGAGTTCATTTGTAACTCTAATGAAGCTACTTCTCCTTTCCACTCCCGTTTTAATAAGGCGAGAGACGCATGACCATTACTATAACTCCCCGACCATGATTTATTTAATAATTAGTTTGTTAATTATTAATTAGAACCGACATAAAGAATAATTAAGAAGTTAATCGAAAACCTAATGATGGTCATGATAGACCCATAAAATAATTTAAGCATATAAGAAATGAGGGCTGTTGTGTCCGAATCTCATTACCAATTAATTAGGTGAAATGATGTTATTCTAACACTAAGAAAACTCGAGTTAGCGAACTACAGAAATCCCAAGGGATTAATAACCGACACTAGACCTTGGAGATTAAAGCTAACCTAAATAGGAAATGACCGGAAGAAACTGCGTCGAAAAAGAAGCAACGGAAAGGAAGATATTTAGAAAATAGCCGAAACAGTTAAGTGCGCCAACCAAACAGGGCCTAAGCCCAAAATATGGAAAATTCCCAAAAGTGTGGCCAAGGGGACTTGAACCCTTGACCAAGTGGGCATGATTCTTGTTGTCCAAAAAGTTACCAAGTGGGCTGTTGACATCTTTGTGCCTATATATGCAACCAATTTTTATTTAAACCCAAATTAGCCAAGGCCACCTCCCAAATTGGCCAATGGCCTTACATGCAAATCCCACATCATTGGCTTACATCATCTCCTTTCTCTTCAGTCTATCAATCAACCGAACCCCCACTATTATATGTATACATGGAGATATATATGGGGAGACAACATGATTTCATCACACCCCCTATCCACCAACTAGCTTTCATGCAAGCCCCAAACCATGGTTTTAAAGACAACTAACTTAAGCAAACTGTGTACTGCCATACACATATATAAATCAGATTGGTGAACCTTGGGAGAAATTTTAGAGAGAGAGAGATAGTGACAAACTTGATATTCAAAGAGAAAAGTGTGTATATCTGTGAGTGTGTTCACTGTGTGTAAATGAAGGAGGCACTGGGCATACCTGAAGCAACCGTGGGAACTCTGAATCGGCTTATAGCAGAGAGAGGGTCACTGTTAGGAGGTAAATTTCAAATTTTCTTCAATTCATGTTTTTGAATTTTGAGGCTGTTTTGATGGATTGCTAAGGGTATAGACTGCATGCATGCATTGACCTTGATTCTAGGAACTGTATTATGTATACTGTAAGGGTTAGAAGTATCGGAATGGCCCAAAACCATGAGAACCGAGACTAACCTCCATTGATGGACCTTAGAACACCAGGTCTGAATCGACACTAGCAGTATAGGATTCTGAGAATTGGAACTCAAAATAGACCCCAAGGGGATCTCAAAAACCTACTTGCGCGACCCTAGAACTCAGTACAAGCCCTCGAATTTTGAAATGAAGCTACGGGTTTAAAACCCAATTCTTCTAAAATCGCGACCAAACTAAAATGTAAGACCAGGGACTTGAACCCCATGACCCATAGGTCACGACACGACAGATTTCACCAAGTTTGGACCTAGACCGAGGGCCCTAGAACCAGTTGCAAGTTCAAACTATCGTTTGAAAAACAGAACCTGTTAGAGTGATTCGATGTTTGAAATCGATGTTAAATTGTAGATATGAGGTGCAGAAACTGATCAGAATAAAAAACAGTAAGAAACCGTGCCTAAAATGCCACGAAAAATGGAAAGGAAATTTTTTGAAAAATTAGGGCTACAGTAACCCTAGAGTTGGGGACGATGAACAGTGCCGGGTATCGGGTCGGGCCTCGACCTGACTAAAAACGGGTGAACCGTTTAAACAGAACTGCGTCATTTTGAACCTAAACTGATTTAATTTAAAATCTTAGGGCTGACGTCATTATGACGTCAGCATTGTAACTGAACCGGTTAAAACCGGACTGGACCGGTCTGGTTCTCTTACATATGAACTGAACCCCTTGGTTCAGTTTGAAACTTTTAAAAAAATTACAAACTGACCCCAACGACTTCACAAATTTGTACTGTGGCCCAGTTCTTGAAATTCTTATGCAAATACACCCCTAGAAAAATAATAAAATAATTATTTTCTTATTTTATTAAATGAGAAAAATTATTATTTTGCCCTTGGACATTAAATGAATCAAACGGAGTCCAAATGAAGTGAATGAATAGTGTGTTTTAACTAATTCGAACATTCTGAACCCAATGACTGGGTCCGTTTTACGAGACGGGATCCCAAAAAATTAGGACACGTTAAAATGTAAATTACCAAATTGCTCCCTAATGTACCCGAAGTCAAATGAAAAGCCAAGAAGGCCTAAATTGACTTTTTTCGACGTTCCGGACTCAACGGTGAGGTCCGTATTACGAAATAAAGTATGGAAAAATATGAGGCATCAATAAAATAAGGCTCACGATAAGACGTTAGGACGTAATACGATTTAAGCATAATTAGAAACATCAATAGGAGATATTTGAAGTACATTGAAGTTAATAGATTATTGTGAATTGTTTCGAGGAACTACAAAGGGAAGGGAACAACTAACTAATAGTACAAACCCAGGAAATCAAGGTGAGTAATCCTGCATTTGAAGTGGAGATTTTAACTCCACGATTTAAATGATGTTTTAAACTTTAAAATATCTGAAGCATTGAATGTTTAAATTCCATATTTCATGATTCCTGTATTGAAATATTCCACTCTTATAATTCTCTTGCGACATGTTCAGTGAATGATTTTGGTTACAATTCTCTTTGAAAGTATTTAACATGTCATCTGTTCTAAAATGTTATTCCAACTATGTGAAGATTCTATCAAGAACATCATGTTTTAAATGCTCATAAAATCATTTCTTGAAGAAGTCATGTTTAAATGCTTATAAAAAAGTATTTCTTGAAGAAGCTAACGTTTTTACAAGATAATAATGATGCATAAGCATCACTAGTTATTGAGCACCCTTCGGGTTCTCAATTCAAAAGAATGCCCGGAAGCAGGATCTAATCCCCCAGGCAACGAGATCTCCCAGAAGTAAAACTAGGGGCTGGTTCGAAACGGATCCTCCAGTTAAATAGTGAAAAGATGAAAAATGATTTTTGGAAATGGAAGCAGGTTTTACCCTCATTTTCATTGTGCAGGTTTATATATTTTGAAGTAACGTTTTTATTATGCATGCTTACATGCTTTGAAATGCATATACTCTATTTGAAGGAATGTTTATCTAGCTTGAATACCTTAAATGTTTCAAAGCTATCAGTTACGAAAAGTGCATGTACTCTGTGTTTAAAATGTACGAACAATTGGTAGTGTGCATTTTATAAACTCTCATGTGTGAAACCACTGCCAATTGAAAACCCATGACAGATGCAGGAATTACTCATTGGGCTTTTCGAAGCTCACCCCATTCCCTAATTTTTTTTCAGGTAACGATGACGAGTGGGAGCCTTGCTCCATCTTGGGATGATGATTAGTGGCTCTGTATAATCATGAACTTTTGATGATACTAGAACTTGTAATGGGACAGATTTTGGGATGTACTAGATTATTGATGATGAATAGGATTCTTGCCCTTTTTGAGGATTGACGTTTGGCAGCTCCATTGGGATCAGGGTTGATGTACTAGGACCCGTAGTTGATCAACAACTCCATTTTGATCGAGGACTGTTAGAAATACTAGGACCCGTGGAGGTCAAATTTTGATGTAATAGATTTTGGAAAGTATGTACTTAAGCCGAGAGGCAACCAGATATGTAATGTAAATAAAACTTTAAATTTTAGTATGCTCTGATATTATTATCATATGTACCGCTATGAAGAGCGGCAATACCGGGCGGATGTGCGATAGATTTTAAAAAGAAAAGAAAAAGTTTTTTTCACGCTTCCGCAGCCACAGGTCGCACCACCATCCGATACTGTTGCTTATGTTTCGCCTCGCCCAAAGGCTCCCGAGCCTGAAGGTGGCGGTCGCTATCCGAGATCCACACAGGGTGGGTTTCAGGGTCATGACAATTACTATTGAGGAGGATCATTGTGATCTTGAATCATTAAAAAATAATCTAGGCGATAAACATGCTTTGATACGAGAGAAGAAGGCTAGAATAGGTGCTGAAATAAAAGCAACCATGAGAGTGAAAGATTCCATTCTTCTTATTTGTGAGCCATTTGGAACCATCACTGGACCTTCATAACCCTTACGCACTCTGGAAAATATTTTCCTAAGTCAATGAATCCCATATCAAGAAAGTTTTAAAAATGGATAAGGGAACCAATTTTTCTAAGTGGGATCCATTTGAATGACATTTAACATTAGAAGTGAAAAAAACCATTGAAGGGGATCAACATCATTCGAGTTAAATTCAAGAAGCTTTTCTCCACGAAAGGGTGCAACTCTTGGTACTTTAGAGCCAAAGGTTTCAATTAAGGCACATTTTCATGATTAGAGCATTGAAAAGGAAGAAGGGACTATTGTTAACCATCTAGTTGTGCGTGAAGTTCATGATTCACCTCCCATTGTTGCAAGTAATCCCTCACGAGTTACTATAGTTTCTGGTACAGAGTGGAATGACATTATTTTCCTTTTAAAGTATGTTCTCATGCAAGTGAAATCTTTGGAACATCATCTAATCCTTTTTCAAGTTTTCAGAGAAAGAGTTTTTAAAATGTAAACGAATGGTTTCGAATCCTTAGTAGATGTTCTAGTGAAACTTCAAGCCCATTAAGTATGGAGATGATTGAGAAGAAGCTTAAAAATATATCGGAAGCTATCAAAGATCTCAATGATGATGGGATGTTTCTTTTCTAGAGGCCGACATGAACATTCTTTCTATTATTCCTCCATATATGGATTGCATCCAAAAGTACAAGACAATAGCCAAAGAGAACAACGAGTTAATAGACTATGCCAAGAGGATTGTTGAATCATTGGATGCTTTAGAAGCAATGTGGGATGATGAAAGAGAGAAGCATGGCTTGGAGAATGACTTCTTAGCTTGTTTTGCTTTGCTTGATCTTGTGTTGTTTTCTTTGACTTGTGTTGTCAATTTTTTTTGAAATGTATCCCTAGGCCTTCTTATTGTACTTTTGCTCTTAAATTACTTTTCAATGAAATAATGCCTTTTGATTAGTGTGTTTTTCTTTGTTTATTGTGTGATATTATTCTATGTATCGTGTCATTTTCCTTTTGTCCCATTCATACTGATGGGATTGCAATCTATAATGGTAAGACAACCTCTGCTCCATAGATGGGAGAAAATGGTGTGCCATGAATATATTTATAGGATTGCAATCTATAATGGTAAGACAACCTTTATTTACTTTGGCCAGACCATTGCCATTAGGTTAATTTGGGTTAACTTATGATGATCGATCCTATAAATAAAGAGTATTGGGTGCATGTGTCTGTCGATGAATGGTGTACCATTATCTGAGATTATGGTCATAATGATACTAAATCTACAAATGATTTTCTCAAAAAAAAATTCTATGACGACTCTAGTGGCATGCTTGAGAGGGACGACCTTAACACATGTCGTATATAGTTCTATGGCTACTAGAATCCAAATGTACCTTTTTTATGAAGAATTAACAAGTCCAATCAAATCTAGACCCTAAGTGTGAAACGACCAAGGGGTTGTGATGAAGTGGAGGTCTATGGCAGGTGCGTGAATCTTATTACCTTTAAACCTAGTACACATGACATTACCTAACATAGGATTTCGAGTCTTTTTCCATAGTTGGCCAATAATAGCACTCTCAAGCAACTGTTGACAAAGTTTTGCGCCTCCTTGGTGTTCTAACTAATCCTAAATGCTTTAAGGATTTCCTCCCCAACTCGGAACCTTAAAGGTTTTTTTCTCGTAACTCCTTTTATAAAGCTGTTGATCATACAAGAAGAATCATGGGAATATTTTTTTGATGAGCGCTATATCATCACATTCAGTTAGCAAAATGCCTTCCTTGAGGTCATTTTCAATCAATTACTAGATCCACAAAGTTACATTTAGCCTTGGCTAGAACCTCTTAGTACCTATGGCATTCTTATTATAGATCAAGGGCATCTTTGGCTATTTTAGGCCAAAAGTACCCTTTCCTTTGCCCATGTTTATAGAGGCTAATGTCCCTAAAGCTACATATAATGTTTTAAAACTAGACCGTTCGACGAACCAGAAAAGGACCTTGTCACGGGTCACTGGTTCGGGTCAACCAAAATTGAACAATGACAACATAATTATGCCATAAATATATTTATGTTTAATATTAATATTGGATACAATTATTTATAATATAAAAAATTTTAAAAAATATATAAGAATTATGTATTAGACAGGGAACAAAATTTGTAGATTTATAAGATAACTTTTACAAAAAAATAAAATTGAGAATTTTATATCAAAAATAAGAAAAATACATTAAGGATAATGATCAAAGTGACTAACCATAATAATTCCACATAGGAGTCTAAAAAAGTACAATAGGATGATTTCAATAGTTAGTTATCCATGAATTTCTATAGCATATAACAAAATTCATGCACTATTTGTGTTAAAGAAATCTTGATGAAATTGACTCTAAAAATAATTTGGAAAGGGGCTGATACTGATATAAGCATACTACTTCATGATCCCACATTGAATGTGAGACACGAGCTTAGAGTTTGTGTGTCATAACCCGAGCCCTAAAGACCTAAGTAATGATGTAAAATCACCATAGAACATTTATAATTAAGGTTACATTGGTAATCAAGTCAATGGAAGTCAACTAGGCTTCCGAATACTAGGTTTGACCAAGGTACTGTCATGCTAAGGCGTAGAAAATTCGATATTTGAAATCCTTAGAATTGGTCTTGCAAAAGTCCTGGTAATTGTTCTTTAGGTATCCAACAGCCTAAATGTCACGCCCCTAACCCAAAGGGCTGGACTATGGGGTCATTGAAACCCCAAAAGAAAGGTAATAGGACTAACCATCCTAGTCAGGTGTAGAAAATACAGGGCATTTTTTTTTTTGAAATGATTCCTTTAATTGGTTCCAGTTCGGTTTCATGATTAGACTTGTTCAAGTTTTGTAACAGGATTAAATGAAATTGATTACTATCTGTGAGTGTAGACATCGAAAAATAGGAAAGGTTGGCAAACAAACCCCCACAACTTTTAAAGTCCACTCCCTCAAGGTGGGAGAGGAACACACCCTTCTTTTGGATTAGGGTGTACCTGAATACACAAAGGAGTAGCCAGCTTGTTTTAGGCTAAATAACAAGCAAACTTGTTATAACTCATGAATAATTCATATAAAAAGAATAGCAAAGAAAACTAAAATTACAATGCTTTGGTCCAATTTACATTCTAAACCCCTTTGACATGGGCTAAAATAAAGTAAAGTAAAACTAATGTACAATGAATCAAAGAATTCCGAATCTGGGAGCTAAGGTACGAGATGGGAAGGGGTTAGGCACCCATCCCGACCAGTCTGAATGGACTGACCTCAAGTGTTCATCCATAAGGCTTAGATTCTATGACATAAACAAGAGAAAGAGTGAACATTCAGAGATACTGATAATAATGACATGAAGAAATAAAGTAAATGGAATACATAAAGTAACTAAGCTATAAGAAGGAATAGAAGTAGAGATTAGCATGAATAAAAAAAGACTAATAGTAAATAAGATTAAAGGAAAACAGTAGACTTGGGCCCATGAGGCGTCCTACGTACCCATTTAGATAATAGAATCAGAGCTTGCGTAGTTCTCTAATCCAATTTATTCTATTAATAGTGATAGGATGAATTGAATTAGGAAAATGGAAAAATAATAAGGTTTTAAAGAGCGTACCCGAT
Organism: Nyssa sinensis; assembly: GCA_008638375.1. Lineage (NCBI taxonomy): Eukaryota > Viridiplantae > Streptophyta > Magnoliopsida > Cornales > Nyssaceae > Nyssa > Nyssa sinensis. Next base: position 21,268,096 of record CM018032.1, read on the forward strand.
TGATTGTGTTAAAGTAGACAAGTCTTGTGCTTGAACTCCTTAGATTGAATCTTTAATGGTGCAGAACTTCGACTTCAATGGATTATAACTATTGCTTGTGTAGAATAAGGCTTTAGAAATATGGAAGAGAGAGAAAGATTATTACAGCAACATCTGGCTTCTGATTTTTTTATTTGTCCCCATCTATATGTTATGGTGGCCAAGGTCTTATTTATAGAAAAAAGTAAGGACGTTTGATTCAAGGCTCATAATGAATCCTATCAATGAATGACCAAGATTGAATGCTTAATAAACAAGCAATTAGATATAGATATTATTTTGTGCACAAATCTAGGAAAAATCCTTTAGAATAAAGAAGGGAGATAAATTGGCAAGTATTTGGTGCAAAAATCTAGGCAAATCCCTTGGGATAAGGAAGGAATGGAAATAGGCAAGTATTTGGTGTACAAACTTATATTTACTATGTCGCCCCTAATTCGGTGGAGAATTTAAGGACAAGGAAATTATAAAAATGCCATCATTTTAAAAAGTTAAAATTGTCCTTAAGGGCTAAAATTACCAAATTAATCCTATATGGATAAAATGGCGTGGAAATCATATGTTTGCCCATGAATCACTAAAATAACCTATATGGGATAGGACTATGCTATAATTACTAAGAATGGAACCAATATTACAAAAATACCCCTATAAGGTGAGAAACCTCTAGTATTTACCAAGCGACCCTGTAACACCCCGACTTTGCGTAATTAATAATTAGTTATTAATTATTAATTAATACTGGCTTATAGAATGATCTAGGGAATTAATCCTAATCCCGGCGGTCATGATAGACCGATAAAATAATTAAATATGTCTGGAGGAAAAGGGTAAAATACCCGAACCCAATTACTGATTAATTCGGCGAAATAACACCGCTTTAACACTAACGAAATCCGAATTAGCTAACCCGAAAAATCCCGAATGTTTAATAAATGACACGGAACCTCTGACACTGAAGATAACTGAAATATGAAACTCCCGGAACAACCCGTGTCGAAAAAGGAGTTACGGAATGAAAGTTATGAAAGAAATACTGAAACTGAATTTCTGTGCAACCAAACGTGGCCTTAACCGAAAATATGGGAAAAATGGCCAAATGGGAGGCCAAGGGAATTGAACCCTTGACCTTTGAGTGAAAAGAAACCTCATCCAAAAAATAACCAACTAGACTACTATTATCTTTGTGTCCATATATACAACAGAAATGTATATAATACTGAATTATCCTAATCTGCCACCAAAACTGGCCAATGGCCATCCATGCAACACCACACCCTTGCATCACCCCTATGCTCCCTAGCTCATCATCACCCTACTTCAGCCATGATGACCTCTCCTCCAACCAAAATACATGCAGAATTATCATGAGGTTGGGAGATGTATTGCATTACAAGTCTCCATATGTGTATTGGAGGAGGGAGAAATCAAAAATGGGTGCATGAGATCTGCTAAAGAGAGTGAGTGGGAGAGGGCTGCCATGGGAAGGCTGCATGTGTATCCATGGTGTGTGTACCTCCATGGGGATGCACCAAAGGACAAAGGAGGAACTGAGGGGCACTACTGGATCTGAACAAACACCACCACCAAGCCTGAACCGAGCCATTGAGGAGGAAGCCACTGTCTAAAAAGGTAAACACTAAAGTTACCAAATTTTCTGTTTTGATTTATTGGCACTGTTCTGATAATTTTTAGACCATAAAAACTGTATATAGATGTTACTGTGAGGCTTGGGAGGGTTATAGAACCACTGAGAGGGTCGAATAGGCATTAAAAACCTAGAGCCGTGACCCAACCGCCATGGATGGAGCTCCCTGTAGCAGGTCTGAAATGACCTCAATCGAACTGAGTTTTGATGGTCTAGAACTGATCTAGACACTGAGAGGGTTTCAAATATCACCAACCGCGACCCCAACACTTGGGTATAAGCCCTCAAAACCGAAGCTATTGCTTTCGGCCATGGAACTCAAACTCGAAAATAGGCTCTTAAACTGAAATTTATAAATGGGAAATTGAAGCCCCTATACTAAGGGTCACAACAAGCCAAGAATTGTGCAATTTGGTTGAGAAACAAGGCCACACGGCCGAACTGAAATTCTGCGCAATAATCGGTTCTACCGAGCTTAATCCTTGGATTCGAAGCTCAAGATCGATGCCAAGTTGTTGTTCTAGCCTCTAAGAACAATTTGGGACCAAAACATGTTGAAAACCGTGCTTGAAATAGCACGAAATTGAGAAAAACCGAACCTGCAAATTAGGGCAACAGTGGGGCATTCGATGGGGAAGACGGAGTCGACTCGGCCGAGTTGGCCGAGTCATACTGAGTTGGCCCAGACACGTGTCGGCCAACGACCGTGCCACCGTTTTAATGGAACGGCACCGTTTGGCTAAACTGATGTGTTTTAAAAAATTAAATTCGGACTGTTTGGGCGCATGGTTAATAAATCTGAAATTAGGGAAATTGATTTGGGGCCTATCCAAACCGAGAATAAGAAAGAAATTGGGGATAACTGGAGTATCTCATTCCGGTTTTCTGAAAGTAACTGAACCGGTTGGTTTTCTGAGTTTTGGACCGGTTTAATTTCTGAACCCCTGAACCCTCTGGTCTGAACCCTAATTTTCTGAATTTATATTTAACCCCCCAAATGTTTCTGAAAATTACGGAATTACCCCTGATAGTTCTGAATAGTGCACAGTGGCCCTGATTTCTGAAATTTTGTGCAATCAAGCCCCTGAAAAATTAATTAAATAATAAATTAATTATTTTATTATTTTATTAAATAGGTAAAATTTCGATTTTACCCCTGGACATTAATCATGTCAAACGGAGTCCAAATAAAGCAAATAAATAGTGTATTTTCACTATTTCAACCATTCTGGACTCAATGGTACAGTCCAAATTGGGAAATTATGTACCGAAAAATACAGACACGTAGGTGTAAATTACTGTACTACCCCTGATGGTACCCGAACCCATCTAAAAATAAAAGACAGCCTATTTTGACTATGTCGGGCATTCTGGACTCAACGGTGAGGTCCGTTTAACGAACTGAAGTCCCGAACAATACAGACACATAAAGTGTAAATGACCATACTGCCCCTGATGCTTCCCAGGGTCAATTGAACATAACAGATAGTCCAACTTAATTTTGTCGAACACTCTGGACCCAATGGTGAGGTCCATTTTATGAACTGACGTGCCGAAAAATATGACACGTGAAATTACCAAAATACCCCTGATACTGTACGAAGCCCAAATGAAGTCCGATTGGGACGAAATTAATACCAATAGAAGCCCAGATACTGGTGAAACTGTAAACATGATTAAACGATGATTCGGAGTCAGAATCTTACAAAATGTAAAATGACCAAAATACCCCTAAGCACAATAAGTGCAAAGTAGAGGTCAAATAAAGGTCAAACTGATCTGATAAATTATCATAGGGATAATTATGAACACTGAAGGGCTAAATAAGACTCCGAGACAGTCAATGCGTAAATGAGAAATGACCGATGTGTCCCGATGACCAAAAGCGGATACCAAACGAAGTCCAAAGGACTTAGAAAAATTATGTACAAGATATTTGGGACATTCTGAGGACCATGATAAGGTCCGGGATAAGAATGGCAAAATTACCATTTTACCCCTAAGGCTAAATAAGCACCTAATTGATAGCAATTTAAGTCTAAAAGACTTAGAACTTCATATATAGAATATATGGGATATTCCGAGGACCACGACTGGGTCCAGGACAAGAATGGCAAAATTACCATTTTGCCCCTATCGTTAAAATAAGAACCTAACTGATACTGATTGGAGTCTAAAAGACGTATGACTTTATATTTAAGATATAAAGACCATTCTGAAGACCTTAATAGGGGTCCGAGGCAAAAGTGATAAATGACCGTTTTGCCCCTAAGACTGAATAAGTAACTGACTGATAACGATTGAAGTCCAATGACTTAGGTTATAATCCTGATGACTGCTAAGCCTAATTTAAGAATAAAATAGCCCCGGATGAAACCCGATGAGAGGGCGATAGGCTACTAGGTTATCTTAGGTAATCCGATAGACACCTAAAATGACGAATAAGACCTGAATGAATAAATTCTGATCTGTCTGTGATTGATGATGATTGTTCAGGATATACATGGTGATGCCTGACGTACTTGGAGGTTATCATATTGTTTATGCAAGGAGATGACTGTAACAGTTGTGAGTAACCTTGACTCCTGACTTGGTGTATAAGTACACTGCCTAGTTACTGTATTTTAAAATACTGTACTGTACTGTTTTATCTGATACACTGATTTCATGCTCTTACTCAAATGCATGATTTTTACTCTGTCTGGCTTCTCTGTTCTGTACTGAAATAAACCTATCGCTGTTTTTAACTGGTTCTAAAAAGAACAACTGATTCTTGGTACCACCTCAGTCTTGAGCACTATATGAGCATACTGCACTGTTTAATCTGTGCATACTGTACTGTTTATTCTGTTATACTGTTCTGCTCTGCTCATCACTGATCTGTTCTGTTACTCTGATGTTTTAACTGATCTGTTCTGTTACTCTGATGTTTTAACTGATCTGTTCTGTTACTCTGATGTTTTAACTGATCTGTTCTGTTACTCTGATGTTTTAACTGATCTGTTCTGTCACTCTGATGTTTTAACTATACTCCTGTTTTTAAATACCGTTTCAAATGAACGTGTTTAACTAACTGTTAGGTCTAATCTGTTCTGATCTGTTCTGTTGATTTGTCTGACCCGTTCTGTCTGATCTGTCCTGACCTGTTCTGTTGATCTGTCTGACCCGTTCTGTTTGATCTGTCTGACCTGTTCTGTCTGATCTGTCCTGACCTGTTCTGTTGATCTGTCTGACCCGTTCTGTTTGATCTGTCTGACCTGTTCTGTTTGATCTCTCCTGACCTGTTCTGTTTGATCTGTCTGACCTGTTCTGTTTGATCTGTTTTGTCTTGACCTGTTCTGTTTGATCTGTCTGATCTGTTCCGTCCTGATCCGTCCTGATTTGATCTGTCTGATCTGTTCCGTCCTGATCCGTCCTGATTTCTTATGTCTGATCTGTTCCGTCCTGATCCGTCCTGATTTGTTATGTCTGATCTGTTCCGTCCTGATTTGTTATGTCTGATCTGTTCCGTCCTGATCCGTCTTGATTGATATTGTACCAGTTTGTTCCGTCCTGTTCAATTCTGATATGTCTTGTTCTGATAGACGTATTGTTCCATTTTGTTCTGACATGTTCAGTTTCGATATGTCTTAATCTGATTGATATATTGTTTCATTTTGTTCCGTCATGTTCAGTTCCGATATGACTTGTCCTGATTGATATTGTTTCATTTTGTTCCGTCATGTTCAGTTCCGATATGACTTGTCCTGATTGATATTGTTTCATTTTGTTCCGTCATGTTCAGTTCTGATATGACTCGTCCTGATTGATATTGATTCGTTTCGTTCCGTTGATGATATACTTGTATCCTTGATTGATATACTGTTTCCACCCAGTTCTGTCTTGTTTCGTTCCGTTGATGATATACCTGTATCTCTGGTTGACATATTAATTCCGCTCCGTTCTGTTATGTTCCGTTTTGTTTTATTCTGATTTGTCAAGTTTTATTCCGTTCTGTTCGGTTATGATTTGCTATGACTTATTCCGTTCTGTTCGGTTATGACTTGTTATGTTCTGTTCCGTTCCGTTCTATTATGTTTTATTGTGATCCGTTCTGACCTGTTCTATTTTGACCCGTTTTATTCTGACCCGTTCCATTCTGACCTGCTCTGTTCTGAATTGTTGTGCTTTGCTTCATCCTGTTCTGATTTGTTATGTCCTGCTCTGCTCGGTTCTGCTCCGTTCTAACCTGTTGTGTTCTGTTCTGTACGGTTATACTTGATATAGTCTGTCATGTTCTGTCTGTCCTGATCTGTTGTTTTATTTTGTTCAGTTCTGCTTTATTCTACTGAAACTGTATTTAAAGTAGATTTATAAAGCTGCTATTTCAGAAACAACTGAACTACCCTTGTGCTTTGTAAACAACAATGGTTTGAAACCCATGACAGGGAACCTGTGTTACTCATTGGGCTTTTCGAAGCTCACCCCATTCCCTAACATTTTTCAGGAACGATATCTATTGGATCTGATGGCACTGATCTGTGGAGACAGGATTATTGAGGATTGAATCTATTTAATCGGGTGAGTGATGTACTATGACTGACTTGACTGATATGTACTGAATACTGATATGGTTCATGGATTTAAAAGGTACTCTAGAGATTATAGTTCTGCTCTGTTGTTATATGTCGGATTATAGATATGCTCTGAGGTTGAGTTGTTAGTTGTTGGATTTTAGACTTGCTCTGTGTGATAGATATCCTACGGTGGATACATGAGTTGCATTCCCGTGATAAAAAGAAAAAAAAAGAAAAAGAAAAGTTTTAAATTCCGCTGCATCTGACCCTACAGTCGGAGTGCAATTCACTAGAAAGTTCAGAAATTGCCTTCGGTTGGTCGCGTGGCGGCTAACTGGCATCACGTCCTCGACATCCGTGTAGGGTGGGGTTCGGGATGTGACAGACCCCATAAAGAGTAGGAAAACACTAGAAATTACCAATATTTCCTTTGTGGGCATAATGACCAAAATGTCGAAAGTGCCCTCTATGGGCAAAATGAACAAAATGTCCTTTATGGACAAAAATGACAAAAATATCAAAAATGCCTTCTGTGAGAAAAATGAAAAAAATGTCCTTTATGGAAAAAATGACCAAAATGATGAAAATTTCCTCTATAGGAAAAATAACTGAAATGCCCTTTATAGGAAAAATGACCAAAATGTCCTCCATGTGAAAAATGGCCGAAATGCCCTCTACAGGCAAAATGACCAAAATGTCCTCTGTGGACAAGATAATCAAAATGTCAAAAATTCCCCCTATAGAAACAATGACCGAAATGCCCTCTATGGGAAAAAATGATGGGAATGCCCTTTATAGGCAAAATAAAAATTATTAAAATACCCTTAGATGGTGTTACGCCTCGAATTTTCACAAACTCGGGGAGTGAGTGAAAAGAAAGAAGAAAAATAAATGAAATGAAAGGTCTTTAGGTTGGATAATTTGATCATTCACTCATTTCCCTACGTTTTCCACACAATTAGAAGTGAAAATTTATTAATTAAACCCATCCATGATAAGTCTCGATTAGTAGTCAAGCACCTTTCCCAACTAATGGTCAAGATCATCCAAGTAGTGTCCAAAAACGGTCTCTAAAATAGTCCCAAATCATCCGTTAAAATGCCTTGGGATAATGGCCCAAATGGGTCCCAAAATGCCCTAAGGCATAGTCCAAGAATGGGTCAAGAAGTCCACTAAACATTGTCTAAGGAAGGGGACCAAACATGGCCCATGTAAGTGGCCAAACATGGCCCAAAAAGGTTACCACAAATAGCCCAAGAAGGTGGTCAAACATGGACCAAAGGTTGGCCAAACATGGCCCAATATGGTGCCCAAACATAGTCCAAAAAGGTGCCCAAACATGGCTCAAAAAGGTGGCCAAGGGGTAGGTGTCATGGAGGGGTGTTAGGGCTGTCAAGCAGCGGGTGGCAGCACGTATAGGCTCGCAAGGCAATGGCGCGCGTGCGCAAGGGGCAGGTGTGGCATGGCACATGGGCATGCGGCAAGCAGGGCAAGCACGAACGGGCGCGCGGGCTGCGGCTGGGGCATGTCAAGCTGATTTTCTAATTTTTTTCCTGTAGAAACATTGTAGCAACAATGTAATTGTTGAGGCTAAATTTCTCTATTTGCTGCACTAATTTTCCCTGTTTTGTCAATTTTTTTCTCAAGTTTTTCAAGCCACTTTTCTTCCATTTTTAGCTTATTTCCCCTCGGTTCCTAACCCTTTATTTTGAGCACTTTTCTCACCTAATTAAAATGTGTTTTATACACTTAAAAAATTCTTTAATTTTTCCAAAATTTTGACATAACCTCCTTTGTTTTCTAAGTCTTTTTTCCCACCTAATATACATGATACATTTTACAATTATGGGTTTGCATATTCCATCCTCACTCGATGGCCATAAGCTCATTGAATTTAAATGTACATCATTTAAATATATATAATTCATCACACCTACACATATGCTTGAACTTTAAAGGTCACGCCATCATATTCATTACAACATATAAGGTTTTTTTCATTCTCTTCATAATACACAAATCTTCTATAACATCATTTCATATGGTTTAGAGCTTTTGCCCTTGTACAACATCAAAATATGCCCCAAGGGCCAAAAATCCTCCATGGTCCACCTCCCCCTTCATCCTTCAAGACTTCATCAACTCTTCAAGTACCGGGAGCCTCGTCTGTAATATGATATCCCACGAATAGGTCAGCTCAATTGCTGGTATGACACAATGCTAATGCTAGGAACAAATTTAAGGCGTGGCATATGCAAGTGTAAATTTTAAAAGCTATAACCCCATAATCCCTCAATGCCATGCAATGTCAACATGCATGACACACACATGTAACTCTATGCCCAACACATATCTCACTTCACGGTCCTTCCCCGTCAGCCCGCGAGTACTGTAGTATATGTCTCGCTTCACGATCCTCCCGTCAGCCCGCGAGTACTGAAATTGGCCAGATTTTGGGTTTTTCACCACATTATCTACACCCTCATAATGCATAGCACCAAGTGCTCAACCCATACTATGTTTTCAAAAGATTCACCATATGCCAATATGCTTTGAATTCACCATGCAATACTGCAATCTCAATGAAGCATTTCATCAACACATGGAGCATGACTTAAAATATGCCTCTTTCATAAAGTAAAGCATAACTTCAAATTCATAACACTGTCTACATGAATGTAAGTCACAATTGAATGAATTAAGTATATGATCAAGTCTCATGTTCATCACTTTCACAATTTCTCAAAGGAAATACAAATACACAAAACACAAACTCATAGAATAATTCATAACTCTCAAACCACAAGAGTTTCTCTGCATGAATATAAGCTAGAATACAATGAATCACACATACCAACAAGTTACATGTTCATCACTTTACCAAATTCCCAAAGAATAACAAAGAACACACAAGTACATAAATAATCAACTCTAGGTTTTCAAAGCAACTACCACCTAAGTGATTTTCTAACATCAAGTAAACACCTCAATCATTTAATCAACATATAGAAAGGCAAGAACACTCAAATCTATTCCTAACTTAGCAAGGTATCATACCTAGAATGGTTTTGTGAAACCGAGGAAGTCTTGTTCATCATGAAGCCAAACTGTTTGGTGAGAATATAGGTCTTGATGAGAGGAACAAATTCCTAGAAGGAAGCCTTGCAAGAGTCTTGGCTTAGAAGTGTGTTTTGGTGACTTGAAGCTTGGAGAACCTAAGGCTTTTTCTCACTTTTTCTCCATGAACGTGCTTTGCTCTGAATCTCAGACAAAAATATGAAAAAAATACACTAAGGGACTATATTTATAGTGGAGGGGCAAAGGTGCAAAATGACCCTTTTGCCCTTAATGAATTCGGGACCCCGTTACACTACAACCCATCCCGAAACGCCTCAATTCAATATTTTGTTTTAGCTAAAGTTCTTAAAATCATTTTAAATGAAAATTTTCAAAAGAATAAATTTTCGCCTGTGGCCGGGTTTGGCCGGATCCACCCGGGTCACCTGGGACGCCCTTTTGGTCCTATTTTTGAAACTATCTCCGAACAGACTCAAAATTTTACAGGAGGTGTATTTTAACATTATAAGCATATCTCTCTTCTATGGAATACTCAAAATATACTTCTAAATATGACTTACATCTAAATGTGCATGTATAGTGCCCGTTTTGGGACCTTGATCATGGAATTGATGTGGTCGGACTCATTCTATATGAAATTTCTACGTATCACCCTAATGTGAATAAGATGATACATTGTTTGTTAATGGTGGAAATAAGACCAAAGATGAATATTATTCATGAGGTTATACTTTCATAAATTGGGAAAATCTACCTAAAGGAAATGCATTCCAAATAGGTTCTTATGAAGTTGTGTCCTCATAAGATAGGATTACATCCTTAGGCATTTTACTTAGATGGATAACATCCTTGGTGGATGGCTTACCTAGATGGATTACGTTCTCAGACGTTTTACCTAGATGGAAATGCGATCCTAGTAGGCTTGATGAAATATTACTATAGACGGCTTATCCGAAAGAAAAGAAATCTTAATAGATTTTGGTGAAATATTTGTAATAGATGACATACCTAAAAGGGCACTCCATCTTGATAGGTTTTATGAAATTGCATCCTCATATGACTTATTTAGAAGGGTTACGTCATTGATGGACATCTTACCTACAAGGCAATGCGATCCTAATAGGTGTTAAGATTTGAGAATGATCTTGGTCTATTTTTATGGGGATTTAAAATCCATGGGGAAATGATTTTGTTATTAGATTTTGACTCAGTGAGGAGATAACTTAGGTTACCTCCATTAGATAGATGAAATTTTGTGCGACTCTACGGGAAAGAGTAAGTAAAATGATTTAACTTTGTTGGGAAAAACCTAAATTACGAAAATGACTTGGTGGTTATGACTTGCATGGGTAGAGGAAACCAAATTGGTTCTTTGAACTTGATGGTTATGAGTTTCTAAAGAGGTAATTGAGATTAACCACAATGACAAAATTTGGCATGATAGTGGTTTCTTTGAGGATTGAACCAATCAGATCTACTAATGAGAATGATGAGATTGAAGTCAAATTGGTTCCATGGGAATGGATGTGGTTGAGATTCATACCATTCGGTCTTGCTTAGGATAGGAAACAAGAAGTGTAGTCAACTTTGAAAGGAGATACATTTATCTAGTTAAGAGTAAAGTAATGCACTCAACTATGATAGGAGTTAAGGAAATGCTTGCCTTAGCCAAGAGAGACATAATACTCAAGAAGCAACTCTGATCTCAAATAGGAAAGTATGAAACTTACTCAACTTAGATAGGAGTAAAAGAAGATAATCTCACTATGATAAGTATGGAGAATTTTTCTTGATGAACAACTCTGATCTCAAATAGGAAAGTATGAAACTTACTCAACTTAGATAGGAGTAAAAGAAGACGCCTACAATGAGCACCCAACTTAAATAGGAAGTGTCACATCCCGAACCCCACCCTATGCGGATGTTGAGGACGTAATGCCAGTTAGTCGCCTTGTCGGTTTGCCGACCGACAATACGACCAACCAAGGGCAAACTTCTAAACTTACCGATGAATTGCATTCCAAATGTAGGGTCAGAGCAGCGAAATTTAAAACCTTTTTCATCTCAGGAATGCAACTCCTTTATAAATACCATAGAGGTATGTGCCATAGAGCAAGTCTAAAACCAGATAGCTAATAACTTTAACCGCAGGGCACATCTGTAATCAGACATATAACACAGAGCACATCTAACATTTCTAGAGTACCATTAGCGTGAGCCATATCCTAACGTTAGTAAATTTAATCATATCATAACACTCACTTGAATAACCAGATTCAGTCCAAAAGAGTCCAAGTCTCCACAAATTAGTGCCATCAGATCCTTTACTTGGAATGCCACTCGGCCTATCCATGTCATATCATGGTGCCTTCTAATCCAATGGAGATAAATCCTAAAAAATGTTAGGATAATGGGGTGAGCTTAAATAAGCCCAGTGAGTAACATAGGTTCCTTGTCATGGGTTTCAAACCCAGTTATTGCTTACAAAGCACATGGATAATTAGTCATATTAGAAATAACAGTTTCATAAATCCACTTTAAATGCAGTTTAAGTAGAATAAAACAAAATCGACTACCAGTCATTTCAGAACCAAATAGAACAAACAGACCAGAACAGAACAGATCATAACAGTTCATAACAAAACATAACCGAACAGAACAGAACACAACAAACCGGAACAGAATAGTACATGATGCCAATATATCAATCAGAGACTCAGGCATATCATCAACGGAACGAAACAACACAGAATTGAGCGAAAACAATATATCAATCAGAGATATAGGCATATGATCAACAGAACGGAACAAGACGGAATTGAGTGAAAATAATATATCAATCAGAGATAAAGGCATATCATTAATAGAATGTGGGCAAATAAATCAATTAATAGAACAGGTCAATATTGAGCGGAACAGGACAGAACATAACAAAACAAAACCAGAACAGACCATATAACAAAACAGAGTAGACCCGAATAGAATAGGGGAGTAGGACATGACAAAATCATGCCACGTGTAATGTAGTACAAAGAGTATGCATTTAAATATATGCATTTAAAAAATACAGCATATAAATGGTACAGTGTATGAAGATACAATATCTAGACAGTGTAACTTATACACCTAGTCAGAAGTTTCAAGTTACTCACAAACTATTCGCTTATCTCCTTATACAGATAATCTGATATCCTCTAGATATGGTAGGCACCTCCATGCATATCCTGAATAATCATCATCAATCATAAACAGATAAGAATTTAACCATTCATGACTTATTCATCATCTTAGGCGTCTATCGGATTACCTAAGATAGCCTAATAGCCTATTACGATTTCATTGGGTTTCATCCGTGGCTATTTCATTCTTTAATTAGGCTTAGTAGTTATTAGGATTATGATCTAAGTCATTTAGACTTCAATCGTTATCAGTTAAGTACTTATTCAATCTTAGGGGCAAAATGGTAATTTTACCATTCTTGTCTCAAACCCTGTCGTGGTCCTAAGAATAATCCCCATATCTTAAATATAAAGTTCTAAGTCCTTTGGACTCCAATTGTTATCAGTTAAGTACTTATTAACCTTAGGGGCAAAATGATAATTTTACCATTCTTGTCCCGGACCCTATTGTGGTCCTCAGAATAGTCCACATATCTTAGATATAAAGTTCTAAGTCTTTTGGACTTAAATCGTTATCAGTTAAGTACTTATTTTACCTTAGGGAAAAAATGGTAATTTTGTCATCCTTGCCTCGGACCCTTTTGTGGTCCTCAAAATAGTCCACATATCGTATATATAGACTCTTAAGTCTTTTGGACTTCATTTGGGATCTGCTTTTGATCATTGGGGCACATCAGTCATTTCTCATTTTATACGTTGACTGTTTCGGAGTCTTATTTAGCCTTTCAATTTCCATAATTAAGCTTATGACAATTTATCAGATCAGATTGGCCTTTATTCGGCCTTTACTTTGCACTTATTGTGCTTTGGGGTATTTTGGTCATTTTACATTTTGTGAGATTCTAACCTCGATCCATTATTTAATCATGTGTACAGTTTCATGAGTATCTGGGCTTCTATCGGTATCAATTTCGTCCCATTTGGACTTCATTTGGACTTCGTATAGCATCAGGGGCATTTTGGTAATTTCACATGCCATAGCTAAATTTTTCGGGACCTCAGTTCATAAAATGGATCTCACTATTAGGTCCAGAATGTCCGACATAGTTGAATTGGACTATCTTTTATGTTTAATTGGCCTTGGGTATCATTAGAGGTAATACAATCATTTACCATTTGCGTGTCTGTATTTTTCAGAACTTGGTTTCACAAATCGGACTTCACCGTTGAGTCCAGAATGCCCAACATAATTAAAATGGACTATTTTAGGGCTTAATACAATCATTTACCATTTGCGTGTCTGTATTTTTCAGAACTTGGTTTCACAAATCGGACTTCACCGTTGAGTCCAGAATGCCTAACATAATTAAAATGGACTATTTTTTATTTTCATTTGGCCCAAGGTATTAGTAGGGACAGTACAATCATTTATCATTTGTGTGTCTTTATTTTTCGGGACTTCATTTCCCAAATCGGACTCCACCATTGAGTCCGAAATGCCCAAAATAGTAGAAATCCACTATTTATTTATTTAATTTGGATTTCGTTTGACCTCTTTAATGTCCAAGGGTAAAATAATAATTTTACCCAATTAATAAAATAATTAAAATAATTATTTAATTATTTTTCAAGGGCTTCCTTGAATTAATTCTTTAAAATCTAGGCCAGAATACAAATATTTAGAACAGTTGGGGCCTAACATGAAATTTACAAAAGTTTTGGTTTTTCTTTTAATTTTTAAATAGTGAACCAAAGGGTTTATTACCTAAACCCTAGACCGGACAGGATATATGGTGAACCAGCCGGTTCAGGCTAAATCATAGAACCGGAATAACATATCCCTGTTATTCCAATTTGGCCCCTTATCCGTGTTTCAGTCATCCCCTTTTTTTAAATTTTGATTTCTTATTCATGCGCCCAAACAGACTCGAAGTAGGTTTTAAATTAAAACGTATCCTTAGTGAAACGGCGTCGTTTTACTTAAACCATTTTGTAGTTGGGTTGGGGCCCGACCCAAGATCCGGTCCAAGACCCGACCCTCCACTGTTCATCTTCCCCAACGCTAGGGTCACTGTAGCCCTAGTTACAGAAATTTTTCTTTTTCAATTTTGTGGGTTTTTGGCCACGGATTTCCACTCCTATTCATTCTAATGTGTTTCTAGAAGCCTAATAAACACTTTAACATCGTTTTGTGCCTCAATTCAAGCTTAAATACTAGGTCCAAAATGGGATAATCGAACCTACAACTCCAACGTACCAGTCCATTTTTAGACCTTGTGGCCTCTAGTTTGGTCCGTTGTGATCCTAGGCTCGTGTAGATTCATCCCCCAACCATAGAATTGGTTTTTATGTTTGATTTGTGAAAGTCCCTCATGGAACCGTAACCTGCATGTGGTGTTTTGGGGGTCTTAGCCTAGGCTTCTAGGTCTCGGGCTAGGGTTTTTGTAATCCTCATGAGGCCTAGGTCAGATTTAAAACATTAAAAACTAGTTTGGTGAGGGTCGTTTCAGACCTGCTCCTATGGAGGTCATTATTGGCGGTTTGGGCACAGTTTGGTGTTCTAGGCCTGTTTCAAGGTCTCATTTTCATGCTTCGATCAGTATTTCTCATTCTAAGCATTATGCATGCAGTAATAGGGCTCAATAATACCAAAAACAACACTAAAAGTTCTAAGAAATCAAAACAGTTTTGATGCCTTACCTTTCAGACAGTGAACTTCTCTCCCTATCCATGGCTCAGTTTTGATCTTTTGGGCCTTTCCAAATGCAGCCATACTCCCTTCTTATGCACCCTCAAGTGGCCACACACATATGCATGCACACACACACACACTTGATCTCTCTTTAACCCACTCTACTCTCTCTCTAGCAGATCTGCAGTCACACCCACACACAGGGTCACTCACACAGTTTGAGTGCAGAACACGCATGCACTTTCTTTGGAAGATCCCTAGGTATGTATATATATATATATATATTATTGCATACCTATACATATACTCCTATGTATATATAGATGCATGCAAATCAGAATTGGGTGGGATCGTATGACTGATGTAGGAGTTGAGGTGGGATGATGTGAGCTAATGATGTGGGGTTTGCATGTATGGCCGTTGGCCAATTTGGGAGGCAGACTTGGATAATTTAGTGTTATATACAATTATGTTGTATAATTAGACATGAAGTTATTGGCAGCCCACTTGGTTTATTTTTGGGTGCCTAAAATCTTGCCCCACTTGGTCAAGGGTTCAAATCCCCTTGGCCTCACTTTAGGGCATTTTTCCCTCATTTACGCTTATGCCTTGTTTGGTTGGCGCAGAATTCCGTTTTGGCTATTTCCGTTATATTTTCTTTTCTAGTGCTCTTTTTACGAAATGGTTTCTTCTGAGGGTTTCGTATTTCAGTTAGCTTCAATGTCCAAGGTCCAGTGTCGGTTCTTATTTTCTTGGGATTTTTGTAATTAGCTAATTAGAGTTTCCACAGTGTTAAAACGACATCATTTCACCTAATTATTTAGTAATTAGGTTTGGGTATTATACCCTCCTTTCTGACATGTTTAATTATTTTATCGGTCTATCGTGACCGTGGAGATATTCCCAATTAACTTCCTTGATTATCCTTTATGTCGGTTTTAATTAATAATTAGCAAACTAATTATTAATTAATCAAGGTCAGGGTGTTATAGGAAGGAAGGGAATAAACTCAACTTAGATAGGAGTAGAGAGAACTACACTTAATTGAGATAGGAGTGCAGGGAATGTACTTAACTTGGATGAGTGAAAGAAGTGCACTCAACTTAGATAGGAGTGAAACGTTCTTAGAATGTTATGAAAACATTCTCTTGCCATTTTTGGAAAAAAAGGATTTTTCCGTTTGAAGAAGATTTTGACTTTGGTCTTGGACTCTTGTAGCTTCTAGATAATTGGTAATCATTTTAGCTATTTGGATGAGAGAAAATCTTCTCAAGTTCAAATAGCGAGATTTCCCATATTTGAAGTACCATTCCATTGCTTATTGACAATAATTTAAGAAAATTGGTTTGAGCTATGAATTGAGGGTATAAATGCCTAGGAGACTTACTTAGCCAAAGAGTTACTCTTAAGTTTAGAGATAAAATCTTACCTTTTCAAATGATTTGGGAGATTCCTTGAAAAACTTGGAGAATTTTTTTGAGCATGATTCATACGATCTTTTTAGAAAATGAGAATCACCAATTTTCATAGAAAGGTTGTTTGCTTAATTGAGCATTTGAAATGAAGCCATTGAATGAGAGCAATATTAGGTAAGTAAAAGTGGTGAGAAACTCACCCAAGTTACGAACGGAGTTATCAAGGTAATGGAAATGGTATAATAGAACCTTTTAAGATGAAAGAAGGTTCTCTTATTGACATAAATGATCCTCTTGATTAGAGCATAGTTTGAAAGAGTGAAGGTAGCAGATAAGGCATGAAGGAACCCTTTGTGAAATGAGGGCTAGTTACTTCAAAAAAATAGGTAGACATGAGAAATTAATTTGGTGTAAACAGGTAAGGAGGGAGCCCTTCAATGAGTTACTCTAAAAAATGGGTAATAAATGAAGAAGCAATGTGGTGTAAATAGGTAAGGAGGAAGCTCATTGTCTGAAATAGTTTGTTACATAACCCATCCATTCTCGTAGTACGTATGAAAGAGCACTCAGTTGAAATATGAAAATTCCTTTAAGTGAGCAAGACCTCAAGGTGGTCTTAGTACTATGGACGAAACATAAGCTAGGGTAAGGTTAATGAAACGAATGGATATAAGGCTTAAAAACCCCCTATATTCATGATTCCAAGCCCCTTGTGTGCACCTTGTTGATATATGCCCGGATCTAGCCCCTTGTGGGCATCTTCTTGATTTGTATGTGACCGAACCTGAAGTGACTTCTTAGGTTGCCTACGTATCCCCACTTTGGAGAATCAGTTCTAACATAGTTTGTTGGATGTTTGTTAAACCTTTAAAGCATACAAGGCTTGATTTTCTCTTTTTCTTGCTTCCTTGATTGGAAAATGTCTATTCTAATGAGGCAATGATTTTTTTTCACTTCTTTGCTTGAAAAATGTTTTTTCCATATGGGGCAAAGAATTTTTCTTCTCTTTGCTTTTGATTCTTCTCCCATGTTTTTTTTTCTTGTCAGTTCCTTGCTTGGAAATATTTTCCTTATTTGCTTTTAAATCTTCACCGATGGCTTTGTGAGAGTGTGCACACAGTAATCTTTTCCCTCCCCAAGGTTAGGTATACAGGTTTAAGAAATAAAAGCTAATCAATTAGGCTCAAAGGGCTTGCAAGTTGATATCCTGATATGGGTGATATGATAGATTTGGTCTCCCAAGTGATGGTCTCATATCCTTGGAATTGCTTGCTTTTAGAAAACAACCACATTGTTGAGATTCAAGGTGTTAATGTTTGCTTAAGGTCATGATTATTCTCCATCTTCTTCGGATGGTGTGTGAATCAAACAAGACTCTATTGAAATAGATGAATAAAGTGGAGCATGAAGAAAATCGAGATGATTGATGAAGTTTGATGATGTTCATATTCAAAGATTCAATCTTATCGTAAATTTGATGACATTCATTTCCTTAAAGATTTAAAGAGTAAATCATGTCAAAACATTTTATTGAAAAGATGAAAATTTAAAGAACATGTATGAAATCTCCTTTGTTGAACTTAAGGAAGGACAAAAAGAAACTATCTATGACGACTAAAAGATTGGTCTCAAGCAGGCAAGCTCCTTTCTCTTGATCGTCAGCTAATCTTGATTGATTCTTGAAGGTGGAGGCTCAATGATCTGTTTGTCAATCAAATCTTGGATAGCATGCCCCAACATGGTACATTGATCAGTAAAGTGGCCTGCACATTGATGGTAGGCGCAATGCTTATTTAGATCATTGTTCTTGGGTGTTGGGTTTGGAGTGGGTCGAGGATCCAACGGTTGGAGATGTCATTCTTCCCAAAGCTTTTGAAAAACTTCACTCAATGATATAGGTAGTTTTGAGAATGACCTTGATGGCCGCCTTCAAGATGAATTTAGTTGTGGTGAAGAAACTGAATTGAAAGGCCAAGAGGGTGGTTGCTGAGAAGCTAAAACATTGATTACAGACACTGAGCTATTTTGTGAAGGCTTCTTCAATGTTCTGTCATTAATGGCATCCTCAATCTGGGTTCTAGCCCTTATAAGAGCTCTAAAAGTCTCAAAGTAGTGGGCAAATAAAGGCTTACGGTAGATTGGGAGAAGCCTTTTCTTGATGATTTGGACATGTTCAACTTCAATGGACCGGTTAGTCATTTAGGCTGCTTTAGCTCTCCATCTAGTAATAAGGCTAAAAGAGTCTTCTTGGGCTCTTTTTTTGTAGTCTCAAGGTCTTTGAGTGTGATTTCTAACTCATTGTTGTACTTGTACTGCTTGACAAAGGCATTACACCGTTGTTCCCAGTCTGTGGATATAGGTTCTTCTAGGTCTAAGAGCCAACAGAAAGCTGCTCTAGTGAGGGTTTGGTGGAACATCTGGGCCATCATTTTAGTTGTAGCCCCTAATGGTTGCAAGGATCTCACATAGAGCTTAAGATAAGTCTTTGGAATGGTGGTCCCGTTGAACTTGTCTATTTCTGGCATTTTGAACTTATAGGGCAGACAGACCTTTGGGTAAAGGGACAACTTGTGAACGTCAATCATATCGTCACCTCGATTTGACTTGTACATTAAGGTTTCCATTTTCTCAAGCCTTCTAAACAAAGCCTCATCATGGGGCTTTGGTCCTTTAGCGGGCCCATTTTGTTCGGGCCCACCAAAAGGATCATGGGTAGTTGGATTTTGAACTTCTGGATATAGACATGAATCTTGGACTAGTATTGGAGGCACTTATTATGGATTGGGAGGAGCATTATTGGGACCTAGTAGAAGTGGTGGAGGTGGCAGTTGTTGTTGTGCAAAACTCTTGGAAATTTTGTGTGAGTCTTTGTTACTCTTCCCTTTGATCGGTGATGTCTTTCCTTATTTCAGCTAGTAATTGGAGAAACTATTCTTGATCCATGGCCATAGGAGCTGTGTGAAGCGATTGATTTTCCTTTGATGTCATGGTTCTTGAGTTAAGCTCATGAAAAGGAAAACCAAATCCTCGATTACCAAATGAATAAGGAAAACTTTATAGTAAGAAAACCTTTTTGATTTCAAAAATTTTGAATGAGATGATTGCAAAAAGAGTTCATTCCTTAGTAAGAAAAGGAAAAATTGATGATCATGAATTTTTAAAATTTTAATTTTTTTGAATTTTTTTTTTAAAGAAAAAGAAACTAGGGGCATCATGCCTAGGTAGCCCTTATGACCTACGAAGATGAAAATCTTAAGCAAAGGATTCTTACCTACCAAGATGAAAGATTACTCCGACGTCATAAATGGATTTGACCATAATGGATTGAAAAGATATGATGCCTAGAACTTAAATAAGAACTGATGAGGAGTAGATTCCTAAAACATTGATAAGAGAAAAGACTCATGAAGCGGAATTTAATCCTAGCGGAGTGGAAAAAAGTATGGATAATGCCCAAGCGATGCCCGAGCAAGCCATGAACGAATACAGAAATAAAAAAAAAATAAAATAGAAAAAAAAAGAAAAAAAATAAAAGGAAAGTAAAATTTAAATGATAAAATAAAAATAAAAATAAGTAAAACGATATATATGGAAATGACTATATACGTGTATATATGTAGGTGTATAAATATATATATATATATATATATATATATATATTAGTGTATATATGAAAGCATGACATACATATATATATATATATAAAATAAACCGTATATGAATATTTATGTATATAACCATTTGGATAGGCATGCAGTTGGTTGTGATAAGGGAGGGGGACGCGATTTAGGGATCAGGGAGATTTAAAAAGAAAAGAAAAGAAAGATAAGACTGTTGAGGGAAATCGAGAATAAAAATAAAAGGAAAGTAAAATTTAAATGATAAAATAAAAATAAAAATAAGTAAAACGATATATATGGAAATGACTATATACGTGTATATATGTAGGTGTATAAATATATATATATATATATATATATATATATTAGTGTATATATGAAAGCATGACATACATATATATATATATAAAATAAACCGTATATGAATATTTATGTATATAACCATTTGGATAGGCATGCAGTTGGTTGTGATAAGGGAGGGGGACGCGATTTAGGGATCAGGGAGATTTAAAAAGAAAAGAAAAGAAAGATAAGACTGTTGAGGGAAATCGAGAACAAAAAAGAAAGAAGAAGAGAAGAGAGATGAAGGCGACACAGCTACTGCCACATATACGTATGCATGTTATGCATTTAACCTTAATGAAATTGAAGGAGAGGAATAGAGTCTGGACGAGGTAGTAGTAATCATGGCTAGAAACAGAGGAAGGTGAAATTCCAATTGAGGAGAGAGAAAATGAAGTAATCTCCTCTCTCTAAAATTTTGCTATAGTTGCCATTAAACTATAGATTTAAACTATATATGTGAACTTCTATGGTGATAACTAGTAGCGTAGGACCCAAAATAAAACCTAAGAGATTCCAAACAATGAGAATCAATCAAACTGTCATTAATGACCATAACGAAAATGGGTCTGAATCGACCTAAACTAAATGGGTTTTGGAAGCTCGGAGCTTAAACTAGATGCTTCTAGGGTTATGAATCCACAAAAATTAAGAGAAAAGGGTCAAAGGGCTGAGAGATACTTGAAGTTGCAGGTGGCGGGTCAATAAGTGAACATTGCCAATAGTGCTTTAAACTTGATTCCTTGAATGAATTCAAAGACCCCACATCCCTAAGATCACAACAAGCCAAAAATCACCAAATTTAGTGGAGAAACGAGCATATACCGAAGGAGTATACAGATCTTCCATGAAACCCAAACCCAACCTTTGAGCTTGATTCAACCCCTAAAACGAACAGGAAAATGTAGAATGAATTTCCAGAAGCTGTTTTGAATCTATAGCAGTGAAAAACCATGATCAAAACACCATGAAATAGAAGCTTGAAAAATTAGGGTTCTTATGGCTACTGCTCATTGTTTGAGGAAGATGATAAATAGAAACAGGTCGGGTCAACGGGTTCGGGTTAGACCCGCCCAACCGTAATTTAGGGTCTTACAAAATGGTGCAGTTTTAATAAAGTGTTAAAATGTTTTAAAATTAAAATTGGGGTGTTTGGTTGCAGGGTAAATAAATTGAAATTTTAAATTTAAATAGGGATAGGGATAGCCTATCCACAAAATTGGGCTAATCCACTGTTTGTCTATTCAGAATTGGAATAGTAATTGCTGAAGTTCTATTTTGACTCAGAAGTATTAGAAAATTAAATTTAGACCCAGAACTTATGATAAATTACAATATGACGCAAATAAATAAAATATAATACTTAATTATATATTTATAAAAAAGAAAAATTACCAAAATACTCTTAAGTCAAAAAGGAGTCAAACGGACTTCGATTAAAGCAAACTAATAGTGAAATTTTATTATTTCAAACATTCTAGACTCAATGGTAAAGACTAATTTGTGAAAAGTGGTCTCAAGAAGTAAGAACACATAAAAGTGCTAAATAACCGTTTTACCCTTTTTAGTACAGATGTCCAAATTGAAGTTACGGAAGCCTAAACCGACTTTCTTCAACGTTCCAGACTCAATGTGTCATGACTCAAAACCCACCTTGTGTGGATCTCAAATCAAGAACCCCGGCCTGATACTGTTGCCGAACCGGGTCTCTGTACTGAAACTTGAAACTGCGAAAACTTAATCAATGCTATTAACATGCGATAAATATCATAACATAAATAATGGAAGTCTCTAAATAAAAGTTGAATGTATATGAAATCTGGTTCTCAAAATATAGACTTTTAAAAATCTAATACATTACATCCCTAAGACGTGGATAACATGGGAAAGCTACAAGACTGTACTGAATATTATACATTACATTTATCTCAAAAATATGTCCACTGCTATCTAACTGATTGCTACTGCTCCTTCTCCTGCTCCTCTACAGCTTCCCTTCCTGAAATGTTTTAGTAAGTTTGGAATGAGCTTACTTAAGCTCAGTAAGTAATTCTTTTTTGCTCTACCATGTGTATAAGTGAATATAGAAAGCAATATCCATCAAATAATTAGGATAAATGCAAATGTGCTAGCCAGTCAAGAAATATAGAACTCATCAAGGAATATCAAATAGTAGGAACTCAATGATAAAGCAATGAAAATTCGTCTGATAATATAATCATACTGCTACAGTCATGAGCTGTCTCAAGTATAATCATATACACTCAATAAAAAGCTATGAAATCTCATGATCATTCATAATGGTATAACATGATCAAGTTATGATAATCAATAAATGATAGTGATATCAAACTGGGGATGCAATAACTATGGGGCCTGGCTACTCCCTGGGTCCATAAAGCACTGAGCTCAATAATTTAACTCTACGTCCTATGCATCACATAACAACATAGCTCGTGTTCCCATGGAACCTTGACCCGAAGGTCGTGCTACGCATCCGATGGAGTTTGTGACTGAGCATAAATCCGACACTAATAATATATCAAAATCATGCTACTTTTCACGAAGAGTATAGTGGAATCATAACTGGTTCTTGGCTACATAATATAACTATAGCTTTTCGAAGGCTATGGTTACAAGGCTGTAGTGAACCTAACTATCTGGCCCTCACGGCCCTAGGTATAAGTGTACAAAAAGGAATCTATGCACAAGTGTACAAAATCATGATCGAGATATATATAGAAATCAATAAATGCTTCCCACATGATAGGGAATATCAATGTGGCTCAATAAACACTAGTATGCATAGAATACAATAGGCAACATACAAAAAAACTATTGACATGGCTTGGAAAATAACACATGCAGAGATCAGATATTACTTACCTCTTTCTGTATCTGTCTAGAAGGTCAAACCACCTTCTCCTTTCCTCTTGGCGTTCTTATAATTCATAAAACGCATCTCAGTCTATAGTTATATGAACTATGATATTCATCAAATTTTATGTCTCTTTACTATTGGTATCTCTTTTACTTAAATAGGCTCTATTATTGAATTCGGTATGTCGAACAAAGTCGGTTTAGGCCTTTCGCGGAATTCAATTCGGAGTTCTGTACTAAAAAGGGCAAAATGGTCATTTTATACTTTTACGGGTTCTTACTTCTCGAGACCTTTTTTCACAAATTGGACTCCACGGTTGAGTCCAGCATGCTGCGAAATAATAAAAATTCACTATTCTTTTACTTTAATTGGAGTCCGTTTGACTCTTTTTTGACTTAGGGGCATTTTGATAATTTCATTTTTTATAAATAAATTATATAAATATTTAATTAATATTATATTCTGTGGGTCAAATCATAATTATCATAAGTCTAGGGGTGCTTTTAGAATTTCTCAAAGTCGTGGGCTAATCAGAATTTCTGATTTTGGTTATTCTAATTCGGTTTACCCAAACAGCGGATAGGACACCAATTCAGGGATAAGCTATCCCAATTTTGGCTTTCAATTAAATTTTAATTTCTAAACCTTGTGCCCAAACACCCCTAATTCAATTTTTCAAACTTTAAAACTTAATCCAATACTACGTCGTATCAATAAAACGACTGACCTATTTCTATTTCGGTCGGGTCTCGACCTGGATCCAACCCATGGCCTGAACCCAAGCCCAAACTTGACCATTCTTCTCTAGCAATACGCTGGTAGGGTTTCGTCATCCCTTCCGGTGACGACCAACTATTCCGATCCATTTTTTGACCTACAACTGATGCAATTCTCTTCCTCTCTTCTTCTAGATCACAACCTTATCATTGGTTTTCCACAAAACCATTCCTAGCTCCACGAATATGGAGAAATCAGTGGCTCCGGTGACACTCTGGCCAACTGAATTTCTCACATTTTAAGCCCCATTTCTCCATTGTTTTCTCCCTTTTTTCATTCTAATTAAATTCTGCACTCATGAGGATTAGCTCCTTATCATAAAAACTAAGTTTAATACTCAAAAACACCACTTCCCTGATTATCATTTGAAACCTGCAACTGGGATTATCTTGTTCATTTCTTAACCAATTTCCCTTATTCTTTTTGTAAAATGATCCTCATCTTACATTCTATAAGACCTCACATCTAAAACTAAGTTATTATGCCTTGAAAATTAAAAACAGAAATGAAATACCACTAACCTTAGTTTCAGTTTTTTCCTATAGTATCTCCCTTTTTCCTCTTCTGATTTCCACTTCTGCATCTTCCAATTGCTCTCAGCTTCTCCCCCTTTTCCTTTCTTTTTTGTTTTCTACCTAAACACCGCATGTATATATATATATATATATATATATATATAACTCCCACTGCCCCTCTTGGTTTCTATCTCCACTCTCTCACTCTTCCCCCTTGCTGCAGCCTTCTTTGACCTTTCTTTTCTCTTC
The DNA here is from genome assembly GCA_008638375.1 of Nyssa sinensis. Classification (NCBI taxonomy): domain Eukaryota; kingdom Viridiplantae; phylum Streptophyta; class Magnoliopsida; order Cornales; family Nyssaceae; genus Nyssa; species Nyssa sinensis. The sequence goes on from CM018032.1 coordinate 21,293,027, forward strand.
TGAACTTTTCTTTTTCATTCTTTGCTTTAATTTATATATTAACCTTGATATTTGTATGTAAATATCATATAATATGTTTTACACACACTACACACACCAACACACACACACGCACACATTGTCGACACTACCTTCTAGCACACTACTTCCATTCATTTTTGCATGCTGTTTGTGTATATATATATATATATATATATGTATTTTAACTTATATATACATATATATAATTATACTTATTATATGCACATTTTGTATATACACATCTTCTATGTATATATATGTTATGATACGTATGTATTCATAGCATATGATACCATGTGCACGTGTACTCTTATGTATGTTTAGAATTTACATTCTGCACGTATATCGAGAAAGGTACTAGTATACATGCATAATTTCCCATACTACCGGATCTCTCGTACAAGCGATCTCGAGGTTACATGTAATTACTTACCGTACATTTGAATATCGTATATCACTAAATTTGAGAGTTTCACTATTTATCTCAAACTACGTGCCTATTACTGTACATAACTTTTTATGATAGTTCGAGTCTAGTTTGGTATTACATTTATCGGCTTGGTCTATTCATACTTGGCTTATCCTAATCTCGTAATTCCTTGAGATCACGACTTCTACTATTTACCTTGGTATGTGTACTCCTTATTGTATACTAAGTACCATGATAGTTCGGTACATTTTGGAATATACTATTCTTGGTCTGAGTCTGGTCTCGGTTTATTTTTGGTACTATGCTCATGGCTTGGTCTAAGCTCGGTATTTATTATTTGACTCATTAGACTTATGGTCTAGGCTCGTTATTATTATTTGACTATGTAGACTTAATTAGAATTATTCTATTTTATTCGGAACTCATGTTTGGTTACAACTGGTATTACACTACTCGACCCGGTTTATCTCGGTTTACGTGTCATAATTTGGGTCAAGGTGTTACACAATGGTAGAGTCTAAATTAGTAAAAGAGATACTTATAATAATAAGGCATAAAATTTGATGAATAACATTAAAACTGAAACATGTTTATTGAATGATAGGGAACCCAAAGGGAAAAGGAAAAGTTACAGGATACTGAGGTAGATCACACGGATAAAAGGTAAGTAAACTTTTATCTCTTATATGTGGTTTTCCAAGCCACATTCTTTCTATTATTACCAAAATTTTGTACTCATGTACGTTCCCACTGCTATTGTCCCACCATCGATATTGTCCTATTTGGTGGATGTTTATTGACTGTTATCTCATTGTTACTATGATGTAATATGCCTTGAAAGACCTATTGATGGTGTTACTACATGTTATTCCTTACCTTATGCACTTTTTATGGAATCACAAAAAATCAGAAGGTAATGTGAATGTCGGATTTGTGCTCAGTCACAATATCCATCTGATTCTATCTGATTAACAGGACCTACAGGTCGATTGACAGGACCTACGAGTCGAGTCCGTGAATGGACACATGGCAATGATGACATTTTTATGCAGTGAGTTAAAATGACATTTTATATGCTTTCATGTTAAATGGGGTATGCCGGGCCCCCAAAAGACCGAGGGACTGCTAAACCTTGAGCAGAGTAAATGCATCACTCATGTTTGACTATTATGATTGATGTTATTGGATTCATGGGATATTTTTATATTCCTATGAATAGTTTTATGTTGATAGTTCCTTATTTATTGGACTTGACTGTGACCGAATTATTGTGGCAGTATATTTATGTTGATTGTGATTATTGAGCTTTTCCCATATTCATGCTATACCGTTACTCATACTTGTTTATTGTGCCTTACTGTTCATTGGCCATTGTGGCATTTTACCGTTAACTGTAACTCTTTCTATGGTTGGCTACCATGTTACCTGATGAGTTCATATGTTTTTATGTTAACCCTAACCCGTATTGAAGATAGGCTTTTACTTACTAAGCGTTATTAGCTCACCCCACCTACTTATTTTTCAGGTGAGAATGCCGCAGGACCACAATAGGAGTCCAAGAATATAGGGGGACAGTTTGAGGAAAATGTTATGTAGTCTCTCCCATGTACTCACCACCTAATAGTGGTTGTATATTATGTTTATGTCAGTTTACAGTTTTCAGTTGTTAAACAATATTTTGTATTAAGGTTTCCGCTAATCTACTGTTAAGTTACATTATATAATGTTTTCATTGATACAAAGAATGGAAAAAAAGTAAGGACGGCCATTGGGTCGGCCCTACGACATGAGATCCGCATAGGGTGGGTTTCGGGTCGTGACAACTTGGTATCAAAGCAGAGTCTTAGGTTCTAGTGAGTCATGAGAGATCGGATTAGAGTACTAGAACTGTTAAAGTCTAAGAGTCAATCGATAGATAACACTGACATTACTAAGTTAGACCTTCATGAGAACACTGACTATTATTTTACGTATACGTGGACTGATTATCTTTTACAGAAAAAGTTAACACCAGGAATACGGACAATAGACAGAAATCATCTGACTAAGATGGATCGGATAGATCAATTGAACAGAATAGAACACCTTGTGAAAAGAGTCACCAAGGCTCTACCCAGATTCAGGCCCCAGCGGTTGACCATTACAATGAAGTAGTGGCACCAGCAATGACTATAACATGGGGCGGGAAGGACATGGCCAAAAAGGGTCAAAGATGACAATAGAGGCATAATTAAACGCCTCAATTGCCTAAAAGTCCACTAAGGACAATGTCTCAAAAACACGACCGAGAGATGATCGGGCTACTGTACCAGTAGTCGTACGTATTTTTCAGTTACTTACAATCTGCCCATATATTGTTTAAATATTTGATTTATAGTTTCCGTATTTACAGCTAGGTTGAACTTAGGAACAGAACCCCTAGCTACATATTAATTTTTTTAATACCATCGAAAGACTTATCATTGATGAATATTATATATTAGGGGAAAAGACTGTATGTTATGATGGAAATAGGTGATTCTTGAACAATTGAGATGATTAAGTAAATAGTGACCTTTAGGGAATAATATCATGTTTAAAGATAAACGATGAGGATTCTCGAGGAATGACACTTTCGATAAAGGTTATAGATAAATAAACGAGGCTTGAATGAGAAATAGTCGGAAGGAAACTTAATGGATAATTACAGGAGGAGTTGATACTCTAAATAAATTAATGATGTACCAGAAGTATGAAAATTCTTGACTAAGTTACAAGTTGTAATATCCCGACCCGGGATACCGGGTCACATGACACGTATTACGAGAAAAAGAAAATTTTATATATATATAATTAATTAATTATTAAATTAATTAATTAAGTATAAGAAAAGTATATATATTAATTATATGATATATGTATATGTATAAAGTGAAATGTGTATGTATGGATATGAAAACATGTATGTATGTAAGTATGTATATGTATAAGTGAAATATGAAAAGAGTGAACAGTGTGTGAAAGGGGGTGTGTGTGTGTCGGCTGGTGTGTGTGTGTGTTGTCTTATATATGTGTATATGTATATATATGTATATATTATATGTATAAATATCTCAAAGAATTAATGTAAAGCAAGCTTGGGAAGAACAAAATTAATGAGAAGTGAGGGCTATGTAGGGCTATGAAATCAGAAAGAAGAGAGAGAGAACGGAGAGAGAGAGAATGGATGAGAGAGAGAGGTCGGTTCCCTTTTTCTTTAAAAAGGAACAAGCATGCATTGCATGCTTGTTTTGTAAGAAAAGAAAAGCTAAGGAACTGAAGGAGAAGAAGAGGAAGAAAACCAGAAAGAAAAGACATAGAACCCACGACCAAAAAGGTGAGAAATGCTCAAAGTTGTCATTTTCTCTCTCTAGAAATTAGCATGAATATGAACTGTTTTTGAGTTATATATGATCATATAATGCTAGATATATATGTACAAGACTGTTAAGCATGATTTTAGGCTTCAAAAACGCCAAAAAAATGTAAACCCATGAAGAACCGCCATGGGAGGACCTTACTTATAGCAGGTCTGAACCCATGGCAACCAAACTTTGTTTGGTATATAGAGACCTCAACTAGACTCCACAAACATGTTAAAAACATAAATCCGCGATCAAGAAACCTAAGAACAACCCTCCAAAAATGGAGTTACAGTTTCGGGTTTACAAAACAAACCCCACAAACTTACTTCTAAACCTACCTTTATGAACGAAAACTAAATCCCCATGAAGAGGGGATCAAAACAAGACCAACCGTATGAAAAATGAACAAGAAATGAACATTTACGACCGAATTACAGTTCTGGTTATCGAGCTTAAAACCGAAATAAAGAGTTGGTTTTGAACTCCAAAATGAATGCCAAATTGGTTCTTCATGCCTAAGGAACATTTCTACATGAAAACAGTAAGGATCCATGGATCCAAACTGCACGAAAATGGAAAGGAAGGAAAACTGTAATTAGGGTTTTCAGTCGGTCGTCGTGGGGAAGAAGAAGACGGGTCAACTCGGCTTTTAAATAAGGCTGAGTCAACTCGGACAGGTGGCAGCCTCTAGGCTTGCCACCGATTAAATGGAACGACGGCGTTTCATCCCTGTTTTAAAATTTTAAAACAGGTAGGGCTGACATCATCATGACGTCAGCAACACACATAAAATCGGATAGACCGGTTGGGTTGCAACTGAACCGGACCGGTTCACTTATACTTGGACCGAACCCTTTGGTTTTCTAATTTATTTAAAAAATAAATAAACCAACACTTTTGTTAATTACGGATTGACCCCAACTGTTTTGGGAAATTTCACTATGGCCCAACTGATGAAGAATTTATGCATTTAAGCCCCTGAAAAATAATTAAATAATAAATTTAATTATTTAATAAATAAGAAAAATTACTATTTTACCCTTGGGTCATAAATAGAGCAAATGAAGTCCAAATTAAGCATATTAATAGTGTATTTTTACTATTTTGGACATTCTGAGACCAATGGTAGGGTCCGTTTTACAAGACGGGACCCGAAAAATAAAGTCACGTAAGGGGTAAATGACCAAAATATCCCTTAATCAAAATTAACAAGTCATTAGTGTATTCTTACTATCTCGGACCTTCTGAGTCCAATGGTGAGGTCTAAATTACGAAATGAAGTAAAGAAAAATATGACACGTAAAACGATAAATGTCTATTTTGCCCTTTTACATGCAAAGTCCAAATTAAATTTTAGGAAAGCCTAAACTGACTTTCTTGGACACTCCGGACTCAATAGTAGAGTCTATTTGACCAAAAGAAATGTCTAAAATAAAAAAGACATAAAATTTGATGAATAGCATCTGTCAGATGACTATAAATTAAAGTAATGCCAAAGTACTAATCTACGGCATATACGAGAACATGAATTACGAAAAGACACGACGACACATCAACCTTAGAATAAAATTTCTAACTCATAAGTTGTTCTTAGGTGATAAACATGGAAGCGCAACCAAAGAAATTCACCATCATGAATAAAGCCCAAAGGGCTAAAGAACCAAAGCAACAAGCTTTCATGAAAGACCTATTGTGGCAACAAAAGGTAATTAAAAGGCACATAAGAATCGCCAAGGCCACTGAGGCGATTTCGGTTAGACCCTTTATGCATAAATCACCCACCAGGGAAATGGTTGCTGAGGCCAATAAAAAGGAGGAAGCAAAGAAAAGAAAAAAGGAAGAAAAAGAAAATACCGAAACCTTAAGCGAGTGGGTAAAAAGGTAATGCGTGTTTCTTACTCATTCTCTACGATACCACTATAAGATAAGTTGTAGTTAACTTATGTAGTAAAGGAAAAAGTTAAGTTCAGTTAATTAATTTCATTATGAAATTTATGAGTCTTTTTCTAAATTGTTTAGGATAAGGGCTGATAAGGGCAAGACTCCTCAGTAGGGTCTACGGTATATGAGGTGAGTAACCTTGTGTTTGAAGTGGAGATTTAACTCCATGGATTTAAAAAGGTTTTAATGCAAAGATATGAAATGTTTGAAATTCCAAATTCAGTGTTTACATGATTCAGCTTTTAATTGTTCTATTTTATAACCCCATTGTGACATGCTCAGTGATTGGTTTCTGCAACGGTTTTTCCTTTAAATACTTTTCAGCATAGTCTAGTTAAAATGCAATTACTGTTAAATATTCTGAATTTGCCTATTTCAAGTATACGAATGTTTAATTACGAATTTATGAAAAGCATCTATGAGAAAAGTCACATGATAAATATTTTACAAGATAATGGTGCATAAGCACACAGGCAGCATTTTGGGTTTCTTCGGATCTCATTGACCTGTCAAAAACCACTTAGTCAATATTTTGGGTTCTTATTGTAACTCATTGACCTGTCATGTGAAATGCCCAGTAGCAGGATCTAATCCCACAGGCAAATGAGATATCTCTATTTATAAGTAAGATGGGAGTCCGGTTCGAAACAGATTCCACTAATGGAAGTGATAAGATGACAAATGGTTTGAAAATGGAAGCAGGTTTTTACTCTCATTTTCAATGTGTATATGTTTGAGTTTCTTATACTCTATTTAAGAAATACATGATATGTTATATGTTTTAAAGTTCATATGTATAAGTTTAGCTTGAATACTTTGAATGTTTCAAAGCTACATGTTTTAAGGAATGCATATATTCTGTATTCAAATATACGAACAATTGGCGGTGACTATTTTACAAACTCTTATGTACTAAACCACTACTAATTGAAAACCCCATGACGAATACTGGAATTCCTCACAAGCTTAGATTAGCTTACCCGGACTTTGTTCGGACCCCCCTTTCTGGTGATTCAGCAGATAGGGTCTTAAGGACGATGGCGATGAGTCTAGCTATTTTTGGAAGGATATGTTTAAGTAGTTTCTTTTGAAGAACCTATGAACACTAGTAGTACATTTTGTACGAGTAGACGATGTAAGAATATGTAATAAGCCCTCAGGGCAACCGAATATGTATTGTATTAATGTATGAAGTTTTTAAGTTTTTGTTATACTCTGAATGTGTAACCATGTATGCTATGTATGGAGCAGTAGTATCGGACGGATAGTGCATAATTTAAAATGAGAAAAGAAAAGAAAAAGTTTTTCACGCTTCTGCAAAACGTATGTTGCACATCTATTCGATATCGCTGCCTACGTGAGCCTTCGCCCAAGGGTCCCCGGACCTAAGGGTGGCGGTCGGGATGCGAGATCCGCACAGGGTGGGTTTCGGGTCGTGACACAAGTAGACCTTGATAGGGTAGAGATGAATAGAGTCTTGAAGATAATTACTAAATCAGCGAGATTGCCAGAACTAATCTTATGAAATGTGATGATTTTGAAAAGAGGCTAACACACGATGAATAAATGTTAGGAATGAATTCAATGAATCTTGTGATCTAAGATGATGTGTGACAGATTTTAGTCAATACTCTATCAAGTTAGATGAAGGTAAATGATAAATGATTCTAAATAACTGTTAGGGATCAATATGATCTAAATGATCGTAAAGACTGAATTGGTATTAAATCGTTTAGAGAAACCATGGAATTAAGATGATATATGATTTTGAGGTATTACGAGGAAATCATTATTCATGAATGATATACATAGAACATATGAGGTACAGATCATAAGTACATTGTGATTAACCGATTAGATACAATTAAAGAAACTAAGAATCCATTGAGTTAAATTGTTAAATGATCGGTGACTTTGGGGGATGATAGCTTGTTAAATACTAAGGTTAATAGTCTTTGGGGAAAGACTATGCTATGACTGACTTTGATGTTTCTTGGACGATTAAGATGACCAAATGAATAGTGAATTTTAGGAGAAAGTAGTATTCTTAAGGGTAAATGTTAAGGATTATTGGGAAGAATCGTACCAGTGTCGAGGTTGATGACTCTTAAGTCATTAAACTTTGAATTGGTCAATGAATCGGGGGAAACTATCATTTGAGTAAAGGCAACAGTTAATACTCTTTTGGAAGATATAAGGTGATATAGAGTTAGGATTGTGAAATCTTGGAAAGTCGATGGATTTAACAATAAATCTATATGAGAGATGGTCTGAGAAAGACTTAATGAATTGCAACATGAGGAGTTTGAGACTCCAGATGGATTGATGACATATCAGGAATATGTCCAGAGCTGACTCTGACAGTCTTTACATAGATAATATATACATGAATGGTCTGAAGGGTACAAGCACCCCTATTGAATACAAAGAATAAATATGAAAATGTAAACTCAATACTATGATATCCTCAGTCCATCCTACAATGCTTCCACTATTTTCGTCCTTCTGTCCAATACTTGCCATTCCCATGATAGCAGGGGTGACTCATGACACTTAATAGGGTTTCCAAAAACACATAAGCAAGTAGCATGCAAAAACTAATGCAATTCCGAAGATGATAATTCCTAATGTTTAGTATGCATCACAAGCACATAATAACAACATATACAGTGACTGTCACGACTCGAAACCCACCCTGTGTGGATCTCGCATCGCGACCGCCACCCTCAGGCCCGAGGACCCTTGGGCGAAGGCTCACATAGGCAGCGGTATCGAATAGATGTGCAACATACGTTTTGCGGAAGCGTGAAAAACTTTTTCTTTTCTTTTCTCATTTTAAATTATGCACATCCGTCCGATACTGCTGCTCCATACATAGCATACATGGTTACACATTCAGAGTATAACAAAAACTTAAAGACTTCATACATTAATACAATACATATTCGGTTGCCCTGAGGGCTTATTACATATTCTTACATTGTCTACTAATACAAGATGTACTACTAGTGTTCATAGGTTCTTCAAAAGAAACTACTTAAACATATCCTTCCAAAAATAGCTAGACTCATCGCCATCGTCCTTAAGACCCTGTCTGCTGAATCACCTGAAAGGGGGGTCCGAATAAAGTCCGGCTAAGCTAATCTAAGCTTGTGAGCAATTCCAGTATTCGTCATGGGGTTTTCAATTAGTAGTGGTTTAGTACATAAGAGTTTGTAAAATAGTCACCGCCAATTGTTCGTATATTTGAATACAGAATATATGCATTCCTTAAAACATGTAGCTTTGAAACATTTAAAGTATTCAAGCTAAACTTATACATATGAACTTTAAAACATATAACATATCATGTATTTCTTAAATAGAGTATATAAAACTCAAACATATGCACATTGAAAATGAGAGTAAAAACCTGCTTCCATTTTCAAATCATTTGTCCTCTTATCACTTCCATTAGTGGAATCCGTTTCGAACCGGACTCCAATCTTACTTATAAATGGAGATATCTCATTTGCCTGGGGGATTAGATCCTGCTACCGGGCATTTCACATGACAGGTCAATGAGTTACAATAAGAACCCAAAATACTGATTATGTGGTTTTTGACAGGTCAATGAGATCCGAAGAAACCCAAAATGCTGCCTTGTGTGCTTATGCACCATTATCTTATAAAACATTTATCATGTAACTTTTCTCATAAATACTTTTCATAACTTCGTAATAAACATTTGTATACTTGAAATAAGCAAATTCAGAATATTTAACAATAATTGCATTTTAACTAGACATGCTGAAAAGTATTTGAAGGAAAAACTGTTGCAGAAACCAATCACTGAGCATGTCACAATGGGGTTATAAAATAGAACAATTAAAAACTGAATCATGTAAACACTGAATTTGAAATTTCAAACATTCCATATCTTTGCATTTAAAACCTTTTTAAATCCATGGAGTTAAATCTCCACTTCAAACACAGGGTTACTCACCTCATATACCGTAAAGCCTACTGAGGAGTCTTGCCCTTATCAGCCCTTATCCTAAACAATTTAGAAAAAGACTCATAAATTTCATAATGAAATTAATTAACTGAACTTAACTTTTTCCTTTACTACATAAGTTAACTACAACTTATCTTATAGTGGTATCGTATAGAATGAGTAAGAAACACGCATTACCTTTTTACCCACTCGCTTAAGGTTTCGGTATGTTCTTTTTCTTCCTCTTTTCTTTTCTTTGCTTCCTCCTTCTTTTTATTGGCCTCAGCTACCATTTCCCTGGTGGGTGATTTATGCATAAAGGGTCTAACCGAAATCACCTCAGTGGCTTTGGCGATTCTTATGTGCCTTTCAATTACCTTTTGTTGCCACAATAGGTCTTTCATGAAAGCTTGTTGCTTTGGGTCTTTAGCCCTTTGGGCTTTATTCATGATGGTGAATTTCTTTGGTTGCGCTTCCATGTTTATCACCTAAGAACAACTTATGAGTTAGAAATTTTATTCTAAGGTTGATGTGTTGTCGTGTCTTTTCGTAATTCATGTTCTCGTATATGCCGTAGATTAGTACTTTGGCATTACTTTAATTTATACTTGTTAATTTTGATTAAGGGGTATTTTGGTCATTTACCCCTTACGTGACTTTATTTTTCGGGTCCCGTCTCGTAAAACAGACCCTACCATTGGTCTCAGAATGTCCAAAATAGTAAAAATACACTATTAATATGCTTAATTTGGATTTCATTTGCTCTATTTATAACCCAAGGGTAAAATAGTAATTTTACTTATTTATTAAATAATTAAATTTATTATTTAATTATTTTCCAGGGGCTTAATTGCATAAATTCTTCATTAGTTGGGCCATAGTGAAATTTCTCAAAATAGTTGGGGTCAATCCGTAATTAACAAAAGTGTTGGTTTATTTATTTTTTAAATAAATTAGAAGACCAAAGGGTTCGATCCAAGTATAAGTGAACCAGTCCGGTTCAGTTGCAAACCAACCGGTCTATCCGGGTTTATGCGTGTTGCTGACGTCATGATGACGTCAGCCCTACCATTTTAAAATTTTAAAACAGGGATGAAACACCGTCGTTCCATTTAATCGGTGGTAAGCCCTAGAGGCTGCCATCCTGTCCGAGTTGACTCAGCCTTATTTAAAAGCCGAGTTGACCCGTCTTCTTCTTCCCCACGAGACCGAATGAAAACCCTAATTACAGTTTTCCATTTCCCTCTATTTCGTGAGTTTCTACTCAGCCAATCTCCACTGTTTCTAACCTAATCCATTTCTGGGACATTGGTTAAGAGTTTGGCATTCATTTTAGACTTTAAAATCTCTTCATATGTTCGGTTTAGGACTGGATAATCCAAACTGTAAGTTGGTGGAAAATGCTCATTTCTGAGCTAAAACCCTTTGGGTTTGATCCTTTATGATCCATTTTTATGTAGTCTTAGTTTCCATTCATGAATATTATTTTAACACCGAGTTTAAAGCTTTGGGTTTCAAACCTGTAGCCTGCAACTCAATGTTTGGAGGGCATTCCGTGAGCTTTTTGATCGCGGGTATAGGTTTTTAAGTTGCTCATGTTCTCATCTCGAAGCCTTGGTAAGCCAAAAATGGTTTGGAACAAGTTGGTTCAGACCTGCTTCAAGCAAGGTCATCAATGGCCGTAGCTTCTGGGTTTCATGGTTTTAGTCGTTTTCATAGCAAATTTTCATGCTTGATACACGTGTAGACATATATTAAGCATCATATATACATAACATAACCTAAATCTCTTAACACATGCAAAATATTCTAGAGAGAGAATTTTAAAAGTTTTCGGTGGGTTCACTTTTCACCACTATTTTCTCTTTCTTTCTTGCTCTGAATCTTCCTTCTATCTCCTCAGTTCTTCTTCTTTTGGTTTCTTTCGTGAGAGAACAACATGCTTTGCATGTTTTGGTTTTTTAAAAAAAAGATAACCGACCTCTCTCTCTCCTCCAAATCTCTCTCTATAGTTCTCTCTCTCTTCCTTCTGGTTTCGTAGCCCTACATAGCCCTCCCATCTCATAAATTTTGCTTTTCTCCTTTCAGCTTTGCATTGAATTGTTGCAAGATATTTTGTATACATATATACATATAATATAATACACACACTTACACATGAGAACACACACACTATATTGCCGACACACACTCACACACTCACACACTGCACTGTTCACAACCTTCATATATTTACTTATATATATTTTTAATTTAATTATATACATACATGCATACATATTGGATCACATATATATGTATTTATGCATACATGATATACCTTCCATGTTGCCATAAATGTGTGTTAAAATATTTATTTAATTATAATTAAAACTAATTATTTCATATAAATAATTAATTAAAATATTTATTTAATTAATTATTTTCTTTGAGTGTAAATGTTTTTACACTAATTTTCTTTAATCTCGAAATACGTGTCATATGACCCGGTATCCCGGGTCGGGATATTACAGTGACAGACATAGGTATAACTATCAAGAATCTATGGTACCACTCTTTTATAGATCAATACCTAGAAGTAGGGGTTAAATAGGTTAGTTTTAGAATTAAAAGTTTCACAATTATTAATTACAAGTCTTGTCTGCAACAACGATGCCACAACAACAAAATCACTCAACGTGATTAATCCAACATATAAGCCATTCCACCAATGTAGAGAGTAGAATTGTTCAAAGATACAAACCTATTAACAACAACCTAATTGATCAACTACTTCAATTTGATACTCAACTAAATCAATTTGATGAAAAATTTAACTAAGTGATCAAATGTCAATTCAATTCAACTTATAATTTCAATTGCTCAATTAAGTTTTCAGTTAATCAAATTTATGCTTAATTATGAGAATCATGAAAACCTAATATCAATATCAAATTCATGTGGAAGCATTCAAGCAAAAAAAATTTTAAATTATAAGAGATGAAGTGATTGAGAGATTTGTATAACCGATTGATAATGGAGAAACCACTAAAGACAACAATCCTTGGTGTAAAACTCCAGAGTCTGACCAATGCTTAAGGAAAACTTCCACTACGATAAAAATTGAATTACAACATATCTATGAACCGAACTTTACCCCTTAAGGTCCGTTCTACCTGATCACGTCTTCAATTTCCTCTTGAATCCATAAGCTCCTCATAGCTAGAATCTCAACCCTTCATCAATGGTGAAATAACATGAGCAAAAGGCTTTTAGATCTGATTTAGATCTAGTGAATGATCTAAATCAATCAATGAATGATAGTAGAGAAATACATGATTGACAATTATGATTAATCTCTCATGAAAGCTTTTTGATCTCTCAAGAATATAGCTTTCACAATTGAAATCTCTCTTACTCCTTTTTTACTACTCTCAACTGAGTTTTCATGATTTTTTGCAATGAAATTGTTCAATCCAAAACAAGCTTAAAAAAATATTATAAATATTTTTTCCGCCTAGAATTCATTCGAGCAAACCATCACTTATTCGAATGAGCCTTCCATTCGTTTGAACGAACAAGGAACAAATATCAAACGAGCACATTTCTAAGTTGCAACTTTTTCTTTGATACCTGCTTTTTGAACTTATGAAATGAATGAGATGAACTTCTATTGTTCGTTCGAATGAGAATAGGGAGTTTCTCATCCTTAGCTTGTCTTGTTAACATAATTTTCCCTTAGAGTTTTTAAGATGCATTTTTGGAAAAATTGTTTCACAATCACAAGTCTAACACACACATAATGTTATGATGAAAACTAAATGCAATGTGTGAGTGTGTGAATCTAAGTCAAAAAAAAAAAAGTCTAATATACCTTTCGTGAACCAAGTCAGTCGGTAGATATGCACGGTAATGTCGCTTGGACTATCTTGGTGTAAAATAGGCATTGAAGTACTCACTCTTCGGACTTACGTAATGATTACACACAAAGCACATTTTATCAAACTGAATTAGCCAATTACAATATTCGACCCCTTGGTCATAACACATTCCATGTGATGTAACAGTAATAACGAAACAGTCAGTATATATATCAAACTGAGCACAAGGTATGAGTAAGAGTATGCAAACCCCACAAAGCACCGAGCACAAGGTATGAGTAAGAGTATGCAAACCCCACAAAGCACCTCTTCCCTGTTCAAGGCAACAAGAATATATATATATATATATATATATATATATATATATCTGATGACAGTATATACAAAACAGATCAGTTGCACAACCAACTCAGTCCTCAACCAGATAATCAGCTAGGTATGATCATCACATAGTCCCAGTACATATTAAATACAACCATAATACACAAGTCAATCATCATCTACTGCATTCATCCAAATAACCGATGCAATAACTCAATGTATAATGTGCAACACTTTCATGAATGCAATATGATATGCTTATCATTTCACGATGCCTTTGACATATACAAAAGACCCCTAAAGCACCTATATCCTACCCTTTCATGAGTTGCTAACTCATTAGCCAAGAAAACCTCTCGTGTAAGGTTACGGTCCGTAATCAAATGGAGTCACCATCCCCATCACATTAATCAGGGATCACATTCTCTCATTATCACACAATCCAAATCATCTAATTCACACAAATCTCATACCACTCCGGTATGATCAAGATCCTCAATTTCACATAATCTCGTACCATTCTAGGCATGTTCAATGTCCTTATATCCATTCAATCTCATACTACTTTAGTAAGATCAATATCATCATGTTCACTTAAATCTCACACCACTCAAATATGCATCAATGGTATAAATAATAGTAAGCACCCAAGTCCACAACAATTGTAATTCAGTGTGACACAGTATATTCGGTTTACCAGTAATCACAGAAGTCACAGTGTTCATAGATATACATCCATAGTGGAAATAAAAATAATAATAAGCATCAACATGATAATCACATTCATATTATAATATCAGGCGGAAGTCTAACATCATGATAATCATAATAATAGTCGTAGCATACAGATAAATAAGTAATAAAGTATCTAACAATAATGACAAACATACATGTCAACAGGTTAAGACCTCACCCTAGGCCCAATCATCACCGCGCTATAAAGAAACATTACATGTGTCATTCATAAGGTGTTTCAAATACCTTACACACTCGCTGTTCCATCCCGGGGACTACCATGGTCCTTAATACTAAGTATCTTGTCAAGTATTAATATTTTTTATGGCTAATTACCTATTAGCCTACACATTGGGTGCCTATTTGCCCAAATGGATATAAAAAACGTATTCCTAGGTCTCAAAAACCCTAAAGAGGCCCTGCCATGTTGTTTCTGAATCATTTGAATATCTTTTAAGCACATTAAGGCATTTTTATAATTTACCGAACAAGTTATACATCTACCGAGACACTGTTTCACAAAACCGACCTTGAAATTGGATCCAAAAGCTCCAAAAGTCCTAAAGATGTTCATTTTACATTTTATTAACTCCTTTAGATATAAGATCCATGCTTAGGGCCATTTTGGTAATTTTACATATTCATGTGGGACCACTCCGAGTCCCTATTTCATAAATCTGATATTATATTTGAGTTCCTAGCATCCAAAAATATTGGAAACATCTCTTTTAGATTTTAATCTGGCTTTTAATTGCTCAATTTAAGTTTAAAGTACAATCGGCATTTTATCATTTAGGTGGGACCATTACCGGATTCCAATCTGACCATATATTTAAATTTTGGGCATCCAAAAACTTTGGAATAGTCATTTCTAGATTTTAGCTAGCCTTTTACATAAATTAGTATCAGGGGTATTTTCATAATTTTTCATATTTTGGTGGGACCACCGGGTCTTTGAATATCCAAACCAACCCCGCCATTGAGTCCAGAACACTCAAAAACCTTAAAAAATCCATTTTTTCTATTTTAAATGAATTTAAAATTCAAGTTATTGAAGGAGAGGTATTTTTGCAATTTTATCCTTTTTTAACTGGTTCAACAATGAACCTCTAGTCACTATTTTTCATCCCTCTTCCTTCCGGTCCTCTTTT
The DNA here is from genome assembly GCA_008638375.1 of Nyssa sinensis. Classification (NCBI taxonomy): domain Eukaryota; kingdom Viridiplantae; phylum Streptophyta; class Magnoliopsida; order Cornales; family Nyssaceae; genus Nyssa; species Nyssa sinensis. Next base: position 21,308,845 of record CM018032.1, read on the forward strand.
TAGGACATTTTACAACCATCCCTAACATTCATAACGCTTCAATCCTCATAGAATCCTGAAAGACAGTTTCTCTAACAAACACATGTTAAACACACTCACACACACAGTTGCATATATACAATCATACACACACATTTGGCTAACCAAAACACCCCATCATGCTCCAAATCAAGCAACTAGACTAAATGAAAGGTATAGAAGCCCTTACCTCTGTCCATAGCTCTAGTTCTAGATAGAGAGAGAGAGAGTAGAGAGAGAAATCTTGGTGAGCTTCAATAGTTGCTACCTCGACTCCAAGTCTATTCTATCCCTCTATTCCTTCTTCTTTCTTCCTTTTTCTTTTCTTTTTTTTTTCTTTTCCGCCTCTCATTCTTCTTCATTTCTTCCATTTCTTTCCTCTTTTTTCCTTCTTAGTTTCACAGTGTGTGTTTCACACATATATAAACACACACATATACACACTACCTCAAGCACACACACAATCACTGATACATTTATATACACACATATATCTTCTCACACACACATACTTTCTTCTCTCACAAAACACACACACACATACTCAAACACACACTCACACATCCAGTCGCGAGAGGGAGAGTGAGAGAAAGAAGGAAAGACTGAGAGAAAAGGCTAGTTTGTCGCATGGTGGGGGAGGGGAAAGAGAGAGAGAAAAAAAGGAAAAGGTTATGAGATGTCTACTCTATATCCCATTTGTAAAGATCTAAAAAATGAGGATAAATTTTTCGTTTTTACCAGTAGGACACTATTCATGCACTATTTGCCAGTGGGGCACTGTACATGCATCATTTAGACATAAGTCATATTTAAAAGCATAATTTGAGTATGGCAGGGAAATATGCTTAGAATGTTAAAATACACCTCCTGTGAGAATTTGAGCCTAATTAGAGATAGTTTGAAAAATGGACCCGAAAAAAGGCATCCTAAGTGGCCCGAGTGGGCCCAGCTGCAACTGCCAACAGGCGAAAATAAATTTTTTTAAAAAATATCCTTTAAAATAATTTTAAGAACTTTGGTTAAAGCATAATGTCTAATTGAGGCATTTCAAGGCGGGTTGTAGTGTAATGGGGTCCCGTGACTCATTAAGGGCGAAATTGTCTTTTCACCCCTTAGCCCTTGAGTATAAATACAGCACTTGAGACTTAAAATTCTCAAAATTAGTCTGAGGATATATAGCAAGTTGTGTTTGGAGAGAAAAGGTGAGAAAAACCTAGGTTTTCCAACTTTTCACCTTCCAAAACTCATTTCTAGCCTTAACATTTCACAAGGCTTCCTTCTAGGAAGTTGTTCCCTACCTCAAAGGCTACATTCTTATCAATTGGTTCGGCTGCACAGTGAGTACAACTCCCTAGGGTTGAGAAAAACCCTTCTAGGTATGATATTTTGCTAAGTAAAGAATAAAATTAAGTTTAGGAGTATTTTTATATATTGATTGTATGACTTACATGCTTACTTGTTGTTAGAAAACCATCTAGCATATAGTTACTTTGAAAACCTAGGATTGGTACCTTGTGTACTTATGTATTCTTTGAGAATATGGTGAAGTAATGAACATGTAACTTGAATATATGAATAATTCATTGCATTCTAGCTTATGTTCATGTAGACAAAGTCTTGTAGTTTGAAAGTTATGGTTTGCTCAATGTATTGGTACTTTGTGTACTTGGATAATCTTTGAGAATTTGGTAAGGTTGTGAATATGTAACATGATTATATGTGTAATTGATTGGATTATATGCTATGTTCATGCAGATAAAGTTTTGTAGTTTAAAAGTTATACCTTGCTTTATGTATGATACATTATTTAAGGCACACTCCATGGGTTTGATAAATGTCTCATTAAGATTGCACAGAAAAATCAAGGCATCTTGGCATACGTGAATCTTTGGAAACATGGCGTGTGTTGAGCACTTTGGTGTTTTGCATTATGAGGGTGTAGATCTTGTGGTGAAAAATCCAAAATCTGGCCAAGGACTGGTACTCGTTGATCCAACAAGAGCGGACCGTGGAACGAGACATGGGTTGGGCATAAAGTTGCATGGGTGTGTCATGCAGATTGTCATTGCATTGCATTAAGGAATTGGAAAGATAATAACTCATAAATGTTCACTTTGCACATCCCACACCTTACTTTTGTTCTTTATATTAGCATTATGTCATACAAGCCGTCGTGCTTACCCTATATGGGATTACATATTTCTGATGAGACTCCTAGCACATTAGACTTGAGGAAGTCTTAAAGATTAGAGGGAAAAAGTAGATTTTGAAGTATATTTGGCTTATGGGCTACATTTTTTCATGTATGGGCATCAGCACAAATAGCTTGTGTTTAATTTGGAAAACTGTGGACTATAGGCCTTGGGCCATTTTGTGATGTTAGGGCATAAGTCCCATGAAGTTTATTGCATGTTAAAAAAACTTGGACCTTATGTAAGCTATGAACTAAATTTTATATTGGATAGTATGTAATTGAGTATTGAATATAAATGAGGAGCATGGAGCTCCATGCAGTTATTTGTTTTTAAATATGCTTGTGAATGTTAGCATTACACAATTGTATAAATAATTATTCATTAAGTGTTGTGTTGGTGTTAAGAAGGATGATGAGAATGAATGAGACTAAGGAAAATAGGTTAATGGACAAAGCAAACCATGTCAAAATTTTGTGAATTAAAAAGAGTCATTGGGTGTGTAAAATGCCCCATATATAAATGGGAAGAGTGCCAACAAGTGGGGGGGTTAAAAACCTTGAGGAAGTAGGTTAAAAATTGAAAAAAATCAGCTTGCAGCACTTTAGAAAAAAATTCAGAAAAAAGGGAAAAACAACTTGTAGTAACCAGCCAGTAGACTAGCCCAGCCCACGCGCGCGCCTGCTGCCATGCCCGTGCACGTGCCTGCTGCCTTGGCATGTCATGGGCATGCCCTGACTTGCCTTCCAAGGCCATTTTAAGACCATTCTTTCCTATGTTTGACACCATGTTTTGGAGCCCCTTTTTGGCCATTATACCAAGTTATGTTGGGCACCTTTTTAGGACACATTTTAGTCACTATTCAAGGCCATGTTTGGCCATTTCCTTAGACCACTTTAGGTAAGATTATTGACCTATTCTTTTTCTATTCCTTAAGGCATTTGGGCCATTGTTCCAAAGCATATTTAGAGACATTTTGGGCTATCTTGGGGGCCATGCTTGAATATAACTTAGACTAATTTTGACTATTGGTTGGGGGAGATGTTTGATCGGCATTTGAAACCCATCTTGGGCTAAGTCTAGTAGCAAATTTTCATTCTTAATTTTGGAAAAACATGGGAAATAAACGTGTAATCAACTAAATTCATTTAATTGCCTTTAATTAATTCCTTTTAGTTTATTTTCACTCACTCCTCGGGTTTTGGAAATTCGAGGCGTGACACCATTAACCCATTTTGTCCCCTTACAATACACCTTTACACACACTTACACCCTCTCTCACCACCCTAATGCTTGACACTTGTCCCTATTCTAAAAGGTTCCCTATAACTTCCTTTAGAAGCTTTGCATGCATCCTCATATGCCACATGGCTAGTTGGCCAATTACGCACATACATGCACCCGAATTTAAACTATCTCAGAATCACACCAAAATTGATATCCAAGCTAATTTCAACGTTCAGATTCTAAATATGCAATCCATTTCTCCAAATTCCATCGTTTGGATTTTGATACTTATTTGTGTCTTGTAGATGACTATGTAGGTCTGTGATTCACACTAGTCCCGAATAAATTATCAAAATTCCTTTTAGCCTCTTATAATTATATTGACGACTCACCAACTCTTTTTTACAATTTTTCTAACACATCTTCCATTAATTTTCAATCTGGCCTCAGTTAGTGCTAGTAATTCATCGAATTGCCCTTTCATGATTTTTTAGGTCCTTACACTAAAAATGAGTTTTAATAAATTTTAGCTATGGTGTCACAACTCAAAACCCAACTTATACGGATTTTGAATCGCGACCGCTACCTTCCGACCTGAGGGCCTTCGGGTGGACTATGTATGCAACGATGTCGGAGGGTGGCGGTCGCGATTCGAAATTTACATAGGGTGGGTTTTCAGGTCGTGACATAGTGGTATTAGAGCTCTAGGTTGGCTTAAACAAAAATAAGTGACGCTAGAAGAATTAGTAACGATACTATGAGTTAGGTAGGTCCTAGGCTACCTAAGAATTAAAGATAGCAAATGAGTTATTAAGGGAAACCTAGGTGAAGTATATGATTTGATTTGAAGGTGGGGTATGGGACCCGCATTACATAAAGTAAATATTTGAAGTACATGATTTGAAGGTGGGGTATGCGACCTGCATTATATGATGTAAATATTCTGAAGTATATGATTTGATTTGAAGCCGGGGTATGGGATCCGTAATACATAAAGTAAATGTTTTGAAGTATGTGATTTGATATGAAAACGGGGTGTGTCGTGTTTAACAGGAGGCAGGGTAAGGGACCCACATTAGAGTAAAGTAAGTAACTAGAAGTAGGTGTAATAGGAAGGTAGGGTATAGGACCCGTAGTTTAGTAAAAGTAGTGAAACAAAGACAAGAAGAAAATGTGGGCTATAGAACCCACTACGAGAATCAAAAATGATAAATTTTAAACCTTTAAATTATAAAGTAAGTGAATATAACCTTATGTGATTATAGCATATGATGAAAAACTAACAATACTTATTTTTCAGAAACAATGGTAAACACAAGGAGAAATACAAGAAACCCTGATGAAAGACTAGACCGAGTTGAGCAAATTCTGGAAATTATAGCTCGAACCATAATTGGTGTCTAAGCCTAGGGCGAAGCACCACAATAGGTACAGAATCCTGGGCTACTGCAGGACCAAGGACAACCTACTGAGGCAAGGAACATGTCGATTCATAAGACATTCCAAAGCTTTAAGCCTCCGAGATTTGATGGGCTAGCATCTACAATTGACGCTGAGGCGTGGGTCTTAGAGATAGAACGCATATTCATAGTCCTACCATGTATTGAGGAGCAGAAAGTCTCCTTTGCTGCTTTTGCTTTCAAAGATGCAACATATAGATGATGGCTTCTAGAGAAGGAGAGTGAGCCTCCTGATGACATGGGAGCAATTCTTGGAAGTATTTTATGACAAGTATTTCCCACAGTCGATGAAGAATTAGAAGATAGCAGAGTTTGAAACTCTAACACAATGGACCATGACCGTAGAGGAATACGAGGCTAAGTTCATAGAGCTAGCCCATTTTTTACCCCACATCATCATTACAGAGGATCTAAAGGCCAAGAAATTTGAGAATGGCCTCAGAGATGGCATTAGGTACAAACTTGAGCCCTTTGAGCTCCCCATGTATAATGTAGTGATGAACCGTGCCAAAATCTTTGAAAGACCTGGGATTGCTCTATCCTAGAAAAAAAGACAAGAAACATATTAGCCCCACTCCCCAACTAATGAAAAAGTCTAGGACAGGAACCAAGAGTATGGCTTCGGTTAATGAGGGGGGAAATACTAGTCAGAAGATAGCAGAGATTCCTATATGCCCTACCTGTTAAAGGCAGCATTTTGGACCTTGCCAGCAAATCACTAGAGCCTGCTACAAGTGTGGGCTAACTAGGCATCTCATCAAGGATTGTCCAAAGTGGAATCCAGCAACCAGGGAACCTACTATAGTAGCTTCATCAGCTACACCACGTACACAAGCCCTGACTGCTGAGAAACCAAGAGGGAGTAAAGAACCTATGAGGTATGGACGAGTATTCAATATATTCTCTGACGCTGCACAGATCTCTAAGGGTCAGCTAGGTACCCTATCTAATACTTAATTTTTGGTCTTATATACCTACTTGTCATTTAAATTTGACTACTAGACACGCAAGCATATAGATAGAAATAACAAGAAGGAAATGAGAGTAAAGTTTTATAAATAATCGGGAACTCTCGAGTTTTGAGGACAAAACTCTAATAAGGAGAGGAGAATGTAAAACACCAGGGCAATTTGGCTCACTTTATGATATTTAAAATGATAGTTCAATTTAAACATGAAAGACCGAGTGTCGGGGTATAATACACACGTAAGCGATGTATAGGGCATGCGCAGCTACGAGTAAACATATAAGTAAATTATATGCATATATATATGTGTGTGTGTGTGTGTATATATATATATGTTAATATATATATATATATATGTATATATAAAATGAGAATGTAGAAAAAGGTATGAGTGTGGGTGCAGTGTCGACAGCCACTATGTGAAAATTAAAATGTGTCAGTGTGTGTGCAGTGATGTACAGTGAGAAGCTGAAAGTATTTTGGTATTCAGAAGTAAGAAACCAAGGAAGAATAAGGAAGAAACAGCAAAGAAAAAGTTAGAAAATTTACTGTGATTTTCAAGTTTTGATTTCTGGGTTTTTTGTAAAGTTGCATAAAGCTTAGAAATAAATTGGTAGTTAAATTGTATGGAGAAAATGGAATACATAGGAAGAAACCACATGTAAATTAGTGAAGAAATGAAGAAGATATGAAGGTTTATCGAAAAGTTTATTTTTTAGAAAAATTAAAATTTGAAGGTGTTTTAAAGGCTTAAAATGCTATCTAAGAGTCTTAATTTATGTTTTAGGATGTTTAGAAGTGAAAGTAGCCTTTAAAATGATGAAAAATGAAGAAAAAAATTTAAAGCTTTACAGTCCGGTCACCGACGCCGGAGAAGGTGATTGGAACTGCACAGTAATGGTTGCCGAAAAGTCAGGGAAGAAGGAAGGGCTATTTGGATCACAGGTTAAGTTAGGCCTCAGGTCGAGATGGGACCCGCCCAAACGTAGTGAGGGTTACTCTCATACGGTGCCGTTTTGGGCCTTTGAGGTTTCGAACAAGAAACAGATTTAAGGAAAGAAAATAGGAAGGGAGTTGCTGCAGGTGAGAGTCGAACCAGAGACCTAGGTGAGGGTGGGCACTATCCCCAACACACCCACCACCATGCCACAAAGGCACGTGTGGTTAAATATGAGAATTATATATATAATTAAGTAATTAAATTAAATAATTTAGTTAATTGTTATTTTAAATCTTGATGTCCAAAATTAGCAAATGAATAGAGTAAATTTATTATTTTGGATCTTTTGGATCCAATAGTAGGGTCCGTTTTATGAGACGAGACTCTAAAAAATAAAGACACGTAAAAGTCTAAAATGACAATTTTACCCCTAGTACCCCCGAAGCCAAATAGAAGTCCGAGAAGGTCTAAATTGACTTTCTCAGATGTTTTGAACCTAATGGTGAGGTCCATATTATGGAATGAAGTACAAAAAAATAGAGTACGTATATATGTGAAGTTACAAAAATAACCTTGAAATTTAATGAAACTACTAGAAAAATATAATTAGAAAATAGAAATTAATTGCATAATACCTTAAATTGTGTCATAGAAGAGGGTAACCGAAAGAAAAATAAACACCGCCAATAAGGTAGAAATCCTCTGTTGGGAGCCGTTTATTATCAGGACTCCTATCATCCCGATGGGACGAATGATGAAAAAAGAGGCCGCAAAGAAGCTGGTAGAAAGAACAGAAAGTGTGGGTGATAATTTTGAGGAAATTGAGTCGCTTGAAACTATAGAATGAAGGTAAGCTCTATGTTATCAAAATTGATACAGAAAATAATACATATGGGAAATGAAAGTTATAAATTTCTACGAGTATCACGATTTAAGAAAAATAAAACCTATTATAGAAATGAGGCTTTACACAGTCTAAGAATAAGTTAAGATCACAAATTAGGTGGTAAATGAAGTATATATGAAATTTATGAATTTTTCATAAATTGTTTTAGGAACATCAAGGGAAAGGGAAAAGCATATCAGTAGCGCGAACCCCAAAGACTAAGGTAAGTAATCTTGTATCTGAAGTGGAGATTTAACTCCATGAATTTGAAGAAGTTTAAATTTTAAAATATCTTAAGCATTTTAATTTCAAATTCAGTACCTACATGATTTTTGTTTTAAAGTATTACTATTTCTTTAGAAAACTCTATTGTGACATGCAAAATGAATGGTTTCTACTACAGGTTCTCTTTAAAGTATGTTTCAGCATATCTAAGTTTAAAATGTCAAATTTTATTAAATATTCTGAATTTGCATATTCCAAGTATTTGAAGGCTCTATTATAAAGTCATGTTTTTGAATACTCATAAAAGCATCTATTTGAAGATTTCAGGTATTAAATGTTTTAATGCAACTACAGGGAGGACATGTTTTAATGCTTTTAAATAGCATCTATTTGTAAATGTTTTATATACCTCTTGTTGCTAGTGGTAATGCAAGATAATCGTGCGAAAGCACTACGAGCCAGTGAAGCCCTTCGGGATTCACTTAAGAGTAAAATGCCTAGTAGCAGGATCTAATCTCCCAAGCATGAGATATCTCTACGAGAAGTAACACTGGAGAATATCTAATCCCCCAGGTTTTATACTCATAACATCTTATCACTTTTGAACGTAACATCTTCTCACTTTCATTAGTAGAATTCGTTTCAAAACAGACTCCAATGTTACTTCTCATAAAGTTATCTCATGCCTGGGGGATTAGATCCTGCTACCGGACATTTTACTTGTAAGTGAATCCCGAAGGGCTTCATTGGCCTGTAGTGTTTTTGCACGATTATCTTGCATTACCAGTGGCAACAAGAGGTATATAAAATATTTATAAAGAGATGCTATTTAAAAGCATTAAAACATGTCCTCCCTGTAGTTGCATTAAAACATTTAATATATGACTTCTTCAAATAGATGCTTTTATGAGTACTCAAAAACATGATTTCATAATAGAGCCTTCAAATACTTAGAATATGCAAATTCAAAACATTGAATAAAATTTGAAATTTTAAACTTAGATATGCTGAAACATACTTTAAAGAGAGCCTATAGTAGAAACCATTCATTTTGCATGTCACAATAGAGTTTTCTAAAGAAACAGTAATACTTTAAAACAAAAATCTTGTAAGTACTGAATTTGAAATTCAAATGCTTTAGATATTTTAAACTTTAAACTTCTTCAAATCCATGGAGTTAAATCTCCACTTCAAATACAAGATTACTCACCTTAGTCTTTGGGGTTAGTGCTACTGATATGCTTTTCCCTTTCCCTTGATGTTCCTAAAACAATTTATGAAAAATTCATAAATTTCATATATACTTCATTTATCACCTAATTTGTGATCTTAACTTATTTGTAGACTGTGTAAAGCTTAATTTCTATAATAGGTTTTATTTTTCTTAAATCGTGATACTCATAAAAATTTATAACTTGCATTTCACATATTTATTATTTTTTGTATCTATTTTGATAACATAGAGCTTACCTTCGTTCTATAGCTTCAAGCGACTTAATTTCCTCAAAGTTATTGCCCACACTTTCTGTTCTTTCAGCCAGCTTCTTTGCGGCCTCTTCTTTCATCATTCGTCCCATCGGGACAATAGGAGTCCTGATAATAAACAGCTCCCAACAGAGGATTTCCACCTTCTTGGTGGTATTTATTTTTCTTTCAGTTACCCTATTATTTCAAGTTGAATCATCCATGTTTGTTTAATTCAATCTCAACCTATGGCACAATTTAAGGTATTATTCAATTAATTTCTATTTTCTAATTATACTCTTCTAGTAGTTTCATTAAATTTTAGGGTTGTTTTTGTAACTTCTCATATATACGTACTCTATTTTTCTGTACTTCATTCCATAATATGGACCTCACCATTGGGTCTAGAACGTCGAAGAAAGTCAATTTAGACCCTCTTAGACTTCTATTTGGCTTCGGGGGTACTAGGGCAAAATGATCATTTTACACTTTTACGTGTCTTTATTTTTTGGAGTCTCATATCATAAAACGGATCCCACCATTGGATCCAGAAGGTCCAAAATAATAAATTTATACTATTTATTTAATAATTTTAGACATCGGGATTTAAAATAACAATCAACTAAATTATTTAATTTAATTACTTATATAATATATATATATATATATACATAATTCTCACATTTAGCCACACGTCCTTTGTGGCACGGTGGTAGGGCGTGTGCGGGGATAGTTCCCACACTCGCCTAGGTCTCTGGTTCGACTGTTGTCCGTAGCAAGTCCCCTCTCATTTTCTTCCTTTAATCAGTTTCTTGTTTGAAACCTTAAAGGCCCAAAACTGATGCCGTGTGAGAGTAACCCTCACTGCGCCTACGCAATCCCAACCCGACCGGAGGCCCGACCCAAACCGTAACTTGAACAACCTTCCTTCTTCCCTGACTTTTCGGCGACCATTACTGTGTAGCTCCGGTCACCTGCTCCGACGCCAGTGACCGGACTACAAAACTTCCAATTGTTTTCTTTATTTTTTTTCTTCATTTTTTCATCATTTTAAAGGCTATTTTCACTTCTAAACATCCTAAAACATAAATTAACACTCTTAGATAACATTTTAAGCCTTTAAAACACCTTCAAATTTTAATTTTTCTAAAAAATCAACTTTTTGATAAACCCTCGTATCTTCTTCATTTCTTCACTAATCTACATACGGTTTCTTCCTATGTGTTCCATTTTCTCCATACAATTTAACTACCAATTTATTTATAAGCTTTATGCAACTTAACAAAAAACCCAGAAATCAAAACTTGAAAATCACAATAAATTTTCTAACCTTTTCTTTGTTGTTTCTTCCTTCTTCTTCCTCTGTTTCTTACTTCTGAATTCTAATAGGCTTTCAAATTCTCAATTTCTCCTTCAAAATACATGCTTGGTGCATGTATATATATACAGCCCAACTTGGCCGCCCCTCTCTCTTTCCTCCTTCCCTCTTTTTTTGACTTCCTTCTCCTGATATTTTCTTTTTCTACTTTCCATTAAATGCTCAGTTGATATTATCATATTGTATGTATATATATATATATATATATATATAATAGCACATCACTGCAAACACTGACACACTTTAATTTTCACATAGTGGTTGCCGACACTGCACCCACACTCACACCTTTTTCTGCATTCTCATTTTATATATATATATATTAAATATGTATATAGATTTATATGGATAGATACATATACATATATATTATATATATACACGTATATATATATATATGTATATAATTTACATAGATGTTTACTCGTAGCTGTTCATGTATGTACATTGCTTACTTGTGTATTTATACCCTAACACTCAGTCTTTCATGTTTTAAATTGAAATATCATTTTAAATCTAGTAAACTGATCCAAATTTCCCAAGTATTTTTGGGTCGGGGTGTTACATATGGGGTAACCCACCCAACTAGCTTATGGTCCAAGGTGTTATTTTTAGAAAAATAGAAATCTTGTTCTTAAAAGGGGGAGTTGACATTTTATTCTTAAGGAATTAGGTCTCGACATTATTTTTATTGGTTCCAAATATGGGGCATTTCCTTATTCACATTATAATGCCTTAAGTAAATGGGAAAGAAAAATTCATAAATGACATTTAAATATAAATAAGGCATACCACCAATAGTTCTGTCAGAGCAGCAGAGTGTGGAGCAGAATTTGCATTCTTTCAATTTTAGTCAACTGGTTCTCACATTCAGTCAACTAGAAGTTCGGGATCTTTATGCCATTTAGCCTATGTTGCTTTCAGTCGACTCTAAACCCATACCAGTCGACTAGCACTAACTTTTAGTTGACTAATTTGATTGTCTAACTCTTGAACCTGCTATTTTGTGACCATTTTTACCCTAGCTTTTGAATTTCTTCATCATCAAACTTTGACACACATAAATAAAGTATTTCCTAACATCAAGTCACATCATTTTACAAGATCCAAGAGTATTATACATATCATCAATTATTCCCAAAACCTATAATATCACCATACAAAACATCCCAACATACATCAAGTTTGATTACATATCAAAGAGCCTGAATCTTATAAGCTCAACATCAAGGCCAACTATATGACTACCTTTACAAGAGTTAACACAACCCAAAAGGAGAATCAACATGAACAAAACATATGTAATTGGCCCTCTAAATTCATTTCATCAAGACATCAAAATGGGTCTCAAACATGATATCTTCATCACGTTCCCATACCTGAAATTTGGTAGGGGTCAAAACAATAACCCCAATGAAGCAACTAAACAAAAGAAAAATTAAGTGGTGACAAGTGTAAGTATGTGACTTGTGTAGTGACAAGAAAAAGACAATCATGCTTATATAACTTAATAGTAAGTAATTTATCATCAAACTATTATAATCACATCAAATAAATACACAAAAGGAATAATAAACCACATGTCACACCCAAACCATCCAATGGAATGCTAATTCCTCATTTCTCTACTTAAGTCCAATCACTAATACTCAATACGTCAACTAATGGCCCCCGAAAACCTAAGTGTTTTACGGGCTACTAACCCGATGGAAACATACGACCACCCGCATGGGGTTACGGTTCAAAATTGAAGAGAGACACCATCACCGTCACAAATCACAGGTAATATCACAATTTCACCAACTCTCAATCTCATTAACCAAACTATTTCATTTAGTTCCCAATGTAACATCCACAATCTCACCAAACTTGAAAGCACGTTTTGCTTAACTAGTTCCAAATACAAAAAACATAGTAATCTCCACTCAAATCATGAGTAATTCAAGAGGAAACCACATTCTATCAGACATCAACATCATAAGAGAAAGATATACAAATAAAGTTCTAAAATAATAGTATTTTAGTCATTCAAGCATTTTTACAAACACTTTGTGTACATAAAAGGATGTATATCAACATGATGACAATATATGGATGCAATAGTGAGAGGGACCGTAATGTGAATCTAGATGGCATAATCAACCTAGAGGGGTGAACAGGGTGTAACTAAGTTTTTGAACAATTTAGGTGATTAAAAATTGCATGCTATCAAATCAATCCAATCAATCAAGATAATTAACTAATTAACAAGTTAATATAGTCAATTTGAGAGGAAGTATTCATGTATCGATTAATTACAAATTTGAAAGCATATAAAGAGTCTAGAGATGTGTAAATCGATATAGTGACAAAGAAACCACCACAAATCTATGATTTGTGATGGAAAACTCCAGGGCCCTTTACGTAGTGAAGAGTCCACTAGAAAGCTCCGATTGAATACAGACTATCGATGACACAGACTCTAACTCCCTCTAGCCCAGTTCATCTCTTCAATTTAGATTGGTCTTGAATCCATAGAGTAGCTTGTTCGGTGGAAACTTCGTCATAATTATGAGCTCCACATGATCTCGAACTCTGTCGATTGCCCAATACTTGAACTCCATAAAAACTAGACTATGTGATGGTGGTAGATATAATTTCAGGCCTTTTCCAGGATTTGGGTCTATCTAAGTATGAAAATCATACGAATACAATTTGGATTTGAAGAGTTGGGTTCTCAAGAACACTCCCAAATTGATTACCTCGCATAAATGAATTTTGTGTCTTTTAACACAAGTTTGCAAATCTCAAAATGACAAATCAATTGCAAAAAAATATTTATTTGGCACATGACTTAATCGAACGAGAGCCTTTTTGTTGGAACGAACTATCTGAATGCTTCAAGAAAATTCCTAACCCAATATTTATCATGATAAATCCATTATTATCTATTATTTATATTTTGAAATATTTATTTAATAAGATGAAATTTACAAGACGTTACATTTTTTCCCCATTAAAGAAATTTTGTCCTTAAAATTTAAATTATACCTCGATTTAAAAATAACTCTAGATTTTTAGTGCAAGGTTCGGCCTCTTACTCCCAAGCGGCCTCCTCAAATCTATGGTGTCACCATAAGATCTTGAATAGAAGGATAGTCTTACTTTGTAAGACTTGTTCCCTATAGTCCAGGATTTGACCGGGACGCTCCTCGTAGGAAGCACCGCTCTCAATATCTAACTTCGTCCAATCATGCACGTGTGAAGGGTCTGACTCATACTTATGAAGCATAGATATGTGGAACACAACTGTGAAGTCCATATAGCTGTGGTGGTAATGCAAGTCAGTAGGCGATCTCCCAAATCCTTTCAAAGATCTTAAAAGCCCGATGTACCTTGGTGCCAACTTCCTACCACGACCAAATCTTGTCAAACCCTTATCTGGAGAAACCTTGAGGAACACATGGTTCCTAGCCTCAAAAACTAATCGTGTACGTCTCCTATTCATGTAATTATTCTGTTAACTCTATGTTGTAAGCAACCATTATTTATAATCTTGATCTTTTCTATGGTCTCTTGGACTAACAAGTAAGAGATCTATAAGAGCTACCATATAATGCCTCAATGGTTCTATTTCTGTAGAGGCATGAAAAAAAAAAACATCAGTACAGTGTGTGCTCTGAGGAGGTGTGTGTGTGTGCTATACAAAGTGTTAGCAATGTGTGTGTTGATGTGTGTACTAGTGTGTGTGATATATATTATATAATATATATATAATATCCTAAGCTAAGGAAAGCAAAGAAACAAGAAAAGAAATCAGAACAGGGAAGGAGAAAAGTCAAATAAAAGGGCTGAAAAAAGTGAGTAACCTAAGAGAGTAGGAGGCGTTGCAATAGGTCAAATTATGTATATATATATATATATAGTGTGTGTGTAGCAGGTAGCGTACAACAAGGAAAATTGAGAGAGTAGGGGATGGTGCAATAAAGGAAAAAAAATATATTTATATATATATATACGTGTTGTGGCGGTGGAGTAGAGAGATAGCGTACAATAGAAGAAAAACACTGAAAAAGGGGTTAAGAAAGGGAGAGCAGCAGAGAGAGAGAGAGAAAGATTAGCGCAACTAGAAGCTGCTGGAACGTGGAACTTGTAAGAAAAAAAAAATCTGGAGAAGCCTAGACCGAGCCACTGCCTATAGATTTCTACTGATCGAAGCTCGAGAGAATTCTGGTTCCAGACTTCTATGAACTGATTTGTATCTCTTGATCCTCACCTACCTTCTGTTAATAAAACCACACACAAACAACAATAGTAGCCACTGATTGCTAGAGAAATTCACCAAGAAAATCTGATTCAGCCGAAACTAGTAGCAAGAGTAAGTTCCTCAAATTAATTTATTTTTGGAATTAGATATTGATATGGCATAAAATGTATTTATATTGTCTTCTACAAATCATCATTGTTAATATATAAAATCATGAATGGAAATGTGGTGCGATGCAGCAGCTTTGATCAGGCCACGTCCCAATGGTAAAACTGATATATATATATATATATATATTAGTTTTAAAATAATATGCTACTCTATATTGAGGTATTATAGATAATTAATGATCAGAAACTGAGGCTTTTTCTTCCAATCTACTTGGCATTTCATTGTACTCTAGCCATTGTTTATCATGGCTGAACCTAACCGAAATAGAAGGGGAACTGATTTTTGATAAAATATTTGATCAAATGAAATGTGATCTCAAGCAACTGATATTTGATTTCATAGCTGAATTGATTTGATTTCAAGCAGATGCAAGTTTATAGAATTTCATGGAATAGTAGTGTAATATCCCGACCCGGGATACGGCATGTGTACCGAGGTAAGTCGATTAAATAATGTAACTTAAACGGTAAGATACGTATATCATGGTATTTCATGGAAATGAATGACTGGAAACTGTAAATGATGGAAGTGAATAACCAAGGCTGGGTAACACCCGAGCACCCTAGGACATTGCATCGTAATGCATGCATGCACGTATTCCCATGCATGTATAAGTGTACGTAGGTGAGTAGCTCGATCAAAATGAATGTATGTATACATTATTAAAAATAGATTTATACGCCTACACATGAATGTATATACATGTATAAAATATGTATTTTGTGTATGTATATATGTATAACATAATGTATTATACATATATTTATGTATATATGTATATGTATAAGCATTAAAAGGAAAAGAAAAGAGGGAAAGGGAAACTGCCAAGGGCAGCATACAAGTGCAGTGTACGTGGGTATGTGTGTGTGTCTCGGTTGGGTGAGGTGTGTGTGTGTGTGTGATGTGTGTGATATAATATATATATATATATATGTGCTCATCACAAGTCTCCCAAGCCAATAAATGCAAAGTTGCATTTGGCAGAGAGAATATCAGACCCTAAGTCAAGGAAAGGGGCCATAGAAGGGGGACTAACCGAGAGAGAGAAAAAGTGGGAAGTGATAAGGGCGATGGAAGTGATGAGGGTTCTCTGTATGTGTATATAGGGAACGTACATAGAGACAGAAAAGAGAGAAACATTTCGAGAGGAATTGAGCCAAGAAAGAAGGAGAAGAGGAGGAGACCCGAGAGAAATACAGAAAATTTAGGTGAGTCATTCACCCACTGTTTTTATGATTTAAAGCATGATAGTTTGGTTTAAAGCTAGGGTCTTGATAAGCATGAGTTAAGCTTTTAAATGCAAAAATAATGATAGAAAAAGATGCTAAAATGACTGAGAAATTCACAGTTGCAGGTTTTATGAATAATCTCGGGTTTCATGAAAATCGAGGCTTAAAACTTGTTTTAAGTTTCTAAAAATGACCTACTCAGGTGCAGAAACATACTAGAAGAATTATAGAACCAAAACAGTGATCAAAATGCCACGAAAATTAGGGGTGTCAATTTTTAACACGACACGACAACACGACTCGAACACGACACGAAGTTAATGGGTTTAGGGTTTAGCATAAATGGGTTTGGGTCATAAACGAGTTGACACGTATAATACGATTAATAAACAGGTCGGGTTTGGGTTTTACTAGTGTCAACCCGTTTAACACGACTTAACACGTTTAATTATAAAATATATTATGAGTTAAAGTAATTCATCTCACAGTCAAATATCTATCAAGGTTTTGAGATTTTTTATTTATAAAAGAGGTTTCTACTTTGATTTGGCCCATATCCAAATTTACTAAACTTGAAAATTATCTATACATATTAAAAGATAGGTAAATTTTTTTATTTAAAAAATAAAAAAATTAAAATAAACGGGTTAAGTGTGTCGACACGTGTAACCTGCTTAATAAATGGGTTGGGTTTGGGTTTGGAAACTTGACACGATTAGTTAATAGTGTCGAGTTTGGGTTCACACATATTTTCGAATATGAATGCCTTGACACGACCCGGACACGACACGATAACACGAATTGACACCCCTAACGAAAATAAAAAATATAACTTGGCCTGGAGAGTCGGTCGGAGTTGATAAACTCACTATTCGTGAAGATGGGGAGGGTCTTGATGAAAACTAAGTTTGGGGTTGAGGTCCTTGGGAAGAAGGGAAGAAAATGGCATTGAAAACGGGGTGGAATAAGGTCGGATTTAGGTTGCCGTCACCGGAGAAGGTGACGGAACCCTAATGCATGCTCACCGGAGTATCGGGGAAGATGACCGTGAAGTCGTGAGGCAACCGGGTTAAATTTAAACCGGATCCGGGTTCGAATCGGATCGGGACCCGACCAGAAAGAAATGGGTAAGTAATACTGTGTCGTTTTTGTTTTAATTAAAATGGAAATGGGCTGTTTGGTTACAGTGATAAGAAATGTGAAAATTGGGTTTGGGGTTATCCCAACCATGGATAGCATAGGAGAACTGGTTATCTTGTTCCGGTTCTCAAGATTTGACTGAACCGTTTGGTTCAGTAAGGGGGCAGACCGGTTTAGGGTTTTTGGTTGTGAACCAACTGGTTCAAACCGCAACTCTGAGAATTTGTGAACTGGCCCCAAATGTTTTAGAAAATCTCACTAAGGCCCAAACAGGAAAATTAATAAAATATTAATTTTTACAAAAATGCCCCTATTTCAAATATAGGTCAAATGAAGTCCAAACGATGCAAATGAATAGTCAATTTTTATTATCTCGGACATTCTGAGTCCAATGGTGGGGTCTATTTTGCAAGACGGGACCCCGAAGGATAAAATAACGTAAAAATGCGAAATGACCATTTTGCCCTTTTTAGTACAAAAGTCCAAATGGAATTCCGCGGAAGTCTAAACCGACTTTCTTCGGCATTCCGGACTTAATGGTAAGGTCTAAATTAGTGCTAGAGATACTTATGATAGCAAGACATAAAATTTGTTGAATAGCATTAATTCTAAGACGGATTTACTGATATATAGGGAATTCCAAAGGCAAGGCAAACTCATGGATTTCCTGATATAGGACTGCATTAGAGGTAAGTGGATCACTCTCTCTTACATGTGGTGTTTCCACAAGCCAAGTTTATTCTTTTACTGCCAAACTCGTACTCTTGAATGTATCGATATCCTTGTGTTCCACAATTCGATATTTTTCTATCTTGTGGACATTTGATTGACTGATGTATCATTGTTATCATGTTACACTGTGCCTTGAAAGTACCACATGTTATTGCTATCCATAATGTGATATTGTTCTATCTTGTGGACATTGATTGACTACTATATCATTGTTATCATGTTGAACCATGCCTTGAAAGGCTTACTGTTGTATCCTTATTGAATGAATGATATTCCATTTTTATATTCTATGGAATTACTTATGATCATGACATGTTTATGAACACGGGAGTTGTGCTCAGTCACAACACCCATCTGATGCTATCTGATTGATTGGGACCTACGGGTCAAGTCTGTGAACGGATAAATGGCAATTCACTAGAATTCACTAGGGGGTATGCCGGGCCCCAAAACATCGAGGGTCTGCCGAACCCTGACACAGAATAACAGCATCTCTTATGACTGATGGAACTTGATTGTTGAATGACATCATCCCTTATGATTCTTCGAGTCTCGAGGGACTTGTATTATTGATTTGATTGTGATCGGTTCATTGTGGCAGTACTTCATTGTTGTTACATTATCATTGAAATTCTTGATATTGATATTACACCCAATACTTCTGAATTGTGTATTGTGATTACTGGTTATTGGCCCTTGTGGCAATTGTTTCCATTGGCCCTCGTGGCAATTGTTTTCATTGGCTATCACGGCATCTTATTCTTATGATTGGCTATCATAATCTTATTCATGGATTTATTGATCATCGATACCAGTGTTGGAAATCTGCATTTACTTACTGAGCTTTGTAGCTTATTCCACTCCACTTACCCCCCATTTCAGGTGATGACGCTGCGAGACCCCAGTAGGAGTCTGAGAGCGTAGGGGGACATTTTGAAGTACTGTACCAGTCTATGTTAGTTCTCCCATGTATTCACCACCCCCGAGTGCTGGTTACGTTTAGTTCTCATTTTGTCTTATATAGAACTATGTCATGTATTTAATAGATTTTCGCTGTTTAAATTATTTAAAAGACTTCCGCTGGATTACTGTAATTGATAAAGACTTCCGCTGTTCATTGTTTAAAATTTTTAGTACATTGCATATTAGTACTATGATACAGGAATGGAAAAAGTAGGGGCGGCCTTCGGGTCGGCCCTGCGACACGAGATCCGCATAGGGTGGGTTTCGGGCCGTGACAGCTTGGTATCAGAGCTTTAGGTTCGATTGTGAGTCATGGGAGATAGGACTAGAGTTAAGACTGTTAGATATGACTGAAATTTTATATTTTACAATCATTGACTAATTGCCTTACACATTGACTGGTCATCTCATTGGTTATCTCACTGGTTATCTCATTGGTTATCTTATTGGTTATCATCACGGGTTATCCTTACAGACATGGTAAGCATGAGGCAAGGTCCGTTACCTATGGATCATTTAGAACAATTGGAAAGATTGATGTAGACTGTCATTGAAACTCTACCACGGATTCAGGCTAGTGCTAGCCAACCAGCACAGCCAGTACAACAGGAACAGCCTATCAACGCAGGCGGTAACATCGGGAATCGTCAAGGGAATGAACGGGATGCTGCATACCAATACGAACGATTCTAGAAAATGAAACCCCCGATGTTTGACGGTACAAAAGGGGCCACGGCGGCCGAAGAATGGATGTTAGAAATGAACAGGGTTTTTGAATACTATAGATTGCTACTGACGTCCAGAAAGTGGCTTATACCACGTATATGCTTAAGGGGATGGCATATAAATGGTGGATAAATGAGAAGGCAAGGGAGCCAAACATGGACTGGCAATGATTTACTGTGGTCTTCAATAAGAAGTACTTTTCCCAAGAAGTACGGAACCGCAGAGTTGCCAAATTCATGGTACTACAATAGGGGTCGATGACTGTGGAGCAATACGAGGCCTACTTTTACCGAATTGGCCAGATTTGCCCCTGATGCTATCAGAACCGAGGATTTGAAGGCTCGTAAATTCGAGGAAGGACTGAAATGGTCTATCAAGGATAGACTAGTACCCCATCGACTGACTACTTATGATGATGTCATGGAAACGGCCCGGATCATAGAAAGGAGTGGTGAGGAATTCGCCAAGAGGCGAGGGAACCAGAAACAGGGAGGTAACCAGAGTAGGGGGCAAGGGCCTTCTTCCTCTGAACTAGGACCCACGTTTATTAGACCAGGGACTGAATCCCAAACCACTTACCCCCATTTCAGGTAATGACGCTGCAAGACCCCAGTAGGAGTCTAAGAGCGTAGGAGGACATTTTTGAGGAAACGTACCAGTCTATGTTAGTTCTCCCATGTATTCACCACCCCCGGGTGCTGGTTACGTTTAGTTCTCATTTTGTCTTATGTAGAACTATGTCATGTATTTAATAGACTTTCTGCTGTTTAAATTATTAAAAGACTTCCGCTGGATTACTGTAATTGATAAAGACTTCTACTGTCCATTATTTAAAAGTTTTAGTACTTTGCATATTAGTACTATGATACAGGAATGGAAAAAGTAGGGACGGCCTCCGGGTCGGCCTCGCAACACGAGATCCGCATAGGGTGGGTTTCGGGTCGTGACAAGTAGGATGAAAAACATAATACATTGGTAATATTCAGTGTACTAGATGGGTTGATCATTATATTCTGTACTGTTGAATTCCTTATTTAGCATGATATTTAAAGGAGTGATGTCATGACCCGAAACCCACCCTGTGCGGATCTCGAGTCAGGGACCGCCACCCTTCGGCTCGGAAGCCTTGGGGCAAGGCTTGTACATAAGCAACAGTATTGGATAGTGATGCGACCTGTGGTTGCGGAAGCAGTGAAAAATTTTTTCTTTTCTTTTAAAAAAAACATCTATTGCATATCCTGCCTGATGCTGCCGCTCTTCATAGCGGTACACATAAATATAATAATCAGAGCATAATAATAATAACTAAAGATTTTATATCATACATATCCATGTGCCCCTCGGGCTTAAGTACATAACTGTCCCAAAATTACAACTATAAAAGTTTGACCAACGATGGGTCCTATTACTTCCAAAATATCTCCAGATCCTAATGGGGCTGCCAATCATTGCTCCCCAAATTGAGCAAGGGTCCACCCATCATCATCACCTGAAAAATGTTGGGGAATGGGGTGAGCTTCGAGAAGCCCAATGAGTAATTCCTATATCTGTCATAGGTTTTCAATTGGTAGGGGTTTCGTACATGAGAGTTTATAAAATACTCAACTACCAATTGGTCGTATACTTGAACATAGAGGACATGCATTCTTAAGATATGTAGCCTTTGAAACATTCAAGGTATTCAAGCTAAAACATATATTTCCATAAAAGAGCATATGTATTTCAGAACATGTAACTTAAAATCATGTAAACATGCATAGTGAAAATAGGGGTAAAACCTGCTTCCATTTCTAAATTCATTTGTCATATTTTCTCTCTAATTAGGTGGAATCTGTTTCGAACCAGACTCCCATTTTACGTAGACGTGGAGATATCTCATTTGCCTGGGGGATTAGATCCTACTACCGGGCATTTCACATGATAGATCCGTTGGGTTCCATACAACCCTACTCACTACCTATGTGATGATGCATATGATAGGTCCGTTGAGTTTCCGTACAACCCACAACACTACCTATGTGCTTATTGCACATGATAGGTCCGTTGAGTTCCGTACAACCCACAACACTACCTATGTGCTTATTATTTATCTTGCAAAACGTTTGTCATATGACTTTTATATAAAAGCCTTTTATGAGTATTTAAAACATGTGACGTATAACTTTTGTAGCGATGCTTCAATAGTTGTAATAAGCAAATTCAGAATATAGAGGAAATCAGACATGCTAACTATTTTGAAAAGGAAACATTTACGGATATAAATATGTAAATAATCGTGGAGCATG
Source organism: Nyssa sinensis (assembly GCA_008638375.1). Taxonomy (NCBI): domain Eukaryota; kingdom Viridiplantae; phylum Streptophyta; class Magnoliopsida; order Cornales; family Nyssaceae; genus Nyssa; species Nyssa sinensis. Next base: position 21,331,094 of record CM018032.1, read on the forward strand.
TCATAGCGGAATATTTAAGAAAACAGAAATCATGAATACTGAATTTGATATATCAATGCTGTAAATATATTGAACTTAAAAAAACATCCGTTGAAATCCGTGGAGTTAAAGCCTCCACTTTAAATGCAAGATTACTCACCTTACGTGTCTGGGCCGGCTCTATAGAGGTGCCTTCCCTTTACCCTTTTCCTTTCTTAGCCCATCAAGATTTATGAAGATTCCATAAATTTCCATATGCACTTATTCAACTTCATGACTCACCAATTGTAGACTGTGAAAAGCCTAAATTCTTATACTGGTCCGACTTATGACTGTATTATAATCTAGCAACTTATGTACTTAATGATAATAATATTACCTGCGACGCATTTCAGCTAAGGTCTCAGTGTTCTCTCTTTCCTCTTCTTCTTTAAGCTGCGCCTCAGCAAGTCTCCTTGCTGCTGCTTTCCTAAGCGTGTCAACCAATTGGAACAATTGGTTCCCAATGGATGAAGGGTGTGAGGGACTTAATCTCACAGTATTAGGCAATCCTCAATTTCTTGTGGATTACTCGGTGTTGTCGATCTAATTCATCCAGAAAATCTTGCTGTTTCTGACCCTTAATTATGGTCTGCTGACTTAATCATACTAAATTAGCTGAACCTGACCTACACAATTTAATGTATTAGGAACTTATTTTGTTCTAAACTATACTCTTCTAGTAGCTCCATTAACTTTAATTTAATTTATTTACTTCACATGTTTACGTGTCGTATCTTATAGTATCGTATTTCCCCGTACTTGTCTTAGTTTAATATTTCGGCAATACTTTAGTCTTTAGTCATCTGACAGATGATATTCAACAAATTTTATGTTTTTTTATTTTAGACATTTCTTTTTGGTCGAATAGACTCTACCATTGAGTCTGGAGTGTCGAAGAAAGTTGGTTTAGACCTTCCCTAGTTTTAATTTGGCTTTAGGGGTACTAGGGATAATTTGGTCATTTTTCTCCCTTATGTGTTTTAAATTTTTGGGGCCTCGTTTCGTGTCATGGGCCTCACCATTGGACTCAGAAGGTCTAAGATAGTAAGAATACACTAATAAATTGTTAATTTTGGACAAGGGATATTTTGGTCATTTATCCCTTTACGTGCCTTTATTTTTTGGGGCCCCATCTGGCAAAACGGACCCTACCATTAGTCTCAGAATATTCAAAATAGTAAGGATACACTATTCATATGTTTAATTTGGACTTCATTTGCTCTATTTATAACCCAAGGGCAGAATAGTAATTTAACTCTATTTATTAAATAATTAAATTAATTATTTAATTATTTTTCTAAGGGTCTAATTGCATAAAATTTCCCTTCAGTTGGGCCACAGTGTAAATCTGTAAAATAGTTGGGGGTCAAAACCAAATTTTCGTAAGTTTCGGTCTAAACCGTTTGGTTCAGTTCGATTTCAAGTGAACCGGTCCAGTTTACACGGTTCACTGCGTAATGCTGACGTCATGATGATGTCAGCCCTAATGTTTTAATTTTAAAACATGAATGAAACATCGTCGTTCCAATAATGCGGTGGACCTATTCTCGTCCTGACACGTGTCCGAGTCAACTCGGGTGACTCTATTCAAGTAGTGAGTCGACCCGTCATCTTCTCCACCGTTTTCCTCACATGTTGCCCTAAGTTCTGAAACTATAAAGCTTCAATTTCGTGTAATTCTATTCGATCATTCCCCTCTGTTTTCATTTCAAATTGTTTCTAAGGCATTATGGAAGAGTTTCGCATTGGTTTTAGAGTTTGAAACGAGTTCATCCGTTCGGTTGAACATGTGATAACCGAACCTGTAATTCCATAGTAAGCCCTCGTTTCTTCACCATTTTTAGTATGGTTTCGTTCTGTGTGACCCTCAAGGTATGGGGATTCAACCCCCATTCTCAAAAACAGGTTTTAGGGGTTCATTTTGGGAGTCAGGTTCTAGACCCGTGACCTGCAACTCAATTTTTAATAGGTTTCCCTCAGGCTTTTTGATCGCGGGTATAGATTTTAAACACTCTTAGAGGGTATATTTGAGGTCTTGATGATCAAAACCTGATTTGGTTTCGATTATTTCAGGTCTGCTCATCTAAGGTCCATCCATGGCTGCCACTTCTGGGTTGGATGTTTTTAACCGTTTTCAAGCTTAGATTTCATGCTTAATCATGTTTATTTACTTTTAACATTATATATACAAAAAACCAGAAGCTAAAACAGTTCATGCATAGGAAAATTTTTAGAGAGAGAAAATGTTAAGTTTTTTTATGTTTTACCTCTAACAGTGACTCCCTCTTCTTCCTCCTTCCTCTGAGGTCTCCCTTCTCTTCTTCTGAACTCTCTCTTTCTCTCTCTCTCTCTCTCTCTCTCTCTCTCTATGACTGATCGGGTGGAGATTTTTGGTGTGAATCAAGTGTATGCCCATATGTATAAGTGAGAATTTAATGGCCATCTCTTCTCACTTAATTGCCCTTCACTTCACCCCCTTACTCCATCAGATCAGTAGCCATACCTCCTCCTATTCCTCTTCACCTAATGACATATAATATATACATATAGTACATAGTTACCTTACCCCTCTTAATTTCATGTTTCTTCTCTTATATATATATATATATAATATTTTATACACATTACACACCACACACACACGGCTAATCTAGGCATATGGTCATATATATATATATATATATATATTAATCTATTGCATTTTCAAATGTATTTACACATGTATACTTATACAAGCATACATATATATACTTATCCATACACAATACACTTTCAGGTGTGTGTTGTCATAATAGTTTATTTTCTTGGATTTAATTAATTAATTATTAATTCTCCTCTTAAATGTAAATACCTTTACACTAATTTTTCATTGCCATGTATTATGTGCCCTATGACCCAATATTTTTGGGTCAGTGTATTACAAGTGAAATTATGTATGGAGATGTAGTGATGTACAGTGTTCTGATCAAATCACACCCAAATGGTGAACTGATCTGAACTGAACCTATTAAGGAAGCTTCCCTGATCACGTCCCAATAGTGGACTACTCCTATGTAATTACCTAAGCATGATTAGGCTCAAATCTGATACCCCCTGCTACAGCCTTAAAATCTACTTTCTCGAGCATGATTCATCCCTACAGCCGAAGCATAATCATAGAAAAAAGGAGTAAGTAGCAACCGTAACATTGATATTGGTTTTGGTTCTAGGAGTTAATCTAAAGGGGCATAGAATTGATATTAAAATCTAAGAAATAAGCAGCCAGTAAATATTTTAATGAGATCAAGGAACATAGAATTTATATTAAACATGAGGTCTAAATGCAAGTGATTTTACACTAGTACGTGGTGTATATAAGCTACCCAGTTGGAGAGTAGAGCAAGACATGATTTGGTACTTGTGACACTTGACTGTAAATTCTCCAAAGGCTAGACTTAATCAGTTGTTTTAGCTATTTCAAATTAGAATAGAACTTTGTGAAATTAGAAATCGTACCTAGAATTTACGGTTAATTATGAAATGCCCCTAATGTCAAAAAGTAGTCAAACGGACTCCAATTAAAATAAAAGAATAGTGAGTTTTTATTATTTTGAGCATTCCGAACTCAACGGTGGAGTCAGATTTATGAAAAGAGATCTCGAGAAAGTGAGAACCCGTAAAAGTACAAATGACCATTTTACCCCTTTTAGTACAGATGCCCGAATTGAATTCTGCAAAAGCCTAAACCGACTTTCTTCGTCATTCCGGACTCAATGGTAGAGTTTATTTTAGTAAAATAGGAACTCATGATATAAAAGCATAAAATTTGATGAATAGCATAATTCAAGTAGAAATAGACTGAGTTATGTTTCGTGATTTTAGGAACACCGAAAGGGAAGGAGAAGGCAGTCTAGGCCTTCCGATTAGAGACAGTAAAAAGGATTGCATTCTCACTGATTAGTTTGGCTACACAGCGAGCACGATTCTTTAGGGTTGAGACACACCTATCCAGGTATGATATTTTGCTAAGCAAGGAATAGGATTAAGTTTAGGAATGATTTGCATGTTAATTAAATGAATCATATGTTTATTTGATGTTAGAAAATCACATAGGAAATGGTTGCTTTGAAACAAAACCCATACTTGATTGTTTATGTGCTTGGGCATTCTTTGTTGTCCTTTAGAGTTATGATTTGTTCTATGTGTTAGTGTTGTACATGATCTATGTTCTTGGAAAGTTGTCAAGATTGTGAATATGTGATTTGAGTACGTGCTTAAATTGATTATACATAGCATACATGCATATGGAAGAGGTTTTGGTGATCCAAATATTATTATTTTTGCTTTAAGTGGAATGAATTATTTAAAGCATGCTCCATGTGTTGGTAAAATGCTTCATTTAGATTGCATGATTGCATGGTGGAATCAAGGCATATTGGCATGGTGTGATTCTTGAAAGCATAGTGTGGGTTGAGCACGTGGTGCTATGTATTATGAGGGTGTAGATACTGTGGTGAAAAACTCAAAATTGGCCATTGCATTAGTACTCAGGGATCCATCGGACGCGGTCCGTAAACGAGTCATGGGTGTGACATAAAGTTTGCATGGGTGTGTCACGCATACCACCTTTGCATCATGTTGATGAATTGGATGGAATGTAGGTTATAAATGTACATGTAGATTATAAATGTACACTTGCTGTAACACCCCGATCCCGTGAAATTAATAATTAATTATTAATTAATACCGACTTACAGAATGATTTAAGGAATTAATCATAATCTCGACGGTAGCCATAGACCGATTAAATAAAGAAAATGTCTGGAAGGAAGGGTACTTTACCCAAACCCAAATTTCTGATTAATTCGGTGAAATAACACCGTTTTAATACTAACGGAACCCGAATTAGCTAACCCGAGAAATCCTGAATGATTAATAAATGACACAGAACCTCTGACACTGAAGAATACTGAAATACGGAACTCTCGGAACAAACCGCGTCGAAAAATAAGTTACGGAATGAAAGTTATGAAGGAAACACTGAAACTGAATTACTACGCAACCAAACGTGGCCTTAACCGAAAATATGGAAAAAAATGGCCAAATGGGAGGCCAAGGGAATTGAACCCTTGACCTTTGAGTAAAAAGAAACCTCATCCAAAAATTACCAACTGGGCTACTATTATCTTTGTGTCCATATATACAACAGAAATGTATATAACACTGAATTATCCTAATCTGCCACCAAAACTGGCCAATGGCCATCCATGCAACACCACACCCTTGCATCACCCCTATGCTCCCTAGCTCATCATCACCCTACTTCAGCCATGATGACCTCTCCTCCAACCAAAATACATGCAGATTTATCATGAGGTTGGGAGATGTATTGAAGGAGAAAAATTTGCATTACAAGTCTCCATATGGGTATTGGAGGAGGGAGAAATCAGAAATGGGTGCATGAGATCTGCTAAAGAGAGTGAGTGGGAGAGGGCTGCCATGGGAAGGCTGCATGTGTATCCATGGTGTGTGTACATCCATGAAGATGCACCAAAGGACAAAGGGGGAACTGAGGCACGACTGACTGAGGCCCACCTGAAGTGCCAAAAATCTGGAACTGAGCCATGAATGACAAGGAAAGCTACTGTTTGAAAGAGGTACAACTCTTTTTAAACTAGAAAATTTTCTGTTTAAGTTGATGTTGTTTTGATGGTTTTAGATCTGTGTAAACTACACATATAGACTACTGTGAGACTTTAGAACTGTTCTAAATTATTTGGGAGGGTCGAATAGGGTAGAAAACATAAAACCGAGACCCAACCGCCATGGATGGAGCTTCCTTGTAGCAGGTCTGATTTGACCTCCATAAAACTGAATCTTGATGGTCTAAACATGAACTAGACCTTCCTAAGGTGCCAAAACCACGGATCCACGACCTAGAAACCTAGGTCTAGACCCTCAAAACCGAACCTGTGAGTCTCGGCCATGGAACCCAAATTCTGTAACGGGCTTTTAAACTGAAATTTTAGAATGGAGAGTTGAAGCCCCTATTCTAAGGGTCACAATAAGCCAAGAATCGTGCGTTTTGGTTGAGAAACAAGGCCACACGACTGGATTGAAAATCTGCACGATAATCGGCTGTATAGAGCTTAATTCTTAGTTTTGAAGCTTAAAACCAATGCAAAAGTGTTGGAATAACGTTCAGGAACCATTTGGGACCGAAACATGTTGAAAACCTTGTCTAAAACTCCACGAATTGGAGAAATTGCAAAACTGCGAATTAGGGCTACAGTAGCAGTTTTGGTTGGGGAAGACGGAAGTCAACTCGTGAGTCAGACCGAGTTGGCCGAGTCGACTCGGACACGTGTCAGCCTAAGACCGTGCCACCGCTTAATTGAAACTGCGCCGTTTTGGTTTAAACGTTTTAAACCTAGAGTTGGCCTGTTTGGTTACGAGGTTTTACAAATTGAAATCAGGATATAAGGATATCCTGATTACGGATAAGGGTCAATTGGGAATAAGATGGGTTATGCTATTCCGGTTTTCTAAAGGTTAATGAACCGGTTGGTTTTCTGAGTTTTGAACCGGTTCAGTCCACTGAACCCTTGAACCCTACGGTTTGAACCCCTAAATCATGTAATTACATTTTGGACCCCAAATAATTCCCGATATTACGGATTTGTCCCCAACTGTTTTAAAAATTACACTGTTGCCCAGAATTCTGAGAAACTGTTCAATTAAGCCCTGAATATTTAATTAAATAATAAATTAATTATTTTATTATTTTATTAAATAGGTAAAATTACGATTTTACCCCTAGGCATTAATTATGTCAAACGGAGTCCAAATAAAGCAAATAAATAGTGTATTTTCACTATTTCAAATATTCTGGACTCAATGGTACAGTCCAAATTGGGAAATTATGTACCGAAAAAAAATACAGACCTGCAAGTGACAAATGACTGTACTTGCTCCTGAGGGTACCCAGGCCCAAATAAAAATAAAAGACAGTCTATTCCGATTATGTCGGACACTCTGGACCCAATGGTGAGGTCCATTTTATGAACTGAGGTGCCGAAAAATATGATGCATGAAATTACCAAAATACCCCTGATACTGTACGAAGCCCAAATGAAGTCCGATTGGGACGAAATTGATACCGATAGAAGCCCAGATACTGGTGAAACTGTAAACATGATTAAATAATGATTCGGAGTCAGAATCGTACAAAACATAAAATGACCAAAATACCCCTGAGCACAGTAAGTGCAAAGTAGAGATCAAATAAAGGTCAAACTGATCTGATAAATTATCATAAGGATACTTATGAACACTGAAAGGCTAAATAAGACTCCGGAACAGTTAACGCGTAAAACGAGAAACGACTAATGTGTCCCGATGACCAAAAGCAGATACCAAACGAAGTCCAAAGGACTTAGAAAATTATATCTAAGATATGTGGACTATTCTGAGGACCACGACTGGGTCCGAGGCAAGAATGACAAAATTACCATTTTGCCCCTATGGTTAAAATAAGAACCTAACTGATACCGATGGAGTCTAAAAGACGTAGAACTTTATATTTAAGATATAAAGACTATTCTGAGGGCCTTAACAGGGCCCGGGGCAAGAGTGATAAAATGACTGTTTTGCCCCTAGAGCTGAAAAAGTAACTGACTGATAACGATTGAAGTCTGAATGACTTGGGTTATAATCCTGATGACTGCTAAGCCTAATTTAAGAATAAAATAGCCCCGGATGAAACCCGATGAGAGGGCGATAGGCTACTAGGCTATCTTTAGTAAACCGATAGATACCTAAGATGACAAATGAGACCTGAATGGATGAGTTCTGATCTGTATATGATTGATGATTATTGTTCAGGATATACATGGAGATGCCTGACGTATCTGGAGGTTATCGGATTGTTTGCGCAAGGAGATAACCGCAACAGTTTGTGAGTAACTTGGAACTTCTGGCTTGGTGTATAAGTACACCGTCTAGTTACTGTATTTTGATTCACTGTAATGTTTTGAACGTTATACTATTTAAAAAGCATATATTTAAAGTAGCATATGCCTTGTTCTGATTGATATATTGTTCCGACATGTTCAGTTCCGATATGACTTGTCCTGATTGATATTGTTTCGTTTTGTTCCGTCATGTTCAGTTCTGATATGACTTGTCCTGATTGATATTGTTTCGTTTTGTTCCGTCATGTTCAGTTCCGATATGACTTGTCCTGATTGATATTGTTTCAGTTTTGTTCCATCATGTTCAGTTCCGATATGACTCGTCCTGATTGATATTGTACCATTTTGCTCCGTCATGTTCAGTTCCGATATGTCTTGTTCTGATAGATGTATTGTTCCGTTTTGTTCCAACATGTTCAGTTCCGATATGACTCGTCCTGATTGATATTGTACCATTTTGTTCCGTCATGTTCAGTTCTGATATGACTCGTCCTGATTGATATTGTACCATTTTGTTCCGTCATGTTCAGTTCCAATATGTCTTGTTCTGATAGATGTATTGTTCCGTTTTGTTCCGACATGTTCAGTTCGATATGACTCGTCCTGATTGATATTGTACCATTTTGTTCCGACATGTTCAGTTCCGATATGACTTGTCCTAATTGATATTGTTTTCGTTTTGTTCCAGTCATGTTCAGTTCCGATATGACTCGTCCTGATTGATATTGTTTCGTTTTGTTCCGTCATGTTCAGTTCTGATATGACTCGTCCTGATTGATATTGTACCATTTTGTTCCGTCATGTTCAGTTCCGATATGTCTTGTTCTGATAGATGTACTGTTCCGTTTTGTTCCGACATGTTCAGTTCCGATATGTCTTGATCTGATTGATGTATTGTTTCATTTTGTTCCTGTCATGTTCAGTTCCGATATGTCTTGATCTGATTGATGTATTGTTTCGTTTTGTTCCGTCATGTTCAGTTTCGATATGACTTGACCTGATTGATATTGTACCATTTTGATCCGCCATGTTCAGTTCCGATATGCCTTGTTCTGATTGATGTATTGCTCTGCTTTGTTCCGTTATGATCCGTCCTGTTATGCCTCTGTCCTTGATTATGCCTGTGACTTGAACTGGTGTTTTGTTCCGTCTGATCCCGTTATGTACCGTCCGTTAATAATCTGTCTGTCTTGATTGATATATGGTCCAGTTCTGTTATAATCTGTCCGAATTCTTGACTTGGTATATAAGTTACTGCATAGATACTGTATTTTGATGCACTGTACGGTTTTAAAAGTTATACTGTCTGAATGCATGTTTTTAAATGCAAACTTTTATACTGTATTGTACGCGGCATGATTTTGTCCCGTCCTACTATTGTTTTGTTCGGTCTGTCTTGTTCCGTTTTATGGTCTATCTGATTTTGTTCTGCTATGATGTGTCTGACTCTGGGTACCATTCTGATTATGAGCGGTCTGGCATAAGTAGGCTTGATTACGCGCCTAACTGATATATTATTGTTATGCCCTGTTATGTTCCGCCCAGTACTGATCTGTTCTAATATTTGAATTAATTGCCTATACTCTCGTTGATATATTGGCATCATGCACTGTTCCGCCTGTTCTGATTTGTTGTTCCGTTTAGTTCAGTCCTGCTTTATCCTACTGAAACTGCATTTAAAGTAGATTTATAAAACTGCTATTTCAGAAACAACTGAACTACCCTTGTGCTTTGTAAACAAGAAATGGTTTTGAAACCCTTGACAGGGAACCTGTGTTACTCATTGGGCTTTTCGAAGCTCACCCCATTCCCTAACATTTTTCAGGAATGATATCTGTTGGATCTGATGGCACTGATCTGTGGAGACTGGATTACTGAGGATTGAATCTGTTTAATCAGGTGAGTGATGTAATACGACTGACTTGTCTGATATGTACTAGATATAGACATGGCTCATGGATTTAAACGGTACTCTAGACATTATAGTTTTGCTCTGTTGTTATATGTCGGATTATAGATATGCTCTGAGGTTAGAATTATTAGCTGTTGGATTTTAGACTGGCTCTGTGGTACATAACCTTACAGTGAATACATGAGTTGCATTCCCTTGACAAAACAAAAAAAAAGTTTTAAATTCCGCTGCATCTGACCCTATAGTTGGAGTGCAATTCACTGGAAAGTTCAAAAATTGCCTTCGGTTGGTCGCGTGGCGACTGACTGGCATCACATCCTCGACATCCGCGTAGGGTGGGGTTCAGGGATGTGACACTTGCACATGCCACACCTTAATTTTGTTCCTTGCATTAGCATTGTGTCATACCAGCAGTTGCGTTGACCCATTCGTGAGATATCATATTACAGATAACGCTCTCGGCACTTGAGACTTGAGGAAGTCTTGCAGAGTGGAGGAGACATGAACTTAGAAGGATTTTTGGCCTTTGGGGTGTGTTTTGGGATGTAAGAGCTTAAGCCCAAATGACATGTAAACGACATGTTTATGGGATGTGCTTTATGTGGTTATATGTTGAAGAAAATGAATGCTCGTCTAATTGAATCCATTAAATTGTCTTTGATTTTCTTTTCTTATTTCGTTTCTCACTCACTCCCCGAGTTCGTGGAAATTCTGGGCGTGACAATTTCAATATTGGCCTCATTGCTACTATGGTAGGTAACTTTGCAAGTGATAGATTATCCTCTTAACTACCTCAAAAATTGATGAAGCAAACACGTAACATCATGTCTGAATAGCGTGCCTTAACTGATTTTTAGTCAATGGTGAAAATATAAATTGGTACTCAAAGTTTCCTAAAAACAGAACTAGGTCGTGAACCGTGCATCTCAATTTGAGATGATGGATAATAGAACCCCATGGAGACGAACAATCTCACAGATATATAGTAGGCTAAGTGCATCCATTGAGTTTGTAGTCCTAATAGGTAAGAATTGGACATACTTTATCAATCCATTCACTATAACCTAAATGGAATCATGCCCCTATGGTGATTTTGGAAAACTCAATACAAAATCCATAATCATGTGCTCCGTTTTCCCCTTAACAACTTGAAGAGCTTGAATGTGACCCCTGTTACTTTGTTGTAGTCTGCTAACAAGTCAAGCATCGACTAACAGAACTCGATACATTGATCTTTATGCCTCTTTTCCAATAATGTTTGCGAAGGGTATGGTACGTTTTCATACTACTTGTATGGACTACAACTCTAGAATGGTGAAAATCACACATAAGATCCTTGTGACAAGGCTATAGAATATACTCTCATTCCTAGAATCTCAAGCCACGATTTGCATGAAACGTCTGGTAATTAACTAAATTATCACTAGTAACACGAATGAGGATAATGTCAGCCTTAGAGTCATACAAGTTCTAATGAAATAAACTAATCTATGCAACAATGAAAAATAAACTGATAATCTCACCCATTTCCTCATAACATAACCACAATGTACCTTAGGTCATCCTATGAAGTATTATAATATTCTATGTATCCCACACTATTCTCAAAAATAGTAAGTATTAGTATGGTGGTTAGTCCAGTCTCTCACCACGAAGAAGGTACTTGCAAGTGTTATCTCATGTATCAATGGAAATCTTTCCTCGGAAGGTGTATAAAAAATGCAGTTAGTCTAAAAAATCCCTTGATATATCGATGATACATCTAGCCAATACTAAAAACTATAGGCCTCAACACACCATTCAATTTCTCCCAAGTTATTTTGACATCTATTAGTAGAAGTATTGACAAACACACTATCCCATAAAATAGAGTACTCATACCTCTCGAACTCAATGTACAGTTAGAGATTCTACAGTGTCTATAATGCAATACACCACACTTCTCATGCCCTTCATATAGAAGTGAATAACTTGAAACTTCGTCAATGAAAACAATCATAAACAAATTAAAGTGCTACCAAAAATCAACCCTTATAAAATCTATGAATTCCATAGAGGCATTCGTCAACCCAAATAAGATAACAAGGTATTTGTGATATAATGCAATGACTATAACTAAGTTAGTTGAGAATGTCATCTCCTGGTAAGGCGACTACTCAAACAAGTCATCTAAAAAAATTCATTTGGAAATCTCATTCCACTAGCAATTACTCCATGTGAATATTCTCGCCATAGTTTATAATCAAACTGGCAACAACCTAGTTGGCTCACCCATGTTATATAAATCAAGAGAATATGTGTAAGCACATCACTTTAGTTACCCAAGATTACACACAATCACCTTACATCGATAATAGTCAATCATCGCTCAATACGTCATTCATAAATTTCTGCTAAGGAACTACACCAGATATAGTCGCGTCTGTCACTAGAAAATTGAATACGAATCCAAAATTAACCATCGAGACTTCACGAAACTATCAAATTCTTCTAAGCACATTTCTACCTTCAATTTATCATTACTCGGTTGAAGTCTACTTCAACCATAACACACGCATCTCTAGTGGATAGGGAATGCCCTTTATGGATATTAGCTCATAGGTTATTGGGCAATATACGATGGGCGCACAATCCTCACTTGTAACATCGGACCTATCACCAGTCTGACACTCAATATATCTTAATCAGATACCACAACAATTTCCAACACTAAGTACATACTAAGTATATTCTAGATTCTAAGTGGCACACACAAGATCTTTTTCACATTATTAACCGCACATCATCCGTTACAGATACTAACAACAATCATAGCTCAAATCATTGGCACTTTCATAGTCTCACCATAATGTTGTATACCTCTCTCATAAAAATACAATAAGAGTACCTCATAGTTATTCCCCCTAAAATCTAAAAAGTTTACACTATCTCAACAACTCATCCTTACCTAACATGAGAGAAATTTTCATCTCCCTTCAATTAACACAACTACTATCAATTCTGACTATATTATCCACTATTCAACTACCATTGTGATCTTTTACTCAAATACTGCTAACCTTTCTCAACCTTGTATGGTGCCCTCCAAAGTGGCCACCACTTTAGGCAACACAAAATCATAATTTACTTTTACTCAAGAATACATCTCTAAACAAGGTAACATACTACTCTCTCTGTCTCATCCCCTTCCATTTATGCATGTATATGTGTGCCAATAAACAAAATCCACACATCCAATATACAAAGCACATAATATTTTATTTACATTACTGTTGGCATCCAACAAGAAAACCAATTGCTTTTACCCATGATATTCACTAATTTTTTTTTAGTGTTTTAGCGATCTCAAATAACGCACCTCTTGTACTTTCAATTTCATTCACATTGTGTATTCCAACTAATGCTAGTGTGGCTAACATATGACCCAAAAGAATATTGTTCCGATTAACACACATACCTATCTATCAAGTATTAAATTCACCCATATAGTTAAGTAAAAAAAATTTATACTTAAGAAATATCAATAATGTAAGTTTACAATATTCATCTTTATTCTTAAACACATAACATATGATAACAAGCAAAACAATCAAATGTGGTCACACCACATTACACCAATCATGTATACAATGTATTTGGCTTCATTTCATGTGCATGCTTTTAGAAGGGCTAACTGTACATAGCTACCCAATATTATTGGGTTGGGTTTTTACATACACAGTCTTCCCATCGAGATTTTTAAACCTTCATGAATTTGGGTTGGTTTTTTCCTGTTATTGTCTTTTTTTTCTTTTGGGGGTTGAAAGTGGTTTCTTCGTGTCTCTTCCCACCTAGGAAAAGAGGTAGCAGTAATGGAAAAAAATGAGGCTTCATCATTAGCATACTCAATTAAAAGAGCGAGTTAATGTAATAGGCCCCATTCCTCACAAAGGGAATGCAAGGAACCCTTGATGGTTACGCCCTTTTGTTTATAACTTCCTTCGTATATTGTTGATTGTTAAAGGGGATCAAGGAAAGTTTTTGCATTTATGTCCTTCTTAAAAGCATATGGTACTAGGTGTTAGCGTCAATTAAGTGGAGATTAGTACGGTAATGAATGAGGGCAGCTTCTAAGGCTACGTTCACAAATCCCAAACGTTTTTGCTTTTGACTACCGTAACCAAAAATGGTAATTGGTTGTCCCATTATGACTTGGTATTTAAACAAAATTATCTTGTACCCAAGTCTTGAGAAGTGCACAAACCTCCCTAAGTTCACAAGAAAACTTAAAGAATGAGCCCCACGCATTTTCTTATTATCGCTTTTAGGGGAGTTACTTCCAGCGACCAATGCTAAAGTACCATGACTGCAAACTCTAGTTGTGATTGTCACCATATGAACCTTCTTCAACTCACCAATTGCATTATATATTCACCTTACTGACTCAAACATGTGCGGATGTTTCTATCTTGATGTTGACGTAGTGGACCTTGTAATCTTGAGTTATTCGATCTATGCACAGCTTTACAAGTTTGACCTTACTTATGGGCTTATAGAAACCTAATGATGTCCTTAAATCTCTTCACATAATCCATGAAAGATTATAAGGTTGTTTAGGTCACCTTGTAAAGAGAAAGCTTAGTGTGTTTATCTTTCACATAAAAAGAACTTGGTGTGGAACTTTTGGACCATGTCCTCTAATGGAAGGAAAAAGTTGTGCACTACTCCCAAGTATTATGTATAAGCCCTATTAGTCAAGGACGTTGAGAATTCCTTCAAACTTAGGTTATAATCACTTTCATAGTGATTTTACTTTCCATGAAACTATCAACGTGCTTATAAGAGTTTCCTTTCTTCCTATCATAATGGGTGACCTTAGGCAGAGTATACCCCTTAGGATAGGAAAATAGAGTAATCTCTTGGGGATAGGGAGGAGAAACCTTAGTCGAAAGGATTTGTTTTCTCTCTTGTTGCAATAATGCTTAAACCTCATTCTAGACATCCTAAAGAGTGAGTTGGATGAGTGGTTCAAGGAGCGATAGGTCTATAGGTGTTGGTAGAGATGATGGAGGTGTAACATGAGAAGTTGGACTTAGTGGATCAATATTTAAGGTGATCTTCCTAGGACAGTTGCTTTTAGAAGTTTTTGTAATGAAAGGTGGTTTGTTCACATCAACAAGATTTTACTACATTCTATCATTCATCTAACGTATGGCATTCATCATTCTGTTGTGAAAAAAAGGGGAAGTGTTTGGCTTATGTTGCCAATTTTGAGAGGTTGATGGAATTTTTCCCTAAGAGTGGCAGCAAATAATGGCGATATAGAATAACATGTTAAGACTGAGAGTTTATGTATGTGTTGGCATATCCCATTTGACAAAACATTTTTGTGTCTCATGATACTTAAACATTGTGATTAAAGCATTAACAAGCATCATCCAATATTAGAGAAGATGGTTCCATAGGCTTGAAGAAGTAATCAGACTTAGTATCCATAGCCTAGGTTGATTACACACACACACAAAGTTTTGAAATATTTTAAACATAATTAAAAGTGTGTTAGATATCAAATTTGAATGAGTTGATTTTTGGTTTACAACTTAAAAATGTTTTTGAAATTGAATAATTCAATGTAATCAAATTTACTAGTTATCAAAGACCATGTTTCGAGTGAGACACTGATTTTTCAAAACTAGTGGACTTCATTTGAGGGGTCATTCGAACGAGGTCTCAGTGGTGCATTTTATCTATAAACCAAAAGTGGTCATTCGATCCATGGATTAATATGTCGTTCAAACTATGTAGCACATACAAGTTTGTAATCTGATTCTAGGGAGCTTCATTCGAAGCCACATTTGATAGTTAGTTCAATCAAAGTTGCTTTCATGGAGTAATGATGTGTTCCAGTAAACCTTATTGGATATATGTTTTATAGAAGGTTCAAACAAGATTGTTCTTAAGGCTTTAATATAACTTTAGTGAAGGTCACTCAAAAGGTTAATTGATAGGTGATTTGAATGACCTCTTCAGTTTTGGTTTTCCACCAATTATCAAATCCTTTTTAGTTTTAGAAACCATAATTCTATATAAGGGTACTCTATTCACTTTTTAGAGAACTTTTTGACTTCACGAAATTAAAAGACTATTTTCAAAGTTTTCAAAAAGTGCTTTCTACTTCTACATGAAAAATTCACCTTATAAGCACAGCCTCCTATCAATAAAAACTCTAGTCTTCAAGTTTTTTTCTATCTTGGCGGAACTATTGATATGGGTATATTTTATTCAAAAAGATCCACCTTATTGCTAATTTGGTATGTTGGTACTGAATTTTTTTTTTATCTGCACAAACCTAGATCACAAATAGGATATATGTTTACCTGTTATAACACTGTTATATCATGCAGATCGACAAAACAAACAATGACCACCACTTCCTCAAATCATTTTGAAATCATAGCACTTTATGAGATAAAGTCATGAATGCATATGGTTGAGATCAATGACCCTGCATATTCAAGATTCATGTGGATTATCTTCAATTAAAAACAGCCTAACAATAATATACAAAGATAATGCAACATGTATTGCACAAATTAAATAAGACTATATTAAAGAAGATAGAACCAAAGATATCTTACCATAGTTTTTTAGTACTCATGAAATCTGACAGATCAGTGTGTCAGCATCAAAGATATTTCATGTTAAACTATTTAGGAAATCAAACTTATATTATAATGAGGGGAGTGTCTATTGAGGTGATAATGATTTGCAACATTCAAGAATTGAGCTATGCATCCTTGTGGTACAAATCCAAGTGGGAGTGTTATAAAAGTCAAAAAATTGATGACTGTCTCCTACTCCATTTAATGGAGTTAATTAAGATAAAATAAAACCACCATATTAATATCCACTTACCACCACCTAACACAAAGGCATTCATTACAAAGCCTCACATGCATAACTGGAGATATGTCACCAAGTCCTTATAAAAAGGGTCATAGTATAAGCGACGATACGTAGAGAATATGGAATGCAACAAAGAAACTAGCAGAGACTACTTTGTAAACATTCTTTGCTCCAAAATAATGAAACATTCTTCTTATTTGCCTAAAGAGGTAGGCCTAAAGCTGAACCATGTAAATCTTTGTGTACTTGTATGATTGCTTTATGTTCATTTATTCTCCTATTGTACAACACAGAGTTGTATGTTTAATAATTCAACAATAAATAAAAAAAAAAGACAAGTGTCTTTGCATAGTGTCAAAGTGGGTAGTGACTTAGTAATATTATCTACTTATTCTCAAAAAGAGTAACAACATTTAAATTTTTGCAAGAAAGGAGAATTAGCAAGAATTTAATACTATAGATTCTAGCAATTAGATAATTTAAAAAGGATAAAAAAGAGCAACCATGTCACCCATTGTTAATCGCACTCCATCATAAGTTGAAAGCACAACAATGTCATTTGTCTCTTGTATTTCTCTCTCTCTCTCTCTCTCTCTCCTCCTTCATATCTCTCTATGAAAGCCACTCTTTAATGTACTTTGTGTGGAGTGCTTTTCAAGCAATCTAGCTTCTCTTTCATCAATTTTTTTTTTTCGAAAAGGAAACCAATCGCTCCTCACATCTAATTGCAAGACCAAGGTGAAAGAGCGTTCGGTAGTATGGCTCAATGTTCTTCCTTTTATATATATATATATATATATATATATATATATATATTTCTTTTTCATCTTCTTCAACAAAAGTGTTGCAAATTCATGTCTTTTTTAATGGAAATCTAGGCTTCTTTATAGTTTTGATTTGGTTTTGTATCAAGGATAGACCATCTAGGGTTTTTTTAAAAGGAAATATATGTTATAATATGGTTTTGAAATTAAAAGAAAAAATAACACAAATCTATTAAAAATGGATGATTATGCTCTTCCTTGGTTGAAATTCTTGCTTCAACAGTTCAAGAAACCCCCCAAATTTGTTCTAAATCATTGATGAATGTTGGTTTCTACATTACTTTTTAAACTTTTTTTCTTTACTATTACTCCTTAAACATTGTTTTTTATAGAACTTTTTTTTTTCTTTTTTCATTTGAATCGCCATGGTTGTTCATAAAAAAATTTATAATTTCAAGTAATGAAGCAATATTATTCCTATAAATTGATTTTTTTGCATGATATACAAATATATGAATATGTTATTGGGACAAATTAGTAATTGAAAATATAGAATCTGAATACAATTCAATTTTTGACAAACTTTTTTTCTATTCCTCGCCCATCATGGCTTTTCACTGGAGAAATCATGAGTGGTAGAGAGAGAAAAATTGAGACAACCCTTTGCCAACCCCCTTCCTTTCCCTCCTCTCCTCCGGCCCACCACCACTACCACCACAACCAAACTCCATAGAAAACCTAAACGTCCCACTACCATGTTTTGCCCACCCCATTGCTAGACCCCCTCCCCTTCTTCTTTTTATCATCCCCACCACCCTCTGTTTGGGGTTATGTGTTCTCAACCGAGATTGCATTGATTTTTGCATCTATATAAGCAGCTTGATTGGTTGTGTTTGCCATTCCTGGAGCGTAAATCATCTAATTCCACCAACCTCAATCACTAATTTAATAAAATTCACCAAAAAAATGATGAAACAATATATACATATGAAATATATGAACACACATACATATATATCAAACATTCGTGGAAATGTAAGAGTTTGATTCGGGTCATTTTTTGTGTCTTGGGTTTGTGGAATTGTGAATTTGTGAAGTTTCTCTCTTGACTATTTACCCTATAGAGAAATTGAGGGATTAAAGACAAAAATTTTTGTTTCTATTTGTGAAGACCTATTATTTCAAGATAAGCGTGTTTTATAGAGGTCTTTTTGGAGAGAGGGGGAGAGAGGGTTGTGTATGAGTGGGTAAGAGCAACTCGAAAGGGAGTTATTATTTTGAGGTGTCAAAAAATCTATTTACAATCTTGAATAGTGTTATAGCACTTCAGAATTATAAATCTATTCCAATGGCAGAATTATAAATCTTGAATAGTGTTATAGCACTTCACTGCTGACAATAGCGCACCCCTAGCCCTGCAAAGAGGCGAAATAGGTTCCTAGCCCTACAAGACAGGACGTTTACTAGCAGCAGTGACGTATGTAATCATGGTAAAACTGGCCCCGCTGCATGGCATCGAGGCCCATACTTCATTAGCTTATATATACATCCTTAAAGGTACATGAAAAGGGATAGAGAACTTCTTTTGAATTATTAACTGAAAGTTCCATTTTTCTCTCTATCTAACTTAATCATCGGAAGGGCTACCACCAGAGCCTCCCCCGGTGGCACTCTGACTACATTTCTTCTTAGGTTTTATATCAACGGAGAGCAGAGCCCCGACGGATCAAAAACTGTAGCAACAGTTTGGCACCGTCTGTGGGAACGACAATCGTTCTTTCCAAATTTCACCACCTCCGAATCAATTCCGTCATGGCACCGAATCTTCGTCCAAGACAAGCCTCTCGAAGCCAACCTCTAGTCGGAGAGGAGGAAGGGGAAACCCCCAATCCTATGCGACAACAGCTTGATCAGATGCAGGTGCAACTCTCAGTCATTTCTTAGGTTCTGGCTTCCTTAACCCAGAATTTGCCAAGTCATCCTAACTACCTCTCTCCAAGTATCCATGATAGGGGGAGCACAACTCCTTTCGACCCTAGGCGGAGGGCGTCGGGGAGGTAAGGATCCCATTATCCATCTTCCATGCCTCTAGGCCGACGTTCAGGCAAGAAATGACCCCCACCCGCCTAATGACCAAGGTGCAGGGATGCAAAATCTTCATTCAACCATTCATTATCAAAGTAGAACAAGGATCCTGAGCCCTACAAACTCAGGGGCTAACCATGCACGATCGGTTCTCTAGCCACAACAAGCATCAGTCCCACTTCAGAGGCAATCAAACCACGATGTTCCCAGCCTGAAGCATCCCCTGCACACAGGGCCCGAGGTTATCATGCTAGAACAGCATCATTCGGCCCCATCCAGAGTACCATTAAGGGCAGAAGAAGTGGCAGGACTCGATTAAACCAGCAGCCCCAACCAGGGAAGTTAACCTCCCTTCCAAGTAAGACGAAATCGCCAGGCTGTTTGGAACGGTTCGCTACTCCGTTCACGGCAGCTGTGTTGGCAGAGGAGCGTCCCCGGAAGTTCATCGTTCCGAAGTTCACCCCTTATAATGGATCAGAGGATCCAGGAGACCACCTCTCCCATTACCAACACACCATGGCCCTCCATGGGGCCACCGACACATTCTTATGCCGCACTTTCGTGTTCAGCCTAAAGGGCGCAGCTCTGAGGTGGTTCCACAGTCTCCCTTAGGAGTTGGTCCCAAACTTCTATAAGCTCAACAGAAGATTCCTCGATCGATTCTTGACCAGTAGGAGACTCAGGAAAGAGCCAGAGTTTCTCCTCTCCATAAAATAGCAGAAAGAGGAATCACTTCAAGAGTACATTGCCCGATTCAATGCCAAACTCACAGAAGTCATGGATTGTACACCAAGCTTCTTGGCAGTAGCCCTCCACGCAGGACTAGGGCCCAGGCGATTCCACGATTCCCTCACAAAAAATCCTCCTACCAACATGGCTTCGCTTATAAGAGAGCACAAAAATATATAAATTTGGAGGATACAAGGGCATCTTTCAAAAGGGCCAAGGAGCAAGCTCAGAAGGTGGACAACACCCAAAATGGGACTCCAAGCAACTCTCAAAAAAAGGACCAGGAGCCCAAAAGTGAGGACGGCACCCAAGTCTCGAAATGGCTTCAACACTGGAAGCTTCATAGTGCTCATACCGCTGAATGCCTCCCTTACCCACGTCTATCATCAGGTCAGGACGAGCAAAAATCTGAAGCGCCTAGAACCATTGCACAACCATCTCGAACTCCCGAGATCAAAGTAAGTATTGTGATTTTCATAGGGATCACGGGCATACCACCGAGACTTGCAAGAACCTCCAGCAAGAAACTGAACAATTGATTTGAAGGGGACGCCTGAGGGAGTTTGTTCAATGGGAAGGGGGGTAGAAACCCTAGAATCAAAGGCCCCAACAACATAGGCATGACCAGAGGCCCCAACCGTAGCGACAGGGTCAGGGGCCTGAACAGGCAGAAGCTCGAAATGAGGAACCCCGCTAGAATAATCAGGTCATCCTTGTCCTCTATGCCGATAACTCATTGGCTGGCATGTCCAATCGAGCTAAGAAACGTTATGTTCGGGAGGCAAAGGCGAAGCCCGACATCCTCCAGATCTCCACAATTGAAAAGAGACTAAAACCCCTACCAAGCATCCAGTTCTCGGAGCTGGACCTCGTTGGCGTGCACTGTCCTCACAGTGACGTCTTAGTCATTTCACTCACTGGTGGCGAATTTTGATACCAAAAGAGTGTTGGTGGACACGGGATGTTCCACTGGACATCCTGTTTTATGAGCCTTTTAGACACATGAAACTCCACACCACCGACCTAAAGGCCATCGCTGCTGTAATGGTAGGATTTGACGGGAAGTTGAGCTTGCCTAATGGGAGGATCGATTTACTGACCACAGTGGGAGAATGAGACGACCAGAAGACACTTATCTCTGAGTATATGGTCGTAGACTCCTGATCCTCATACAACATTATTATTGGAAGGCCACGGCTCCATCAGATGGGGGCAGTCACTTCCACACTTCATCAGTGCCTAAAGTACGTTCACAACGAGAAGGTCTTCACCGTCTGAGGTTCCCAATCAACATCTCGGGAATGCCACGTCGTGGCGTTGAATGGAAAAAACCCGAAATAACAATTACAAATACCTCAAGAGCCCTTTAACTCTAGGGAGAGCACGGAATGCCCTACCGAAATTGATGAACCACTGAGCCCCAGAAGGAGAGATAGCATAGCAAAGCCGATCCAAGAACCCATCAAAGTATTGATAACCTCTTAAGGAGAGGAACGCTACTTACAGCTCGGTTCAGACCTATCCCAATCAGAACAAGAAGAGATGATCGAGTTCTTAAAAGATAACTTATCAGTCTTCGCATGGGAAACCAAAGACATGGAGGGGATAGACCCCTCTCTTATCTGCCACAAATTGATGACCAACCCGGGCCATCGCCCGATCAGACAGAAGCGAAGGACTTTCACCACAGAAAGACATAAGATTATCAACGAGGAGGTCCAGAGGTTACTAAATGCTAAGATGATAAGGGAAGTCTTTTACCCGAAGTGGCTCGCCAACACCGTCCTCGTCAAAAAGAAGAATGGAAAGTGGCGGGTTTGTGTCGATTATACCGACCTTAACAAGGTATGTCCCAAGGACAGCTTCCCGCTGCCTAGAATCGATCAGTTGGTTGACGCCACTGTGAGTCACGAGCGGATGAGCTTCATGGATGCGTACTCCGGATACAATCAGATCCAGATGTACCCCTAGACCAAGAGAAGACGACGTTTATCTCAGAACGAGGTCTTCACTGCTATAGGGTGATGTCCTTTGGATTAAAAAACGCTGGAGCCACATACCAGCAATTAGTAAACAGGATGTTCGATTCTCTACTTGGTAGTACCATGGAAGTTTACATAGATGATATGTTGGTTAAGAGCCAGAAGAAGAGCGAGCACGTCCAACATTTGAGGCAGACTTTCGACATACTAAAGAAGCACAAAATGAAATTGAATCCTTCAAAATGCACCTTTGGGGTTAGCAAAGGAAAGTTTCTCGGTTTCTTGATCTCACAAAAAGGAATAGAGGCAGACCCCTTACAGATAAAAGCTTTGACAAAACTAGAACCACTGAGGTCCAAAAAGGATATCCAGGCACTGAAAGGCAGAATTGCGGCCCTAAACAGGTTCATATCCAGATCAACCGATCATTGCCTCCCATTCTTCAAAGATCTGAGAGGGAGTAAGGCCCTTGAATGGACCCCTGACTGTGACAAAGCCTTTTCAGAATTAAAGCAATACATGGCATCTCTAGAGCTCTTATCCAAGCCAGAAAGGGGGGAAAGCTCTTCCTATACCTTGCCATATCCGAGAACGTAGTAAGCTCTGCCCTTATTCGGGAAGAAAAGGGATGTCAAAAGCCCGTATTCTATGTCAGCAAGGCACTCATCGGCTCTGAAAAAAGATATCCTGAGATGGAAAAGTTGGCATGTACCTTGATAGTTTCTGCTCAGAAACTATAGCCTTATTTCCAAGCTCATTCGATTGTGATCCCGACGTGTTACCCCCTGAAAGCGATTTTTCACAAACTGGACACCTCGGGACATCTGATAAAGTGGTCTATAGAGTTTGGGGAATTTGATATATCGTATATACCCAAGACCGCTATCAAAGCCCAAGCTTTAGCAGACTTCGTTATAGAATTCACTCCAGCTCTGAAGAGAAACGTCGGAATAAACACAGGGGCATTGGCATGGTAGCTCCACGTCGATGGTTCCTCCATTGACCAAGGTTCTAGAATCGGTATTGTACTTCGATCTCCGGACGGAGTCATAACAGAGAAGGCCATCACCTCGAATTTCAGAGCTTCTAACAACGAAGTCGAATATGAAGCACTGATTATCGGAATGAGGCTGGCCCTATAATGTGAGGCACACAGCCTTGAAGCATTCTCTGATTCACAGCTAATAGTGGGCCAAGTCCTTAGCGAATTTACAGCCAAAGACGACCGAATGATCAGGTATGCGGAACTAGTAAGCTCCCTAAAGAAGTCATTTTCTAATTTCAGTATCCATAAAATCAAAAGAAGTCAAAATGCCCAAACCGATGCCTTAGCAAACATGGCCTCTCACTTGAAACCGGATGGGAATTCAGAAATCAGCATCTCCTACTGAGCTGCACCGAGCATCCAAGAGGTCCAGCCCATCTGCTTTGTGGAACAATCTAAGGACTAGAGGACCCCTATCTTTCGATACCTTGCAAAAAGGGGAACTACCTAAGGAGAAGAACCAAGCTCAGAGTATTAGGATCAGAAGTGGCACGGTACCTGGTCCTAAATGAAAAACTCTACCGCATATCCTATACCCAACCACTACTAAGATGCCTATCCCCAAAAGTGTCTGAATATGTTCTAGCCAAAATTGATGAAGGGATATGTGGGAATCACAATGGCAGAAGAACCATCTCCCACCGAGCCCTAACACAGGGATACTGCTGGCCCAGTATGCTGAGAGATGCTAAAGAATACGTGAAGAAGTGTGATAAGTGTCAACGCTTCGCCTCGCACCAACACCAGCCACATCAGGAGCTCACCCTCATTGCAAGTCCATGGCCTTTTGCCTAATAGAGGATAGGACATTGTGGGTCCGTTGCCAAAGGCCCCCTAAAACAGAAGATATCTGCTTGTCGCCATCGATTATTTTTCCAAATGGGCGGAGGCGAAACCCCCTAACTCATTACCTGAGGCAGAGGTAAAAAACTTTACATGGAAAAATATTGTCTGCAGGTTCGGTGTACCTTCGCGTCATCATCCCAGACAACGACACCCAATTCGCTTGGAAAGTATTCAGGAAAGTTCTGTACCGACCTACACATTAGCCACCACTTCTCCTTACCTGGGCACCCCTAGGCAAATGGGCAAGCTGAGGTCACCAATCAAACCATCCTCAACGCCATCAAAAAGAGATTGGAGCAGGCCAAAGGGAGGTGGGTCGAGGAGCTCCCGGGAGCGCTCTGGGCATACCGAACCACAAGAAGAACGACAATTACCGAGACACCATTTTCACTCGCATACGATACTAAAGTGATCATCCCTGTAAAGATCGGTATGCCAATGCTGAGGACGGAGGCCTTCGACCAAGAGACCAATAATCTACAACTGGCAGAGAATTTTTAACCTACTAGAAGGAAAAAGAGAACAAGTTGGGATCAGTGCGAAAGAATATCGACGAAGGGTGGCCAAAAGCTTCAATCAAAGGGTGAAACCCGTGGCCCTGGAGCTCGACGATCTGGTTCTAAGAAGGATCTTCCCTAATACCAAGGATCCCACCATGGGAAAGCTATCCCCTAAACTGGGAGGGGCCCTACAACGTTAGTCAAGATTATCAGGCCCATGACCTATTGGTTAGAAGATATATCTGGAAAGCTGATTCCGAGGCCTTGGAATATCAAACACCTGAGAAAGTATTATCAACAAAGCTTCTCCTGTTACGAAAATGCTTCCCAAAATATAATGGTCTCCAAACCTGGTCCATTTAAAGGCCTCTACGAGTAAGAGCGTTGTAGGCAAGGTCTTAAGTCAATGCACAAGTCTCTAGACCTGGTCCACTTAAAAGCCCCTATGAGCAAGAGCGTTGTAGGTAAGGTCTCAAGTCAATGCACAGGTCTCTAGACCTGATCCACTTAAAGGCCCCTATGAGCAAGAGCACTGTAGGCAACGGTCTCAAGTCAATGCACAGGTCTCCAGACCTAGGTCCATTTAAAGGCCCCTACGAGCAAGAGCGCTATAAGGCAAGGTCTTAGATCAAGTGAATAGGTCTCCAGACCTGGTCCACTTAAAGGCCCCTATGAGCAAGAGCGTTGTAAGGCAAGGTCTCAAATCAAAACACAAGTTTCTAGACCTGGTCCACTTAAAAGCACCTATGAGCAAGAGCACTGTAAGCAAGGTCTCAAGTCAATGCACAGGTCTTCAGACCTAGTCCATTTAAAGGCCCCTACAAGCAAGAGCGTTGTAGGTGACGTCTCAAATCAATGCATAGGTCTCCAGACCTAGTCCATTTAAAAGACCCTTACAAGCGAAAGGGTTATGGGCATGGTCTCGGTTTGATGTGCAGGCCCCCAAACTTGGCCCATTAATTGATTGATTCGTATTATTACTAAGTATTCCACCTCTAGATCCAGAAAATTCTTCAAATCCAGACAATTATCAGGTCAGAATGTTTATTAAATTAACTCAATCTGAGAGATTTATCACACTAACCTATTTTATTAAAGTTTTATGCCTCTGGATCGGTCTTCTAAAAAAGGTCTAAAGTTTTATCAAATTACTTATTATTCCCTATGTCTAACTTCTGGAGCCCCCTTTGTTGGGGAACGACGCGATAAAGTCTGAAGTAGTCAAAATTATAAGCATTCCAAAACCACGAAGACAAGCTATAAAAATAGAACAGATGCTTGTATTAATAAAGGCCGAAGAAAGGCCGAAGGTTACAATGAAAATGTAAAAAAAAAAAAAAAAATTAATATGGATTCGAGGGAGGAATAGCAGAGAAGGGCACTGCGTCTTCAATGACTGCGTCCTCGGCCAGCTGGTCGGGAGAGTTTGGAGACGACTCGTCTACCTCCACATCATCCAAGTTGGAGGTGTCCAGATCTGGATACAACTTCTGAATCTTCTTTATGCATAGGCTACTAACCATCTCGGACTGATCAGAGCGGTCCATAAGAATGCCCATCGCCTGAAGACCCTACAAACAGTAGACGAAGAAGTCGGTAAAAATAAAAAAATAAAATATATATATATATATATATATATATATAAAGGGGGAATCTTACCCTAACATGACCTCGTATAAGTTCGGCCATGATTTGCCTCGAGCTCTTGCCTTGGAAACCAGGAGGGAACACTACTTTGAGGGCCAACTTCATAACCTCTGACCCCGAGGGTGCGTCGGCTGGATTGGGAGGAGTTGAGCTTGATCCCTTTGAGAAGTGGCAGGATATGATGGGACGAAGGCTTGCGCCATTGAACCAGGTCCCGCCTCAGTCTGCCCGAGAGCTTCAGGCCTGGCGGCTTCAGCAAGCTCTTGAATTGGAGCTTGGGAGGCTTCGGCAGCTTCTTGAAGTGGAGCTCGGGAAGCTTCCATGGACTCTTGAACTGGAGGTCAGGGGGCCTCACGGGAGGCTTTGGATACAAGCCTCCTCTTCTTCTGAGCTGGAGCCAAAGAGGCAGCATTCGAAGAAGATGGGCTGCCAGCCTTTGCCTTCGAATTTAGGACATAGCCTGACAGCACGTTCTTCTTTACCGCGATAGCATCTTCGTTTGTCAAATTGGCCACCATCAGATTCTGAGATGAGAGGATCTGGTAGTGGGGACGGATGGAAGGCTGCAGAAGGCGACGATACTTATCCTCGAGCTCGGTAGTGAATGAAGGCCTTCTCCACTTCCTCTTATCTGCAAAAAAGGTATAAAACAATGGAAGTAAGGCAATCAGGGCAAGACAAATAGCAAAAGAAAAGGGACTTAGATCTGAGTAATCACCCTTCGGACCGGTGTGCCAAGGAAAGAGGCTTAGCTGATCCTCAAAATCTTTATGCTCCCAGCCTCTCCCTACGAAGAAGTACCACTTCTTCCAAGTTTTGTTGGAAGATGGTACCGAGGTCAGAGGCTTGAACCTCTAATCAAAGGATATATAGTAAAATCCCTCCGAACTGAGGTACTTCATATCCATCTGACTATGAATGAGGTCCAGATCTACCTGGACCCCATTCTGAAGTCTTAAAACTATGAAGGCCAAAAGCTGCCTCCAGCTGTTTACATTAAGGTCGGCAGGGCAGATGTTGAAATAAGTAAAGAATTCTACAAGAAGGGGATGGAAAGGGAAACGTACGTCTATCTCAAACCATTCGAGACAAACACAGATCTTACTGCACTTTCGAGATAAATAAGTAAAGAATTCTACAAGAAGGGGATGGAGGGACGATCTAAAGGCCTAGGGACCCTACATGAGATATTTTTTGGGAACTTATATTGTTTCCTAATCGCTTTTAACACCCCCTTGGTCATTGCACTCTCTCCCTCTTCTCTCTGAGACGCACTAGGCCTCCCTATCACTAAACCCTTGCACAAACGAAGAAGAAGAAGAAAAAGAAGAAGGACCATTCCCCCCGACTGTTTCTGACTCCACCCTAACCTCCGCACTGTCGGAGCTAGACATGGCTGACGGACGAAGTTGGGAGAGTATATATATATAAAAAAAAAAAGTGGAAAATAAAGAAGAACTAAGAATTACCAGTGGAAGGGAAAAATCGGATCACGACAATCGAAAATCGCACGAGTTCGCCAGAAATCGCTTGTGTATGTCTTGAAAATGCTTGAAATGTGTAAACAAACTCCAAATAGCCACCGCCACTATTTATAAAAATTCCATTTAATGCCTCGAAGAAGTGGGAAAGACATCATTTAATATCTCGAAAAACCAAACGATGGCTGGAATAATAATGGCTCCGATCACCGAAATGACTATGCACGTGGTAATTAAATGCCACGGTGGCTTTTAGTCTCCTCGTAATACAAAACGAAGCATTAACTATTTAGCGCGTGACCGTTCGGGAACCCTAGCCTGAGTTCTATACGCGTTTTGACTACATTTCTTCTCAGGTTTTATATCAATGGAGAGCAGAGCCCCGACGGATCAAAAACTGTAGCAACAACATGGATGAAGTAAAAAATTTCAAAAAGCAAAGAGACAAAGGGAATTATTGTACTTTCAACATATAATGGAGTGCGATTAACATTGGGTGAAGCTGGAATAGCTCCATCTAAAAGAAAAACTTAAAATATGTAATCGTACTTGCTTTCTGACGATAGCAGTGGTAAGAAGAATCAAGTTATTGCAAGAGTCGATTGCAAGAAGTCAATGCTGAAGGAGCTTTATGGGTAGGTGTACAAGAGTAAAAAATGACATCACCAACCAAAAGAACTCTGCAATGATAAATGGTACATCTCGCATATTTCGATCTTCCATTGAAATACCTGTCTTTTAATTTTCACAATATACATAAAGTTCTAAAATATCTCTATAATTTGTAATCAATCTCGTTTAATTTCTCAAGTTTGGTTTGAATTTATTTGCAAGAGAATTGATACTGCCATGACCAAAAGGTTAAGGGGCTTTAATTGTGTTTTATTTGCTTTAATTGCCAACTTAAATGGATCTATGAGATTTTTCAATTCTCTTTTTGGTTTTTGAGCATTTGAGTGGTACTACCATTTTTTATGGGTACAATAGTGTTTCTGTCCACAAGTTTTATTTGTTTGACTTCTCTTATTTATTGGGTGTTTTTTTTTCTAGCTTTTAAACAAGCTAAACTTTTTTTATTTGCAATTAGGATTGCTTTGTTAGTTCATTGTAGTATTATTTCTATGCTACTACTATTACCGCTATTACCAAGATCATCCATATAACTGAAGTCATAAGTTGTTACAAATTCCTCATTATTAAATGGGCTTATTTCGATTCACTAAGCATTTGACATAGTTAGTTTAAAGTTTAAACCATAATTTTGCCTAGAGTCCTAGAAAGCAGCCACTCACGGTGAGGATAGCTGAGTATAGAGTACCAACTATCACGGGCTATGAAGGGACAACTGAGTTAGGCCAAAATAATGCCACATTGGCTAAAATTCTTGGTGGTATGTGAAATCCCTAAAATTTTAAAGTCATAATTTCATATGTTTTATCGTCATAGGTTCTAGATTTTATGGATAATTATGTAATACAGATTGTCATTTGCTTAATTATTAATTAATACCTGGAAAATTCATGTTCCACTAGTTTTGCACTTCTCTTGTACTGGCTTGGTAGGTTGACTATAAGGACAGTTGAAGAAGACTAGATATATAATAATTAGCTACATTTTGATATATGTGTGTGCATGTGTTCTCTTGAGTTTACTCAAATAAAGTTGAGAATATGATTGAGATTGATATTTTCATCTCACCTATCGTCCTCTTGCATATAAGTTAGGTTTTTTTGGACAATTTAATAGACCTCTAACTTTTGGTTAGCTAAACTCAAGTTATTATGGCTTCTGCTTGACTATGATTTTAAGGCTTTCAAAAATAATTCCCCTTCGAATGTTCTCTTTTATGTCTATATTCTAATATTAATGTTTTCCTTTTAGATGGTTATAATTATTTTAGTTGAATAACGTTAATTTAGAATGTGAGTTGTTAGGCCCATGGGGTCCGATTTTGTAATTGGCTAATCCAAAAAGAGTTTTGTGTGTAATTCTTACAAAAGTCCTAGGAATAAGTACCTCAATGTCCGTTCTATTCCAAGTTCATCCAACAGACATTACCGTGCATCACTATCGGTCAACTTGGTTCTCGAAGGGTATATTGGACTTTTGTATTTAATTGGATGTCACACACTCACATCATAATTGCATTGCATATAGTTTTTATCATAACATCATGTATATGAGAAATTGAGTTGTTAGGACCATGGGGTCCGATTTTGTAATTGGCTAATCCAAAATGAGCTTTATGTGTAATCCTTACAAAAGTCCTAGGAATAAAGTACCTCAATGTCCTTTCTATTCCAAGTTCATCCAACAAACATTATC
The DNA here is from genome assembly GCA_008638375.1 of Nyssa sinensis. Taxonomy (NCBI): domain Eukaryota; kingdom Viridiplantae; phylum Streptophyta; class Magnoliopsida; order Cornales; family Nyssaceae; genus Nyssa; species Nyssa sinensis. The sequence goes on from CM018032.1 coordinate 21,361,268, forward strand.
GTGCATCACTACCAGTCAACTTGGACTTTTGTATTTAATTGGATGTCACACACTCACATCATACTTGCATTGCATATAGTTTTTATCATAACATCATTTATGTGATAAACTTGTGGTTGTGAAATCAATTTTCCCAAAATACATTTTTAAAATCCTAAGGCAAAATTCAGTTCACAAGACAAGCAAGAATAAGCAACTCTCTGTTACTTGTTCGAACGAACAACAGAAAGTTCATTTTTATTCTTTTGAAGTTCCTGTATCAAATGAAAAGTTGCAACCTCTGAGTTATTCTCATTTGATATTCGTTCCTCGTTCATTCGAACGAACAGGTGCTCATTCGAATGAATGATGCTTCGTTCAAACGAACCCTAGAACAGAAAACATATTTATAATATGTTTTCAACATCATTTGGAATTGAACAAGCTTATTTCAAAAATACATGAAAATTTAATTGAGAGTAGTGAAAAATAGAGTGAGAGAGTTTTCAATTATGAGAGCTAAACTCTTAAGAAATCAAAAAGCTTTCATAAGAGATCAATCATACATTTCTCTACGCTTGTTCATTAATCGATTTAGATCATTCACTAGATTCAAAGCAGATCTAAGAGCCTCTTGTTCATGTCAATTTCACCATTAACAAAAAATAGAGTTCAAGCTTGACGATTCGGTGTTGAGCCATCAGTGGACATCGAGGTTGTGAGGAATTGTAATTGTGAAGTGGCTTGATTAGAGGATTTCGAGACCGTCAAGGATTCTAGTTGTGTGAAGTTTTCGGCTATGAGGTGCTTATGGATTCAAGAGGAAATTAAAGACGTTATTGGGTAGAACAGAGCTTGAGGTACAAAGCTTGTTCATAGGTACGTTGTAATTCAATTTCCATCATAGTGGAAGTCTTCCTTGAGCATTAACCTGGCTCTGGAGTTTTACTTTAAACATTATCCCCCTCCTTCTAGGCAATATTCACACTTTGGGACTTTAAGTGATATCCTAATGCTATCCCTCTGCAACATGAATACAAACTTTGTGAAGTAGCCCATGTAAGTTTTTATGTGGAATTCACTTTTAATAAACATTAGTGGTATGTGGCGATAACTAATAAATGGAAGGGTAAATTACACAGACCTCCTAGATAACATTCAAGGCAAAAAAAAGGCAACAAACATAATTTTGTCATATGCCCATATTGCCCTTATGTTATGCGATTTAACTAGTATATGTTTACCAATTGAGAGGAAAATGCTACATTACCCATAATCTTGTCACACAAAATGACAATAAGACTAAGAAACCCATTTTGCTTGCATTTAACTAGATTCTACGCTACTTATAAAAAAATCACAAGCCAAATACAAAATTTACAATTCAATCACGGTGGAACATCCCCTCGTGCCGGAACAAGTGAATATGATTTATGGTGAAGGTTGGGGTTAGATATATATCACGAATCTATACAATCTTCCATACAGATTCTGTCATGTGTTTGTGTCTATATATGTATGTATGTTTGTATTTGTGAGTGTCTCCCAATCTTTCAATATATCTTTGTAGAAAATGGTTCTAATTGATCGCGATGGAAGAGGAAGCAATGGTGAAAGGTGATTGCTTTTAAGTTTGGATGTGAAGATTATGGATGGTTCTCTAGAGGGGTGATGGAGCCTTATGGGTGAGGTCTATAGAGATCCATTAACAAGGGCATCAGGGAGTTTTTTAAGTTCATCCGTTATGATGTGGGCAGAGGCTTAAAAGTAAGGTTTTGGTTGGAGTGGGATGTCTTGTTGAATGATAAATTTCTACAACTTTATAGGATTTCCACTGATAGGTATGCATTGGTGGAGGTGTGTGTATCACGGTCTGGTGGTGTTTGGGTGTGGTCTCCTTATTTTAGAAGAAATCTTCAAGGAGTGAGAGATAGAAATATGGTGAGTTTGATGGCTACTCATAGTTGTTTTTATAACACCCCAACCCAATAAATTAGGTGATTTCACCTAATAAATCAAAGACAACTTTAATAAAAATCTTTAAAGGACCAATGTGCAAAATTACGAATAAAGGTTAAGCAAACTAACCCAATTAAGGCAAGACTAACCTAACCCAAGTTAGTGAGACCAAATGACCAAACACACCACTTATCTAAAAGGTTAAAATTATACATCAAAAATTTAATAATTATCTAATTTTTAAAAGAAATAAAGTAAATGCTATAAAATACTCATGGTCGGCACATCACGGGCGCAATGGACATAGTACCACGTACACAGATATACATCCAAGTAAGAATATATATAAATATATATATATAGTTTAATATGTAAATATATATATATGTGTGTGTGTGTGTGTGTATATATATAGACATGTATGTATATATATATATATATACAAAACAATGCACGTGTGTGAGTGTGCGAGGTAAGTTGTATATGTGTGTGCATGTGATAGGAGAATATGAGAGGCAAAGGTGTGTTGCTTTCAGCAGCTTGAAGAAGAAAGAAGAAGAGAGGGAAAAAAAATAGCAGCAGCCTATGATTGCCGCCAAATGGAAAAGACCTAATTAGAGGAAATATAGGTAGAGAGAGAGGGGCGGTGGAGGTAGAGACATTAATATATATATATATATAGACACACACACAAATAATGTCCAAAGGACCCCCAAATAGTAGAAACCCAGAAAATCACCATTGTTGAACCTCTAAGTTTGGGTCTGAATCGACCCAAGCTAACCTAAATTTAGAAGGTTAGGACTTAAAGTAGAAACCATGTGGATCAAAAAACTAGAAAAATTACATCAAATGATTAAATGAGAGAGAGAAAATTGAACTTACAAGTTTCAGGTTCGCAACCCAACCTCATAAACTGACCTTTAAACCCTATTTTTAGAACATGAAATAAATCGCCATCAACTAAGGATCATCATAAACCAAACCACGTTTGGTTTTGTGAAGGAACAAGCCCAAACCAAACTCAAAAGCACCGCTATTATAGAACTTCAATAGAACCATTGAGAAAGTTTTAATCCTCCAAACCAACGTCAAAATCTTGATTAAGTTTCCTAAAAACACATACCTATCAAAAACAGGCACAATCGACATCCAAAAACCCATGAAACAGGAAGGAAAGAATTAGGGTTTCTCAGGAATAGTGACAGTCGCGAAGGAGAAGATGAATTGTGATGGGTCGGGTCAAGTTCAGATCGAATACAAGTTCGGGTCCTAGCTGCATTAAATGGACCCTTGCTTAAATCAAACGACGGCGTTTTACTTAAATGGCAATCACATCAGCATGACGTCACACTGGCACATAAGACCGGTTGAACCAGATGGGTTTTGACCTTGTTAAATCCGATTCACTTCAAACTGAACTAGACCGGACGACTTTTTGAACCTTTTTCTAAAATTCTAATTTTAACCCAGACTTTTACGGTTAATTATTGAATCACCCAAAAATTAATTAAAATAATTAATTTTAAATCATTTTTAAATTATAAAAATTACTAAAATACCCTTAAGCCAAAAATATGCCAAACGAAAGCCAATTAAAATACCCTTAATACAAACAAAGAGCTTAACCCTTTATTTTCGTGCATTTCGGACTCAATGGTGGAGTCTGATTTATAAAATTAAATCTCAAAAAATAAGAATAATTTTAATTGTGTCCTAATGTATTAATTAAGCTACCAATTGAATCCCAATGACTATAAAAATACCTACCTTAGCTGTAATATCCCGACCCGGGATACGTCACGTATACCGAGGTAGGTCGGTTAAAACATGTAACTTGAACGATAAGATATGTATATCATAGTAGTTTCATGGAAATGAATGACTGGAACTGTAAGTGATGGAAATGAATGATCAAGGCTGGGTAACACCCGAGCCCCACAGGGCATTGCATCGTAATGCGTGCATGCGCGTATTTCCATGCATGCATACGTGAACATAGATTCGTAGCTCGATTAAAATAAATGTATGTATATATGATTTAAAATGCAATTATATCCCTACATATACATGTATATCCATGTATAAAAAAGATGTATTTATGTGTATATATATGTATATAATATAATGTATTATACATGCATTATGTATATTATGTATATAAGTATATGTAAAAGAAATGAAAAGGGAAAAGGGACACTGCCCTTGGGCAGTATACAGGTGGAGTGAATGAGAGTGTGTGTGTGTCGGTTGGGTGAAGTGTGTGTGTGTGTGATATATATATATATATATATATATATAATATGATATATGTATATTGAGTGCCCAACAAGTCTCCCAAGCCATTTAATGCAAAAGTTGCATTTGGCAGAGAGAACACAGAACCTAGGTCAAGGAAAGGGGCCATAGAAGGGGGAGTAACCAAGAGATAGAAAGAGAAAAGGGAGAAAGGCGGTGGAAACCTTTCTCTCTATATATGTACATACGGGTGTGAGTTGAGAGATAAAAAGGAGACCAAGACTGAGAGAAGCTTTGGCAAGGAACTCAGGAGCAGAAATAGGAAAGTTTGGAGGGTCACAGTAGGCTGAAATCTGAAACCCAAGTAAGTGAATTAAGTTCTGCTTTTGTGAATTAAAGCATGAATGTTTGATCTAAAGCTAGGGTCTTGATAAGCATGATTTTAGCTTTTAAATGCAAAAAGAATGATAGGAAATGGTTTAGAAACCAAAGAGAAAAACTGAGTTGCAGGTTGATGGATAATTTCGGGTTTCATGAAAACCTAGGATGATAACTTGTTTTAAGTTGTTGGAAACGACCTACACAAGTGCAGAAACACACTAGAAGCATTTTAGAGCCAAAACAGTGAGTAAAATGCCATGAAAATAGAAATATCACTTGGCCGGAGATGTTTAAACCCCTATTTCGTGAAGAACTAAAAGGTTAAATTGAAAACTAAGGTTAGAAATATAATCTACATGAAAAATGGAAAAGAATGGCATTTAAAACGGCTTAAAAACTGACTGGAATTAAGTGATCGTCGCCGGAGAAGGTGACTATTCACCACCGGAACCCTATCGGAGACGTGGGGAAGACGACCGGAAAGTCGTGGGGGCTACCGGGTTAAAATGAGACCGGATCCGGGTTCGGATCGGGTCGGGACCCGACCGGACATAAATGGTCAAGTGATACTGTGTCGTTTTGGGTTTTTAAATTAAATGGATTTGGGTTTGTTTGGTTACACGGATAGTAAATAAGAATTGGGTTTGGTGTTATCCAAACTAAGGATGGGATAGGGAAACAGGGTTATTGAAATCCGGTTTTTAAAATGAAGTGAACCGTTTGGTTCAGGGGAAGGGTAGACCGGTTTAGGGTTTTTGGGTCTGAACCAACTGGTTCAGACCTGCAGCTTCTGGAATTTATGAACCGGCCCCAAATATATTGAAAAATTACACTAAGGCCCAAACAGAAAAAATTAATAAAATATTAATTTTTACAAAAATGCCCCTATTTCAAAAATAGGTCAAACGAAGTCCAAACGATACAAATGAATAGTCAAAACTTATTATCTCGGACGTTCTGAGTCCAATGGTGGGGTCCATTTTACGAGACGGAACCCCGAAGGATAAAATACCGTGAAAGGGCAAAATGACCATTTTGCCCTTTTTAGTACAAAAGTCCAAATGGAATTCCGCGAAAGCCTAAACCGACTTTCTTCGGCATTCCGGACTCAATGGTAAAGTCTAAAATAGTATTTGAAATACTTATGATAGAAAGGCATAAAATTTGATGAATAGCATTTATTCTGAAACGTATTCACTGATATATAGGAAACTCGAAAGGTAAGTATACACTCAGGGATTTCTGAGATAGAATCACGATAGAGGTAAGTGGATCACTCTCTCTTACATGTGGTGTTTCCACAAGCCAAGTTTATTCTTTTACTGCCAAACTCGTACTCTTGAATGTATTGATATCCCTGTGTTCCACAAATTCGATATTTTCCTATCTTGTGGACATTTGATTGACTGATGTATCATTGTTATCATGTTTCACTGTACTTTGAAAGTACACATGTTATTGCTATCCACATTGTGATATTGTTTTATCTTGTGGACATTGATTGATTTCTATATCATGGTTATCATGTTAAACCGTGCCTTGAAAGGCCTATTATTGTATCCTCATTGAATGAATGATGTTCCATTTTTATATTCTATGGAATTACTATGATCATGACATGTTTATGGACACGGGAGTTGTGCTCTGTCACAACACCCATCTGATGCTATCTGATTGAATGGGACCTACGGGTCAAGTCCGTGAACGGACAAATGGCAATTTACTGGAATTGACTGAGGGGTATGCCGGGCCCCAAAAGATCGAGGGTCTGCCGAGCCCTGAAACTAGAATAACAGCATCTCTTATGATTGACAGAACTTGATTGTTGAATGGCACTATTCCTTATAATTCTTCAAGTCTCGAAGGACTTGCATTGATTGATTTGATTGTGATCGGTTCATTGTGGCAGTACTTCATTGTTGTTATATTTTCATTTTACACTATTACTCTTGATTGTGTATTGTGATTACTTTTCATTGGCCCTCGTGGCAATTATGTTCATTGGCTATCACAGCATATCCTTCCTTATGATTGGCTATCATTATCTTATTCATGGATTTATTGATCATCGATACCAGTGTTGGAGATCTGTTTTACTTACTGAGCTTTGTAGCTCATTCCATCCCATTTACCCCCCATTTCAGGTGATGACGCTACGAGACCCCAGTAGGAGTCTGAGAGCAGTAGGGGGACATCTTGAAGTATTGTATCAGTCTATGTTAGTTCTCCCATGTATTCACCACCCCCGGGTGCTGGTTACGTTTAGTTCTCATTTTGTCTTATGTAGAACTATGTCATGTATTTAATAGACTTCCGCTGTTAAATTCATTTTAAAGACTTCCGCTGGATTACTGTAATTGATAAAGACTTCCGCTGATCATTGTTTAAAACCTTTTTAGTACATTGCATATTAGTACTATGATACAGGAATGGAAAAAGTAGGGACGGCCTTCAGGTCGGCCCCGCGACACGAGATCCGCATAGGGTGGGTTTCGGGTCGTGACATTAGCATTTTTTGACATTCCGGACCCAATGACGGGGTATGTTTTACGAAACAAAGTCCCAAAAATTTAGATATGTGAAATATAATAATTACCACTATGCCCTTAGTGACTGCCTGAAGCCAATTGAATGTAAGGGAAAACCTATTTTGACTTTCTTTGACAATCTAGACTCAATGATAGAGTTCATTTTAACAAACAAAACACCAAAAAATATGACACGTCAAATTGTAAAATTATGAGAAAGCCCCTAGACTTAATAGAAACTACAGACAAGCAAATTAAGATCTGAAAAAGCCTGAATTTATTATATTTGACACTCCAGACCTAATAGTGATGTCCTTTTGAGAAAAATAAGACCTAACAATAAACTAAAAAATGATGAATACGCCTTTAAGGCTTAATGAAGCTACAATAAGAGTATAGATGAAACCAAAAGACCTATATTAATATTATAAGGACCGTCTAGACTCAAAAATGAAGCCCATTTAGGCAAATGACGAATCGAATAAAATAAGACATGAAAGGAAAATGACCAAAATGCCCCTAAAGGCTAAAGCAAACCATACAATGAACCACAAAGTGTTAGGAAACCTAATTAAAAACAATGAAGGAACACTAAACAATAAGATTAGGTTTAGAAGAGGTTAAGAATCCTAAGTAAGCAAAGAATTGAGTTAAGATGTATACTGATATAGTATCAATGTATTTTGAACAATGATTGAGGATCACCAGTGACGGAATAAGGATAAGACGAGTGCCCAAGTTAGTCAATTAAGCAATAAAGGAAAATACTATGGACTCTAGACTACAAGTGAGTAATCCTGGGCTTTGAAGCATAGAATTTAACTCCATGACTCCTGAAATATTTTAATTCAAATTCTTGTATTTATATAACTCTTGTTTTAAACATGCTACCTATTCTATTTTCAAACTGTTATCTTGAACTGCAAATGTGCTTATTTAAAATTCCAGTTGTTATACGATTCTTATTTCAAGAATGCCTATCTTCGATTGAAAAGTTGTGTTAAACATATTCTTTAAAATGAATATTTCTCATTCCAGTTATATTTAACTGCTCTTGAAAAGCATATATTCAAAAATCAATATTTAAATGCTTCATGTTTGCGAACCAGTAACATAAGATAAATAGTGCATGAGTACTCATGGTTAATGTTTCCTTTGGGATTCACTCCTATAATTCCCACGAGAAGGTGAGGGATCTCTCTTGTTTAGGTCATATATAACATATTGACTTCTTGTGAAGCTGAGAGTCTGGATTGATACAGACTCTCGTGTAAACTGAAAAGATGTAATATTGTGAAATGGTAGAAGGTTTTGAACCCCTATTGCTTTCAAAATGATTTATATCTTCATATTTCATAATTAAAGGATATATTCTTCTGATTATATTAAAGAATTGAATCCTCCTACTTTGTATTTGAGAAATTAAATACTTTACTTGAATGCCCTGAAATGTTTCATGTTTTATGATTCGATGATTCTGTATCCTGAGTTTTAAATTATGCAAACAATTGATAGTGATTGCTTTTATAAATTCTTTCATATTTAAAACCACTATCAGTTGAAAACGATGACGAGGCACTGGAATTACTTATGAGCTTTTCACAAAGCTCACATAGATATTACCTATGATATTTTAGGTAGAGAAGTGAAGGTATGAAGTTCAGATGTAAACATGAGGTATGAGACTCACAGTTAGCGTAAGCATGAAGTTCAGATAGGTACGAGATGTGAATGTGGGGTATGGGACCCACAGTTGATGCGATCAGAAACTAGTGAGGGTCAATGTTATGAATTATTCAAAAATTGATGTATGTAATGCAATGTTAGTGAATGTAATGTTTTAAAAAAATCTAGCCTATTCAGGTACTTGATGGATGAATGTAACTTGTGTGATTGCTTTCAGCTGTAATATTTTAGTTTGTTGTGAAGTGTAATTGTATGGATTTTAACTATGCTCTCTCGCATCCCCTAATCTGCATAGGGTGGGTTTCGGGGATGTGACAGTTTTAGTGTTAGAGGTGATGGGGAGGATATTTTTATTTGACCTTGAATAATTCAAGGACCTTCTCCGTTTGATCTTTCTATGGTGCTATGGTTGTTGGAAGGATTCGAAACTAGGGAGTCCCTTGGTAAATGATTTGGTCCTCCAAGGTTCCTACTACGGTAGGTTTTTGGGTAGTTAAAGATGTAGTAACAACCTTGAAGAACCTATAAAGGAGGATTTTTTGGTTGGCTAGTAGGTTTTGTTTGTGTAAAGAGGATTCTAAATTAGTTAATCACCATTTTCACTTCAAGGTGTCATAGGAATGTGTTGGAACCTTATTTTTAAGCTCTTCAGTTGCGTGTGGTTCATGCCTTGCTCAATTAGAGGCCTATTTTTTAGTTGGGAAGGATGTATGGTTAGGAAAGCCTTGTGGAGGATTTGGCATATGGCCCCTTTTTGTCTCCGATGGTATTTGTAGAGGGAGAGAAACATGAATCTTTTTAGGGGAAATAACTATCCTCTAGTAGATTTAAGAATTTTTTTAGGGTGTTTCACTTTTGAAAGAAGGAAGCTTAGGCCTTTGTATAGACTTTCTTTAGTCGACTGTTCAAGGAATTATAGCTGTAATTTTTGTTTTTGGGTTTCCTTTTGTATATATTGATAATATAATACACTTTAGATTTTAAAAAATCTTTGTAAAAACTGGGGATGTTGAATTCTTGTCACAAATGCATCTGACACAACATCAATCAAACCCATACAGATTCATTGTATTTAATTAGTACACTTTTGGACCTATTTATTTAATAAATCAAGAGGTAAAGCTCGGAAGTGGGTGGAGGGGAAGAACTCCAAATCTTATATACACAAGTATATAAGATATTTCTGGGTCTTTGTCTTCCCAATACGACCATGAAAAAACCCATAATTAACCCACTACAAAGCATTTACCAATTAAACAAAATTCATAATTTGAGCGGGAGCTTTTCACTTTATGCGCATTAGAGTGTTTTCCCTTTTTATATACAAATTTCTTAGAAAAAATGGGTAGCTGCACAATCCCCATTTTCTTCTTTTCCATCGCCAGCACTAGCAAATTCCTTGATAGTATGGAGATTTTAGGAGAGAAAAAGTCAACAAGGGAGATTTAGTTAGAGGGAGAAATGCTGAGTATAGGATTTGGTTCTTTCACGCAAGTTTTAGAGAGAAAAGAGTGGCAAAGAAAGTATTTAAGAGAGAAAAAAATGTAAACAAGAGAGAATTTAGGGAGAACCAGATAGCGAAAACCACAAACCCACGAATCACACTTTGATTGCTTAAGGAAACCAATCATGGGATTGTCGACGTGTGTATATATGTGTGTGTGTTTTTGTGTATTTATATTTATATATATGCAAAAAAATCTTTGAATTTGTAAGAAATTTATATATATTAGAGCCCACAACACATCTATAAAAGCAATATATCAAACCCATACAATACCTTGCTTGTATAAACGCCCCCTCATGCACATGTGTGTGTGTTTATATATATATATATATATGTGTGTGTGTGTGTGTGTACTTCATCTTTGAAACCCACTATCTTCAAATTATTTTTTAAACAAATGCAATCTTGATTTATTTGCATTCACCAGTAAGGAAGAAAGACATGGTTCATATAGAGGACCATGTTAGGGAGCGAGAACAACCAAAATTAACACTAGTAGAGATAGTTAAAAAAGATATGGTAAGTGCGGTCTAACTAAGGGATTTGTTTTAAATATAATGGAATGGCGTGATAGCAATCATGTTACCAACCCTCGATAGTTGGGATAAAACTTTGTTAAGTTGATTTATTTGCATGTATATATATGATTAAAAATAAGACTTGGAATTTATAGATCTTTACCCCTTCCGATTATTTTGCATCAAGTCCACTAGCATTAGAATGTTCTTCGAAATAAGATCTATGGATTCCTCCACCTGTATCAATGTTGGTTTGTCAATGCCAATGGCTTTGGCTTTCATCGAAGTTGGACATAATTTTAAGAGAGAGGGTTTTACAGATAAACGAGAAGAGATGGATCAATTTTTATTGATCTATTAATGGTAAACAAAATTAGGATATGGTGCTATGTTCCAACTATAGACTAGACTTGTTGGTGGCATGTTGACTTCCCAGCCATGACTTGAGCTTGTTTGCAACTTATACTTCAAAATAGACATTCTTTCCATTGGCCAAAAAAAAAAAAAAAAGATGAAGAAATTAGTTAGAACGAAATTATCAAGAGAGAAACCCATTTTGGTATCTTAGAATTTGTTATTTGTTGTTTGTAAATGAGTAAGGGTATATCAGTTTTTTAACATATTATTGACCGGCTAAGATGGCCATTTTTTGGTTTCTATTAAATCATGTTTCTTAACAAATCTTGATGGGAGAGCGCAATGTCATTTCAGAAATATCGAGGAGGTTCCCCATAATTATCGAAAACCTCAAGGAGGTGAGTGTACTTTACCAGAGATGGAATTATTGTACTTCTCTTAGTTGTGCCTAAACAATCATTTGCATGATTAATAACAAACAATGAAATATTAGTTTCTGTTAAGTTATCCCCCCCCCCCAATAAGAATCTATAATTTGAAGTATTATCCTCATCTGTTTAAGATATTGGTTTTGTTTTGCCCAATCTTATTAGTAAAGTTTTTTTCCCTCCCCCAAATGACCTATAGTTTGAAGTATATTATTGTCATTTTTTAAGACATTGGTTTTGTTTTGCCTTTTCTTATCTTTTATGGTGCATTATGATTTGGATAGAAGTAGTCTCATAAACCCTATAAGGTAAAACTGCACAATATAGAGCCTAGCATTTAACATTGAAGTTGATATTTTAAATTATTGAGATATTGATATGGAAAATAAAATGTGATGGTTTGTGGTGTCTTAGGATTGTTAGTAAGAGTGGGTAGTTATTGCATTTAAATGGAGTTGTGAAAGCTTAATAAGAACAGACTCAATCCTAGGAATTGTCCTGTTTTTAATTTAGTTGGCATTTGAGGGAAATATGGATTAAAAAGGTGTATGGATGAGGAAAGAAAATTTCTGGGAAGGAAGTTAACAAAGCTGCAAGTGACACAAAATTTTGGCAGATGACACATTATAAATTAGGTATAATGGATGGAAAATAAATACATTAAAATTCAGGATAAGTAGAAGGACATGGTAAGACCTCGATTATGTTAATAAACGGTTTGGAGAAGCCATTGTTTAGTTCAGTATTATATTATATGTACTAGGTTATGGTCCAATTTGCGACTATGGTTAAATACTATACATAATAGGCTAAAGTTCCACTCGCAACTGGTTTAGTATTGTACATACTGATTATGGCCCATGATTCAATACTATATATGTTGGGTTCTAAACTGAAGGACAAGGTATAAGTGCACTCTGCCTTGGTTCTATGATCTCGATTCAGTAATGTAAGTGCTAGGTCTTGGCCTTAAGCTATGGCTCGGTGTCAATTGTGATACAACGGGTTATAGTCCCATTCGGGAATGACGAATAGGAGAAGAAGGGAAGAGTACTGTGTGGGAGAAATTGTGATTTAATGGGTGGGAGATGGAGGTTGCGAAGAGCAAATGTTTCTAGTCATTTTTCTTTTTGTATTGGCAATTCTTTTCCAAAATGTTTTTCCACGATTAATACTTGTAGGGTTTTAGTTGAGTCGAGAAAATTTACCGATAGTTACATTCGAAGACTCATGATACCTCTTACAAGTATAAATGTCAAGAAGAAATGTGTGCAATCTAATGGTAAAACATGTCATGTACTTAGACACTTGACCTTAGAATTGTGGTGTTCAAAATTAGCATTATATCAATAATAATAACTTTGGATAAAGTTTAGTTTTGACTATAGGTCAAATTGACCTTATAAAACTAACCAAATTAGTTATGGACTTATTTTAATAGAAGTGCTCATCAAACTGGTGAGACAGTAGGTTCACCATTTGGATGCAATGTACCATCGTCTAAACAAGCAAACTCTAGTGAGTCATTTGTTGGAACGCACAACAAGGTTGTTCATACATGACCATTATTTAATTTTCATAATTCATTCCAATACCTCAAGCATTCCAACGTAGTTTTGGTCCATCCGAATATAGAGTACCATACAAACAAAAGATGACTTCATGTTCGAACGAGTGTCTTTCTTACACTAAGAAATTTATTTTGTGCTCTTTCTTATTGAGGTTAAGATTTAGTCATGCTTATATATAAGGATCTTAGGGATCCTATTCAAGAGAGACACATAGGTTAGTCTTTGGATGCCAGAATTAAATATTTTGCTTTATAGATATTGTCATTTTTCTCTTTTTGGGCCAAATTCGGCAGGAATTTTATGTTGAAGTCTATATACTTAGGTGTTAGGAGTAACACTTGCAAGGCACATAGCAAGTTAGACGCATTCATTACATAGGGATATGCACACTATTGTATAATGGATCTACAAATTATAAAAACATGGTAGGGGTTGTGAGACTAATCAAAAAAGTAGGTAGACAAACAAAGAAAATATCGAGAAATAGGCAAGAAGAGTAACGGTAAAACTTTGGAGTGAGTCAGATTAGTTTCTTAGATTCAGGTCTTTATGGATTTATACTGTATTTGGCTTGATTAAAAGGTTTTTGCTGTAATGTATTTTTATTCCCCATGAGAGTTTTCCCATTATAAATTTTTGTATTCTTATCTTATGATTTTTTTTCTATTTTGTTTATTTTTATTTGCTTAATGATTTGATTTCATAGGCTTAGTTACTCAAAGAGAGGGTATATTTATATATAATTCATCCTAGAGTATTAATTAAAGTTATTTTTAATCAGCGATCCTAATTAATTAAACTAAAGGGTGGGCCTTGGCATAACAGTAAGATGGCTCCATTGTGACTTAAAGGTCACAAGTTCGAGCTACGAAAACAACCTCTCCACTTACGGGGATAAGATTGCGTACATCTAACCCTCCCTAGACCCATAGTGGTGGGAACCCTGTGCAAGCATAAGAGGTATCAAAGCAAGTTCTCCTAAAAAATTTATTTCAAAAATTAAATGGGTGTGATTAAAATACTTTATTTAAGTAGGTATACAACTTGGAGTTTTATCCCATAAAACCATACCCATTACTTATAATTTTCCCCTTGCAAGCTTCATAATTAAAGAGAATGCATGAGTGTTTACTAAAGATGGTGTCATTCATTTTTTCAAGGCTCACGTAATGCAAGATGTCAAAATTATTACTTTTCCATCTGTCGTTATTCTTTTCATATTTCAAGGTCATCATGAATTATACGCAATGTTGTCAATAGTATTATTCTTTCCTCAGGAAGTGTCTATTCATATTGCCATTATTGGCACAATTATTCGTTTGTGTCATTCATGTACTGAGGACTGTTGCACTTTTCTAGGGTGAGGCTTTAGTTTTTGTCATCCTGTATGCTCTCTTGCCTTGGCTATTTAAACCCCCCTCCCTTGGTTCCTTTCTTTTACTTTTCTATACCTTCCCTCAGGACCTTTTTTTCCTTGCTATTGTCCTTACGTTGCTCTATCTATTTCTCCTTATTCTTTTGTAATTATAGGAAAACTCTTGACTAGCAGGGAATGGGTTGTCTCTGAAGTTTCGTCACCAGATAAATGGCAACATGCTCCTTTTGTTAGAGGTAATTAAGACATTTTCTAGGTGTGAATAGAGAACTTTATAGGCCTTGAACCCATTTTTAAAGCTCATATTCTACTTCAACCAAAATCCTTAGTGGAAGCTTCTAGTTGGATAACTCTTGAATCAGTCCAAAGTCTTTGAATAGAATAAAGTGACTTCCCTTATTCCTTCATCGAGTTCAAGTCACACATTTTCCTTGCTAGCGATTAGGTTGAATGGTGCGACTTTATCTTAGACAATCCAAAGTGTGCAAACATCCTTAAAAGTTCTAAAGTCTATATAGTCGTTTAAATCTTTCGAGGTCTTATTGCTCGTTGCAACACTAAAAAACATTGCAACTCTCCTATCTCAATGCAGCTTGAATTTTCATACCTTTGTTATAAAACTATAAGACATTTTGGTTTTACTTTGTCTTGATTTTTTTGGAAAAGACATTCTGGATCTTGAGGTTGCTTCTGGTGAAGATACCTCTATTGTTAGCTTTCTTCCAGAATCATTAATTGCATTAGGCTAAACTGGAGAGTAGGTTCAAGAATGAGAAGGTGCTCGAAAGGCCTCCTTATTTGAACTCCAAGGAATGCACCTACTCTTATTGGGTTCACTATTTCTTTAGGTATTTTGAGCCTCCTTATGATGATACGAAATGAGGGAAACACTCGAGGGGAATTTTTCTTGGTATTCAGATTCAATGCCCATATCACCTAGCAGGTTTCCTTGCCATATGGCTCGATAGATACGTGTTAAAGCATTCTTTCGAAGAAGGGCTAAGCCCTCGAGTTTTCCAAATTACAACCCAACTCCCTAAGGGATATATCTATCACCCTTGGGGAATTATTTGTAGAGATTTGAAAAATGAGGGTAAATTTTTCGTTTTTGCCGGTATGGCATTATTCATGTGCGGTTTTGCTAGTAGGACATTTTCATGCATCATTTGATTATAAGTCATATTTAGAAGTATAATTTGAATGTGCCGTAGAAAAGAAACATGCTTATAATATTAAAATACACCTACTGTACAAATTTGAGCCAAAATGGAAATAGTTTCAAAAATTGGACCAAAAGGGCATCCGGGTGGAAACGAACCAAACCCAGCCACAAGCGAAAATTTATTTTTTTGAAATTTTATTTTAAATAATTTTATGAACATTGGTTAATTAAATATCAAATTGAGGCGTTTTGGGACGGGTTGTAGAGTAACGGGGTTCCCGGGCTCATTAAGGGCAAAATGGTCATTTTGCCTCTTGCCCCTTTGCTCTTCCACTATAAATACAAAACTTAGACATAATTTTATACAGATTTCATTCTGTAATTACAGAGAATCACGTTCATAGAGAGAGAGAGAGAGAGAGAGAGAGAGAGAGAGAGAAAAGCCCTAGTTCTACAAGCTTCAAGCTTCTGAAACACACTTTTTGAGTGGGATTTTTGCCGAGGTTCTTTCTGAGAAGTTGTTCCTCTCATCGAGACCTATATTTTTATCTAACAGTTCGGCCATCCAGTGATCATAGCCTCTGCAGTTTGAGAAAAATTGATCTAGGTATGATGTAGTGCTATGCTAGCAATAGATTTAAGTTTTCTTGTATTTTTTCATGTTGTTGGACTGTTTAGGGAGTGTAATTGAGGTTAGAAAACAACCTAAAAGATAGTTCTTTTGAAAAGCATAGAGTTGGTAGTTTAAGGATATATGTGTTCTTGGTGTTGTTTGATGATTTGTTGCCTTGAATGAGGTGTGTTACATTGATAGGATTGTGTTGTTACATTTTTGAACCTATATGCATGTTGACACACCTTGTGGTTTGGACCATGTCATGAATTGTTGCCTTGTTGCTTTATGAAAATTTTATGTTCTTTGTGAACTAGTAGAATTGTGAAAGTATGGTTTGTATATGTGTAAATATGTTTGGTTATGACATATGTTATGAGCATGATGTTTTGAAGTTTAAAGTTATGTATTTTGTGGGATAAATTGCACGACTTGAAAAAGGGACACCATGGGTTTGATAAATTGTCACATAGAGATTGCATGATGAGATCATGGCATTTTGGCATAATGTGATTCTTTGAAAACATGGTGTGAGTTGAGTACGTGGTGCTATGCATTATGAGGGTGTAGATCTTGTGGTGAAAAACCCAAAATCTGGCCAATAACAATACTCACGGGCTAACGGGGGCGGACCGTAAAGTGAGACATGGGTGGCATAAAGTTGCATGTGTGCGTCACGCATATAGACATTGCATGGCATCGGGGAATAATGGGATTATAGTCTTGAACTGTACACTTACACATGCCACGCCCTTAAATTTATTTCTAGTCTTAGCATTACGTTATACCAAGCTATTGAGCTGACCCAGTCGTGGGATATCATTTTCAGATGAGGCCTCAGGCACTTGAGACTTGTTTAAGTCTGGAAAGATGGGAAGAAATGGATATGTTGAAGATTTGGCCCTTAGGCATATTTTTGAATGTATGGGCATAAGCCCAATTTGTTGTATTTGAACTTGAGAAATGTATGGACAATAGGCTTTGGGCCATTTTAAAATATATGGGTTGGTGACCCAATGGAATGCATGATGGTTATGGCTTCAAATATTTATTACATGGATGTGTTGAAAATAGAGAATGCATGTTTACTTTGATGGATTTGTGGCCACCGAGTGAGGGTGGATCATTTGACTATTTATATGTAAGGATCTTGTGAAAATTAGGTGGGAAAACACTTAAAAAAAATAAAGGAGGTTATGTCCAATTTTTTTGGAAATAAAGCATTAGATAAGTGTGTAAAACACCCTTGAAATGGGTGAGAAAAATGCTTAAAATGAGGGCTTAGAAGCTAGGGAAAAGTGGGTTGAAAATGGGTGAAAAAGGGGCTTGAAAAACTTGGAAAAAAATTCAGAAATAAGAAAAATTAGGTTGCAGCTGTGAACAGTAAAAATGCAGAGAATCAGAAAACTGCTTGCAGTCGCTACAGTGTTTTGTGACTGACATGCCCCAGCCGCCCCTGCCACTGCGCTAGCCCGCACACCCACTGCCTTGCCTGCTGTCATGGCATGCTACCCAGCCCTTGACAACCCTAACACCAGCCCCTTTTGGCCACCTTTTTGAGCCACTTTTGAGGTACCTTTTGAGTTATATTGGGGCACTATTATGGGCCATGTTTGGTCACTTTTTAGACCATGTTTGACCACCATTATGGGCTATTTTAGTGACCTTTTTGGACCATGTTTGGTCACTAATATGGGCTGTGTTAGGCCCTGTAACACCCCGACCCAACGAAGCATCATTAGTGACCGAGACTTTATGTAACGAGGTAGGAGTGCAATATAGGTACGTGAAGCTTCCAATAAAAGTCCCAGGAAACTAGGACGACTGTACATTACTTTTGTTGCAGTCACCAACTTGTTTCCATTGATCCCATTGAGACTATATACTTTCACTCCGATCGCCAATTTGATTAAGACATGAACAAGAAATGGTTACGTCAGGTTGGTCAACAAAGTGAATATAAGAACATGATAAACACATGTTAAATACACACATTAATTGTGGGAATAAGTGAGTATAACCAAAATACATACATGAATATATATATATATATAAACATATATTTATATACAAGAATTTACGAAATATATATATATATATACATTTATGTATATATGTACACTTAAATGTGATGTAGTATAGTAAGTGGGGGCTAGCTAAATTCATGTAAATGTATATAATATATATAATACAATTATATAAAGTACATATATAAATATGGCTGGTTGTAACATATATATATATATATATATCTAGATATGTATGTAAACAAAGAAATAAAAGAAAAGAAATCAGGTGAAGAGTAGGGGGGGAACGGTGCTTACCTACAGGTTGTAGGCACTGTTCTCCATGTCTTCCCATGTGATATCAGGTGCATGAAATGATGAAAAACCAAAGGGGCGGCTGTGTGATAAGAAGGAGGTGGCAGCCATGTCATATGGCTATGCAACCGAGGAATTCTCCATGCAAAACCAAAGGCCAACAGGTGGCAATGCCACCACCTCAAGGTCGATAGAGGAGGAGGAAATAAAGAAAGGAAATTAGGGAAGAGAGAGAGTGTGTAATACGTAGAAGGAAGAAGAGGAACTGAGGCAGGAAAAATCTGTAACAGCTAGCTAAAACAGGTAATAATTATGGATGCGCAGCCGCAGAAGTTTTCAATTATGACTAAGGCTCAAAGGGCGGTGGATAAAAAACAACAGAAATTTATGGAAGAATTGTTGTGGGAACAAAAAGTAATTGCCCAAAAAATCAGGATTGCTCAGAGAACTAAAATCAGTTTCCGTCAGGCCATTTATGTATAAAACGCCAACAAAGGCGATAATCGCTGAAGCCAAGCTTAAGAAACAAGAAGATACTGAAACTCTGAGTGAGTGGATTCAAAGGATAAGGAAGAGTAGGAGGAAGAGTAAAGCTTCCCAGTAAAGCCAGGTTAACGCACGAGGTGAGTAACCCTGTGTTTGAAATAGAGATTTAACTCCATGGATTTGAATCATGTTTTAAGCATGTGAAGCACTTGAATATCAAATTCAGTTTTTCTCTCATGGTTCCTGGTTTAAAATATTCCGTTATGACATGCTTGGTAAATGTTTTTATATTCAGTTCTTTTCATGGAAATATTTAGCATGTCCGATAGAAATGCAAATTTATTTCATTATTCTGAATTTGATCATTTCAAGCATTTGAAGTGTTATTGCAGAAAGTATACATTTCATGTTTTAAATATTCATGAAAGGTATATATTGAAGTATGTAATAAATGTTTTGAAAGATAAACTATACATAAGCACAACATTTGATGTTGAAATCCTTCGAGATTCAACAGTGCCCTGTAGTAGGATCTAATCCCCCAGGCAAATGAGATCGGCAGTATTGGCAGTAAAACGGGAGTCTGGTTCGAAACAGATTCCACTTAATCAAAGAGAAAACATGACAAACGCTTTCGAAAATGGAAGTAGGTTTTACCCCCATTTTCACTATACATATTTATTTGATTTGAAGTAACACTTTTGGAAATGGAAGCAAGTTCTTACCCCCATTTTATTATGCATGTTTATATGTTTTGAAATGCATATATTCCATTTGAATAAATGCGTATTTAGCTTGAAAACTATAAATGTTTCTAAGCTCTTATTTGAAGTCATGTTTTTAAAGACGGAAACAGGTTTTACCCCCATTTTATTATGCATATTTAGAAGTGCTTATACTCCATTTACAGAAATGTGTGTTTAGCTTGAATACTTTAAATGTTTCAAAGCTCTTCTTATGAAGAATACATATATTCTGTGTTCTGAAAGTACTGAGCAATTGGTGGTGAATATTTTATAAACTCTCAAGTGATAAACCACTGCCAATTGAAACCCCATGACAAATGCAGGAATTACTCACAAGCTTAGATTAGCTTACCCAGACTTTGTTCGGACCCCCCTTTCAGGTGAATGATGACAATTTTGGTTTGAATTCGATGATGTTTCAGGAGAATGACGACAGTTTTGGTTTGAAGTCGATGATGTCGAATCTGACATTTTGGGAAGATATGTTGGAGTAGACTCTTTTAGAACCATATGAACTCTAGTAGTATATTTTGTATTAGTAGACTGGTGTAAGAATATGTATTGAACCCGTCAAGCAGTGGACAATGTGATATTATAAAGTTTTAAATTTATTATGCTCTGAATGTATATTCATGTATACCGTAATGTGAAGAGCGTCAGTATCGGGCGGATGTGAAATTCTTAAAATAAGAAAAGAAAATAAAAAGTTTTTCACGCTTTCGCAACCACAGGTCGCACCGCTGTCCGATACTGTTGCTTATGTTTCACCTCACCCAAAGGCTCCCGAGCCTGAAGGCGGCGGTCGCGATCCGAGATCCGCATAGGGTGGGTTTCGGGTTGTGACAAGCCCTCTCCCTTAGATGATTTTTGGTGGGTCTCTTGGCCAATTTATGGACCATGTCTTAGACTATTTTTGCGGCCCCTTTGGGCCATTATTCCAAGGCATTTTTTTGAAATGTTTTAAGAATATTTTAGGGAAAATTTCTGAATATGACTTAAATTAATTTAAACATAAATTGGGAAAAGGACTTGAGCAACATTTAGGGACCGTTTTGAGTTAAGTTGAATAATAAGTGTTTAATTTTAACCTTGGGAAAATTTTGAGGAATAATGAGGGAGATTTAAATTAAGTTTACTTAATTATCATTTATTGGTTTCTTTTAAATTTCCGTTAACTCGCACCTCGGGTTCGAAGAAATCCAGGGTGTGACATTATTTCTTGGGGGCTTCACTACTGACCTAACATAATCAAGGATGACATGAGGCATTTTGCTAGTAGCCACAATATTACAAGTTACTCAACGGCTGTCACGACCTGGAACCCACCCTATACGGATTAGGGGTCGGTGACCGACACTATAACTCAAACAAGGCAGTACAAAATCAAATGAATTGCACCAAAGAGTAATAATTTTTTTCTTTTATGTATCAAGTGTGGAAGTTGTAGAGATTTGAAAAAACGAAGATACATTTTTCCTTTTGGACCGGTAGGATATTACATATGCATCATTTAGCTATAAGTCATGTTTATAAGCATATTGTGAGTATTCCATAGAAGATAAATATACTTATAATGTTAAAATACACCTCCTGTAAAAATTTGAGCTTATTCGGAGATAGTTTCAAAAATGGGACCAAAAGGGCATCCCGGGTGGAACTGGCCAAACCAAGCCACAGGCGAAAATTTATTTTTTTGAAAAATTTCATTTAAAATAATTTTAAGAACTTTGGCTAAAACAAAATGTCGAATTGAGGCGTTTCGGGATGGGTGGAAGTGTAATAAGGTCCCGAATTCATTAAGGGCGAAAAGGTCATTTTGCCCTTTTACTATAAATACAGCCCCCTTAGTGTAAAAATATCACTTTTGGTCTGGAGAAAGAGCAGAACACGTTCATGGGAGAGAAAAGGTGAGAAAACCTAGGGTTTTCAAGTTTCAAGCCACCAAAACACACATCTAAGCTACGATTCTTGCAAGACTTTCTTCTAGGAAGTTGTTCCCCACGCCAAGACCTATATTCTCATCAATTGGCTCGGTTGCGCAGCAAACACAACTCCCTAGGGTTGAGAAAAACTCATCTAGGTATGATATCCTGCTAAGTTAGGAATAGGTTTAAGTTTCTTTGCCTTTTTATATGTTGATTGAGTGATTTAGGTGTTTACTTGATGTTAGAAAATCACTTAGGTGGTAGTTGCTTTCAAAACTTAGAGTTGGTAGTTTAGGTACTTTTGTGTTCTTTGAGTTTCTTGATAATTTGTTACTATGATAAAGGTGTACCTTGCATATGTGTTTGGATTACTACATTCTAGCTTATGTTTATGAAGAGAAACTTTTGTGGTT
The DNA here is from genome assembly GCA_008638375.1 of Nyssa sinensis. Lineage (NCBI taxonomy): Eukaryota > Viridiplantae > Streptophyta > Magnoliopsida > Cornales > Nyssaceae > Nyssa > Nyssa sinensis. Next base: position 21,383,461 of record CM018032.1, read on the forward strand.
TCAGAGTTATGATTTATCCCATGTATTGGTAGTTTGTGTATTTGTATTTTCTTTGAGAAATTGCTAAAATAATGAACATGAAACTTGATCATATGTTTAATTCATTGAATTATGACTTACATTCATGTAGACAAAGTGTTGTGAATTTGAAGTTATGCTTTACTTTATGAATGGGGTATAATTTAAGTTATAGACCATGTGTTTAATGAAATGTCTCATAGAATTTGCATTGAGAAAAATCAAGGCATCTTAACATACTTGAATCCTTGGAAACATGGCGTGGGTTGAGCACTTGGTGCTATGCATTATAAGGGTGTAGATCCTGTGGTGAAAAACCCAAAATCTGGCCAATGATAGTACTCGCGAGCTAACGGGGGCGGACCATGAAGCGGGCGAACCATAAAGCGAGGCATGGGTGGCCATAGAGTTTGCATGTGTGTGTCATACATATTGTTATTACATTACATCATTGAATTGGTGAGGATATTAGCTTGTGAGTGTACACTTGCACATGCCACGCCTTAACCTTGTTCCTTGCATTAGCACTATATTATACCAGGAATTGAGCTGACCCCTCGTGGGTTATCATATTAGAGATGAGGCTCCCGGTACTTGAAACTTGAGGAAGTCTTGAAGGAATGACAGGAACGAGGCTTGGATGGACATTTGGCCCTTGGGGCATATTTGTATATATATGGGCATAAGCCCAAATAACTTGTATTTCAGTTTGGAAAAGTAGTGGATTACAGGCCTTGAGCCATTTTAAAGTGTAAGGGTTTAAACCCAAATGATATGTAAGATGTCTTTATTTAATAAGCATCATATGTATATATTGAGAGAACTAGATGTGTATGTTGAAAACAAGGGATGTATGATTAATTTATATGAATTATTGCCACCGAGTGAGGGTGGGTTGTGACATACTTATACATATAAAGTATTGTGAAAATTAGGTGGGAAAAAGGCTTGGAAAACAAAGGAGGTTATGTTAAAATTTTATAAAAAATTGAAAGACTTGTTAAATGTGTAAAAAACCTTTTAAATAGGTGGGAAAGATGTCAAAAAGGGGGGTTTAGAAACCTTGGGGAAATAGGCTAAAAATGAAAGAAAAGTGGCTTGAAAAACTTGGGAAAAAAATTTGGAAAGTAGAGAAAATTGGCTACTGGACAGAGAAATTCAGTCGCAGCCATGAACAGTAATTCTGTAGGAAATCAGAAAAATAGCTCTCTGTCGCTACAGTAACAGCCCCAGGCGCCGGCAGCCTGCCGTGTGCCTAGCCTGCCTGCTGCTGCCCCCTTGTGTGCCCACGGCCTGCACCTGTCCACCTGCTGCTTGGCAGCTATGGCACCAGCCCTGACAGCCCCTCTTTTGGACCATGTTTAAGTACCCTTTCTGGGCCATGTTTGGCCACCCTTTTAGGCATTATTTGGCCAACCTTTGGGCCATGTTTGGCCACCTTTTTGGGCTATTCGTGGTAACTTTTTTGGGCTATGTTTGGCCCTCTTCCTTAGATAATGTTTGGTGGACTTCTTAACCCATTCTTGGACCATGCCTTAGAGCATTTTGGGGCCCATTTAGGCCATCATTCCAAGGCTTTTTTAGGGATGATTTGGGACTATTTTAGAGACCATTTTTGGACACTACTTGGACCACCTTGACCATTAGTTGGGGGAGGTGTTTGACTACTATTTGGGACTCATCTTGGGTGGGTCAAGTTAATAAATTTTCACTTCTAATTTTGGGGAAAACATAGGGAAATGAATGAATAAGCAATTAAATTCACCTTATGACCTTTCATTTACTTTTCTTATTTCATTTCACTCACTCCCCGGGTTTGTGAAAACTCAGGGCGTGACAATGTGGTATCAGAGCATAGGTTCGAATACTTAGGGACCGTAGGGTGTTGTTGAACACCATGAGGCCATGACACATGACTTGAATTTTTTTTTTTTTTTTTGTTAAACATTGTGTGAAGTGTAAGGACTTGTTATGTGTATGTTAAGACATGCTATGATTGTTATTTGTGGAGTGTGACTTGTTGACATGTATATGCTTAATGTTCTTTTTAAATGCCTTTGTCTAAATGTGAAAAAGAGGTCTTAGTTTTTTTTCCTGAACTTGTAGACTCATGCCACCAAAGAAAACCCCAGCGAGACCAGCACCACCTAGGCGTGGTAGACCTCGAGTTGCTACTCCTGCTCACAGCATAGCAGAGGAGGTTGTTGCTCCTCCACCTACTCCTACACCTCCCCCAGTAGAGGAAGTGGTGTAAAATATTGGTGCCAGAGGTATGGCAACTATTTTATAGGAGTGCTTTCTCACTATTTAGGAGGCTAGGCCTACTGGTGGAAAGAGTAGGGACACCTTCGTGATAAAAGTGTTCCAGTGGATGTGACCCCCCACATTTGCCTGATAGCCTGACCCCTTAGTTGCAGAGGAGTGGCTAGATCAGATCACCAGGATCCTAGATTCCCAGGGAATTGATGAGCCACAATTGCGAATCAAGTGTGCCACTTTTCAGTTTACAGAGTTGGCCAGCTAGTGGTGGTGAGTAGCTGCTGATCAATTGGACAGTTTTAGTGAGCGGTGGAATGCATTCGTGGTCATGTTCAGTGACCACTATTTTCCTGAGACTTCTAGGATAGGATTTATGGACGAGTTTGGCTCACTCCTCTAGAGAGATATAACGGTGACTCAGTATGGTCCCGGTTTACTACATTGGGGAGATTTGCCCCATATGTTATTCAAGAGGAACAACTGAGGGTCCTTTACTTTGTTAGGGGGTTGAAGACCTCCATCAGGGATAGACTAGCAGGCCGCATTATTGAGACCTACGATGAGGCAGTGGTCAGGGCCACCAAGGTGGAGAGGGAGTTGGCCAACCTTAGAGGGATTAGAGAGTCCTGAACACAGAATGGGGCAATTATAACTCAGGCTTCTACATCCGCCCCAGTTTACAATAGTAGGGGACCGACGAAAAGGTACAGGACTAGTACTTCTTTTGCATAGACATCACAGCGACCTGCCCATATTTTAGCCCCTCGACCTCCTATGTCTATTGCTTCCCAAGGAGGAGTACCTCAGAGGCCCCTTACATGTTATCAGTGTGGACAGCCTAGCCATAGAATGGCCAATTGCACCCAGAGAGATCCCAGCTAGGGTAGGGAGCTGGATTGAGCCAGGGGTCATTTCCACCACCGGTACAGGGTCAAGGGTGGAGAGCTCCTCAGCTTTGTTATACCGGCCACTAAATAGGCCATGTTAGGGCCAACTATCCTTAGGGGCAGACTTCACGGGGCTTGTAGAGGCCGCCTTATTATCATCCCATTCAGCCATCTCTGCCACAACCACAGTTAGGCTATAAACCTCCAGCGCCATATTTCCCGCCTGCACCCTCCGCACAGAGTATTAGATCACCCGGACAAAGGGGTGGGGGGCCAGTAGGGATCAAGAGAGGGAGGTGGATAGGGCCAGACCACTCAGGGTCGTGCATATGCGGTGGCTACACCAGAGGCATCTACTTCGGGACCTTCAATGGTTCGAGGTACACTCCTTGCGTTTAGTTCATAAGCTGACGTACTTATAGATTCGGGTGCATCTCATTCATTCATATCTACCATGTTTGCCAAGACATTAGGGTTGGACATAGATCGACTAGATCCACCAATACATGTTGACACACCGGTTGGGGTAGTGTAATATTAATGATGATCTATAGAGATTGCTTGATAGAGATAGCTGATCGCATCTTTTATTTTGACTTCATTCTACTTGACATGTCTGGGTTTGATGTTATATTGGGGATAGATTGGTTGTTTATTTTTCGGGCTAGTATAGACTGCTACAGAAGGAGAGCGACAGTGTGTACACCTGAAGGAGATAGCTTTTACTTCACGAGGGATCGTGGGGATTTTGTTAGTTCCACCCTTATATGACTCGAGGAGTTGGGGATGTCATAGCTATATGTTGACTAGTTTGATAGTAAAGGAGAGTGGGACTACAGAAAGTGTATTGCCACTAGTAGTGGATGAGTTTCCAAATTTATTTTCGGATAACTTGACTAGTCTACCATCGAGATGAGAGATAGAGTTCACGATAGAGCTTATCCCAGGCACTGTGCCTATTTCTATTCCACCTTACCGCATGGCTCCTGCTGAGTTGAAGGAGCTAAAGGAGCAGTTGACTGATTTGTAGGGTAAGGGTTTTATTCGTCCTAGTACTTCTCCATAGGGTGCTTCGGCATTGTTCGCGAAGAAGAAGGATGAGACATGATTACGCCCAAAGAATAACGCAGTATTTGTAGTGTAGCTTTGGGGTGTCGATTCCACAGGGAGACAAAATTAGAAGAATAATTCAAAGAATTTCTGAAACTAAGAAAATTATTAGACGGTTAACAAGAAAATAAAAATATAGAAAAGGATTTTTTGAATGCAAATTAAAAATTAAACAAATTGATTAATGGAAGAAAATACTCAAATTAACAAACAGTGGAGTGTCGGGAATCCCTTGCACATATCTGGTATTTTAATTATTTTTAATTCACTAATAACTCAATTGAGAAATTAAATCTCAAAAATCTCAATCGGAAGATATACAATTATGAACCACAATTAGACTGAAAATAACCCTTTGAAAAATCATTCAACACTTTTAAATCACACAAGTTATTATTCACATTGAAAAAACCCAACGACGACAATATACCCAACAAGCAATATTGCAGCAGAGAATTGAATCAATATAAATATTTAATTGTTCCAAAAATAATCAAAACATTAATCCATTCGATAGAAAAAACATGACTGAATCTATAAACGGACTAAACCCTTTAATTATTCAGAGAATAAAATCTAACAACAAATTATGAATAATCATCAAAGAATTTAACAAGTGAAAATCACGTACAGGAATCAAAAATAAATTAAAATAACTATCTAATATGCAAGTTCATCCCTAACTCCACTTAAAAATTTAGTTACCCATGTTCAGAACGGATAACATAAATTGTATGGAGAAAAACTGAGCTATAAAATTTTCTGTTCTGTTCTCCTTTGCGCAGCAGCCGCAACTCTGCTCTCTGTTCTTGTTGCAGCCGCCCCAGGCTCCGTTCTATCTCCCCTAATTTCACTTGACTTTGCGCCCTAATGCCTTCGTACTGGGCTTGCGCATGGGCCCACTTTAAAGCCAGCCGCACCATGCCTTGTCTATGGCCTTGCATCAGCCGCCATTAAGCCCAGTAGCCGCACGATTTTCCCTTGCTAAATTCCTTTCTTGGTTGCACCTAGCCACTAGCACATGGACCCCGCGTCATCAGCCCACACTCCAAATCAGCCGCAGCAAGACCAATTGGCTTTAAATCTCCCAGCCGTTTGCCTTCTCATGCACATGGGGTTGTTTTCAAAAGCAGCCATGGACCCCATTGCACAAGCCAAATGCTCCTTTGACTTTATTTTCATTGCTTTTCTTTTGGTCAAATCTCCAAGCATGCAGCAGATTTTATTTTTCTTTTTCTTTTTTTTTTCTTTTCCTTTGATGATTTTTTAATTCTTGAAATGATGTGTTTCCATCCGCCTACAGCCAGCAGCGCCCATCTTTACGCTCTATTTTCTATGAGATAACTACTGAATCTTGACTCGGGTTCTTCACGAAAGTTGTAGCCCCTGATGAGTAGATAATTTTGGGCTCAAGAATAACCTCATTTGGACTTCGGAAACTCAAGTTATGGCCCCTTCAAGTTGGCTGGACTGACAGAATTTGGAGCAGCTTCCCAGACCTGATTTTGAAACAATGTTTGGAGACCCAAACGAACTCCGATTTTTGCAAACCAAACCTTTCTGAAAATCCCAAAAGGTCCTCTAAAAACTTCATGCAGACCATTTTATCATTCTGAAACTCTAATGTCATCCAAATCTCAATTGAAACTCAATGATCGAATCTGCCAAAAAGCCAAAAATAGTTCCAAAAATATTAAGTGTAAAGCGCAATTGCAAACTATCTCTCGCCAAAAAATAATGCAATATTTGAGATATAAAATCTTATAAATTAATGCTCAAATACCTCTTATTGTAAATAGAAATTAAATAAAATAATATCAATTATATCCCAACATTTCTGTTCACTTTCTAGCATTTTAATCAAATAATCGGGTATTTAGAGTGCACTTTTGAGCACTCATCAAGACATTACGGTTGTGCGTGGATTATAGGAGACTGAACCGGGTTACTATCAAGAACAAGTACTCGATGCCGAGGATAGATGACTTGTTTGATCAGCTTAGGGGTTCGAGATGTTTCTCGAAGATTAATCTTAGATCGGCGTATCATCAGTTGAGAGTACGGAGGAGGATGTGGCGAAGACAGCTTTTCGCACTCGTTAAGGCCATTATGATTTTGTGGTTATGCCATTCCGTGTGACGAATTCCCTGGCGGCATTCATAGACTTGATGCATCGCATTTTTAGTCCTTATTTAGATCAGTTTGTTGTGGTATTTGTTGATGACATTCTGATTTATTCACCTTCTAAGAAGGAGCACATTTTTCACTTATAGACTGCATTATAGATTTTGAGGGAGCATCGGTTGTTTGCTAAGTTCTCAAAGTGTGAGTTTTGGCTTCAAGAGGTGTAGTTTCTAGGCCATGTTGTATCGGGTGGCGGGGTATCCGTGGATCCTTCTAAGATTGACTCTGTTATGATTTGGGAGAGGCTGAAGAATGTGTTTGAGATTTAGAGTTTCTTAGGATTGGCTGGATACTACCGTCGGTTCATAGAGGGATTTTCTCGTCTGGCCGCGCCGATGACTATTCTGATGCGCAAGGGCATTAGATTTGAGTGGACAGATGACTGTGAGCATTTATTTCAGGAGCTGAAGAAGAGGCTGACTTGAGCACCTATCCTGATTATACCTGAGGGAGGTATTAGCTAAACCATTTATTGTGATGCTTCACGAGAGGGACTAGGTTGTGTGTTGATGCAGGAGGGTAGAGTGGTAGCTTATGGTTCTCGCCAGTTGAAGAATCATGAGCAGAACTATCCTACACATGATTTGGAGTTAGCTGTCGTCATCTTTGCACTTAAGAGTTGGCGACACTACTTATATGGGGAGAGGTTTGAGGTGTTCTCATATCATAAGAGCCTTAGATACATTTTCACGTAGAAGAACTTGAACCTTCGGCGAAAGAGATGGTTGGAATATATGAAGGACTATGACTTTGACCTTCAGTACCATCTTGGGAAGGCCAATGTCTTAGCCGATGCACTTAGTAGAAGACTGAGGAGCACTATTTGTAATATCCCGACCCGGGATACCGGGTCATATAGCACGCATTACGAGACCATGAAAAATGAGTATAAAAAAATAGTACAAGCAAAGAAATAATTAATTATTTACAAAAATGATTAATTATTCATATGAAATAATTATTTATTTATAATTAAAAAATATTATAAATACACATTACATGGAAGGCATATATATGTATATTTATGTATGCATGTATATACATAGATACATTAAATATATTTATATATATATTTATATATATCTATATGTGAATAGTGTGTGAACAGTGCAGTGTGTGTGTGTGTGTCGGCTGGTGGGTGTCTCCATGTGTTAGTGTGTGTGTTATATTATATGTATATATATATACAAAATATCTTGCAAAAATCAAAGAGAAAGCTGAAAAGAGAAAAAGTAAAATTTATGAGATGGGAGAGGGAGTTATTGAGAAGTGAAAGAAAGTGGCTGTGAGGTCATGAGGGAAGAGAGAAAAAGGAGAGAGAATGGTCGGTTGCCTTCTTTAAAAAGCCAAAGCATGTATTTCATGCTTACACCCTAAAGAAGCAAACTGAATAAGGAAAAAACTGAGAGGCTAAGAAGAGATTCAGAGCAAGAAAGGAAGAGAAACCAATGGTCAAAGGTGAACCCACCGAAAACTTTTAAAATTCTCTCTCTAGAATATTTTGCATGTGTTTAAGAGATTTAGGTTATGTTATGTATATATGATGCTTAATATATGTCTAGACGTGTATCAAGCATAAAAATTGGCTATAAAAACACTTAAAAATGTGGAACCTAGAAGCTATGGCCATTAATGACCTTGCTTGAAGCAGGTCTAGTCCAATGTTCACCAAACTGGTTTTGGTTAATCAAAACCTAAACTAGACACTACGAGCAACTTAAAAACCTATACACGCGATCAAAAATCCCAACAAAAGCCTATCAATGCTTGAGTTGCAAGTACGGGTTCAAAACCCCAACCTCACAAGCTTACTTTTAAACCCATTTTTTCGAATGGGAAATGAAACTCCATGAAGTAGGGATCACAACAGAACCAACCTTGGGTTATTTGGCTCAACAATGAGCATTTACGACACATGTACAAGTTTGAATTATCAAACCCAAAATCGAGCACATGAACCAGTTTTAATTCCTCAAACGAATGCCAAATGAATTGTTTATATCCTATAAACATTCTTGGTTAAAAACAGTCAAGAACTCTCTAGCCAAACTCCACGAAAATGGAGGTTTTTAGTTTCGGGAATTAGGGCAACAGTGAGGCTCGAATGAAGAAGGTGACAGTGAGTCAACTTGGTTTTAAAAACCAGGTTGAGTTGACTCGGGACACGTGTTAAAAGACGGAAAGGGCTACCGCATTAAGTGGGACGACGCCGTTTTGAGCTATGTTTTAAAATATAAAACATTAGGGCTGACGTCATCATGACGTCAGCATCACGCAATGAACCGTGTAAACCGGACCGGTTCACTTGAAAAGGGACTGAACCAACTGGTTCAGACCAAAATTTTTGGTATTTAGAAATTGACCCCCAACTGTTTTACGGATTTACACTGTGGCCCAACTAATGAGAAATTTATGCAATTAAGCCCCTGAAAAATAATTGAATAATTAAATAATTAATTGAATTATTTAATAAATGAAGTCCAAATTAAACATATGAATAGTGTATTCTTACTATTTTGGACATTCTGAGACTAATGATAGGGTCCGTTTTACGAGACGGGGCCCGAAAAATAAAGACACGTAAAGGGGTAAATGACCAAAATACCCTTTGTCCAAAATTAACAAGTTATTAGTATATTCTTACTATCTCGGACCTTCTGAGTCTAATGGTGAGGTCCACGACACGAGACGGGGTCCCGAAAAATAAAGACGCATAAAGGGGTAAAAAGACCAAAATACCCTTGGTACCCCTAAAGCCAAAATAAAACCAGAGAAGGTCTAAATTGACTTTCTTTGACATCCCGGACTCAATAATGAAGCCCAAATTATGAAACGAAGTACGAAAAAGTATGACACGTAAAACGATAAAAGGATCATTTTGCTCTTTTACATACAAAAAGCCAAATAAACTTTTAGGAAAGCCTAAACTAACTTTCTTCGACACTCTGGACTCGATGGTAGAGTCTATTCGACCAAAAAAAATGTCAAAAGTAAAAGGACATAAAATTTGATGAATAACATCTGTCAGATGACTATAAATTAGAGTAATGCCAAAGTACTAATACTAAGGAGTGTATGAGAAATGAAATACGAAAAGATACGACACGTAAACATGTCAAATAAATAACTTTAATTCAAAGTTAATGGAGCTACCAGAAGAGTATAAATTGAAATAAATTCAATTTCTAACACATTAAATTGTGTCATAAGTTAAGAATACGAGTTACGTTAAGTACATATGAATTTATGAAATCATTTTAGGATCTAATACGATTTAAGCATAAGTTAAGGAATATCGAGATGATATTACAATGAATGTGAAGTTGATAAGATGTTTATGAATTGTTCTTAGGAACTACAAGGAAAGTGGGAAAGCGCATTATTAGCACTAACCCTAAAGGACCAAGGTGAGTAACCCTGTGTTTGAATTGGAGATTTAACTCCATGGATTTGAAAAGGTTTTATGTTCAAAGATATGAAGTATTTGAAGTTTCAAATTCAGTATTTACATGATTCAATTTTAAATTGTTCCATCCTTATAAATTCTATTATGACATGCTTAGTGAATGGTTTCTCTCATAATTTTTTTAAAACATATTTCAGCATGTCTAAAGTTTTAAATGCCCAATTATGTAAAATATTCTGAATTTGATTATTGCCAGTATTTGAAGTTCTATTGTAGAAGTTATGCATTCATGTTTTAAATACTCATGAAAGCATCTATTGAAGAAGCCATGTAATAAATGTTTTACAAGATAAATGGTGTTTAAAGCACCCCCTATGATGGTTGAAGTCCTTCAGGATTCAACAGTAAATGCCCGGTAGCAGGATCTAATCCCCCAAGCAAATGAGAAAGATAGTATTGGCAGTAAAATGGGAGTCTGGTTCGAAACAGATTCCACCTAATTAAAGAGAAAAGATGACAAAGTGATTTTGAAAATGAAGCAGGTTTTACCCTCATTTTCACAATATATATTTATGTGTTTTAAAGTTTATATACTTTATCTGATGAAGTACGAGTTTAGCTTGAATACTTTAACTGTTTCAAAGCTATCTGTTTTATGAAATGCATATGTTTTGAGTTATATACTTTATTTGACAAAGTATGAGTTTAGCTTGATTACTTTAAATGTTTCAAAGCTATTTGTTTTATGAAATGCATATGTTTTGAGTTATATACTCTATTTGACGAAGTATGAGTTTAGCTTGAACACTTTAAATGTTCCAAAGCTATCTGTTTTAAGGAATGCATATATTCTGTATTCAAAGTATACGAACAATTGGCGGTGATTATTTTACAAACTCTTATGTACAAAACCATTGCTAATTGAAAACCTCATGACGAATACTGGAATTGCTCACAAGCTTAGATTAGCTTACTCGGACTTTGTTCGGACCCCCCTTTCAGGTGATTCACAGCAGACAGGGTCTCGAGGACGATGGCGATGAGTCTAGCTGTTTTTGGGAAGATATGTTTAAGTAGTTTCTTTTGAGGAACCTATGAACTCTAGTAGTACATTTTGTATTAGTAGACAATGTAAGAATATATATTAAGCTCTCAGGGCAACTGAATATGTTTTGTATTAATATTATAAGTCCTTAAGTTTTTAGTTATACTCTGAATGTGTAACCATGTATGCTATGTATGGAGCGGCAATATCGGACGGATGTGCATAATTTAAAATGAGAAAAAGAAAAGAAAAAGTTTTTCACGCTTCCACAAAACGCATGTCGCACATCTATTCGATACCGCTGCCTATGTGAGCCTTCGCCCAAAGGTCCCCGGGCCTGAGGGTGGTGGTCGCGATCCGGTAATCCATAGAGGGTGGGTAACGGGTTGTGACATTGTTGCTAGTATTACTATTAGGGAGTGGGAGATGATGGGAGACATTGGCGAGTTTGACTTGGACTTTGCCAAGTCTAAGGGACATACCACACTATTCAGTTTATGTGCATAGCCTACACTTTTGAGCAAAGTCATTGAGACACAATTACAGGACCCAGAGGTAGAGCAGATTAGAGCACGAGTTACTAGTCCTGAGGGATTTGAGGGATGGACAGTTCATTCTAACCTTAGCCTGAGGTATATGGGTAGAGTTTTTGTTCTAGAGTATCTTAGGGCTGATGTCCTTAGAGATTTTCATCATTCACGTCTAGTAGTGCACCTAGGGGGCACTAAGATGTATCATGATTTACGCTGCCAGTATTGGTGGACAGGGATAAAGGGAGATGTTGTGCAGTTTGTGTCAAGATGTCTCACGTGTTAACAGGTTAAGGCTAAGCACCAGAGACCTAGAGGTTTATTACAGCCATTGCTACTGATCGAGTGAAAGTGGGAGTTTGTTACTATGGATTTCGTGATGGGTCTTCCAAGGTCACCTAGAGGTCATGATGTAGTTTGGGTTATCGTGGACAAGTTGATGAAGTCTGCACATTTCCTACCGATTAGAGCAACTGATTCAGCGGATGTCCTCAGTAGGTTGTATATCCGAGAGATAGTACGACTATATGGGATTCTTGTTTCCATTGTTTCAGACAGAGACCCACATTTCACTGCACAATTTTGGCAAAGTCTTCAGAGAGCCTTGGGGACTCAACTACTGTTTAGCACTGCTTTTCATCCTCAGACTGATGGTATGTCAGAGCGTACTATTTAGATCCTTAAGGATATGCTTAGACCCTGTGTTATGGATTTCAAGGGTAGTTGGGAAGATCACCTTGCTCTAATAGAGTTTGCCTATAACAACAACTATTAGTCTAGTATTGAGATGGCACCTTTTGAAGAGTTGTATGGTAGGCCGTGTCGTTCACCGGTATTGTCACGACCCGAAACCCACCCTGTGCGGATCTCATATCGCAACCACTACCCTTCAGATGAAGGCCGTCGGGTAAGGCTCATATAAGCAGCGGTATCGAACAAGGGGGCGGCATGTGTCTGCGGAAGCGTGAAAAACTTTTTCTTTTCTTTTCTTATTTTGAATTTCCACACTTCCGCCCGGTACTGCCGCTCTTTACTTTGGTACACATGGTTATACATTCAGAGCATAATAAAAACTTAAAGACTTTATAATTACAATCATATCCAGTTGCCCTGTGGGGCTTAATATGTAACAGTGTACCATCTTCTAATATAAGTCACTAACTAAAATTTCATAGTGTTCTCTAGAAGACTACTAATCCTGAACTAAGCTTCCTACGCTCTTCCTCAAACAGAGCATAGGTAAACATCTTCATCATCAAAATCAATACTTGTTTTTAGTCCCCTGAAAGAGGGGTCAGATAAAAATCCGGTAAGCTAATCTAAGCTTGTGAGTAATTCTAGCATTTGTCATGGGATTTCAATTGGCAGTGGTTAGTATAAGAGATTTTATAAAACAATCACTACCAATTGCTCGTATACTTTGAACACAGAATATATGCATCTTTTAAAACATAAAGCTTTGAAACATTTAAAGTATTCAAGCTAAACATGTATTTCTTTAAATGGAGTATAAAAACTCAGACATATAGATACGCATAGTGAAAATGAGGGTAAAACTTGCTTCCATTTTCAACTTAACATCTAATCACTTCCATTAATAGAATCTGTTTCGAACCAGACTCTCATTTTACTTTTCATAGAGATATTTCATGCTTGGGGGATTAGATCCTACTACTTGGCATTTATTCGTATCGTGGTTGAATTCTGAAGAAACCCAACAAAATCTGTGGTGCTTATGCACAACTTATCTTGCAATTAAATACATTTATCACATGACTTTTTCACATAGATGCTTTTATGAGCATTTAAAACATGATGTTCATGACTCATGGTAGAATCTTCAAATACTTGAAATATGCAAATTCAGATATTTTGAACTTAAAACTTATTCAAATCCGTGGAGTTAAATCTCCACTTCAAATATAGGGTTACTCACCTTATACGTCTGGGCTGGCTCTATTGTTATGCCTTCCCTTTCCCCTTTTTTAACCTAAAATAATTTATGAAAATTTCATAAATTTCACATGCATTTAAATCAACTTGTGATCCTACCTATTCTTAGACCGTGTAAGCCTACTTCTATAATAGGTTTTATCCTTAAGAATTGAACTAACTCCATTTGCTTTATACTTGTATTCCTTGTCATTTACCTTATAAATATATTCTTATTAATAAATAGGCATTACTTGCGAAGCATGTCATTTAACGTTTCGGTATTTTCTCGTTCTTCCTCTTCTTCTTTTAATTTTGCCTCAGCAAGTCTCCTTGTTGTTGCATCTTGCATGAGTTGCCCCATTGGGACGATAGGGGTTTTGTATATGAACGGCCTAACTGGGATGATTTGACATGTCTTGGTGATTCTTATCTTTCTGTTGATTACCTTATTTTGCCATAAAAGCTCATCCATAAAGTCTTGTTGAGTTTTATCCATGATAATTTATTTGAGCTTTAACCTAAAACACAATTTAACGTGTTAGGAATTAAATTTCATTTTAATTTATACTCTTCTGGTAGCTCCATTAATTTTAAGTTAAATTTTATTATTTCACATGCTCATGTGTCACGTCTTTTCATATTTTATTTCAAAATATGAACCCTTACTATTTAGCTTAGAACATTGAACAACGTTCTAGTTGTGATATCTCGACCCGAGATACCGGGTCATCTGGCACGCATTACGAGATTAAGAAAAATTAGTGTAAAGATATTTACACTCAAGAGAATAATTGATTAATTTTTAAAATTAATTAATTAACATAATTATGATTAATTGTTATAGCACACAATTACACACATAAAATGTGTGTTATGTATATAAACATGTGATCAAGTATGTATGTATGTATGTATATAAATATATTAAATATCTATATATATATATATAGATATATATGTGTGTATAAAATAAGTGTGAACAGTGATGTGTAGGTGTGAGTGTCGACAGTGAGAGTGTGTGTGTGTGTATGTGTCTCCATGTGTATTAGTGTGTGTAATATATATATATATATATGTATTATACAATGTAAAGATCAAGCAAAGATCCAAATGAAATTAAATGGAAAGCTGAAATTGTAAAAGTACAATTTATGAAAGTGTAAGAAGGATTGATGAGGGCTAGAAGTAAGGTTAAAACGTGTAGAGAGATAGAGAGAATGGAGGAGAGAGAGAGAGAGAGAGAGAGAGAGAGAGAGAGGTCGGTAGATTTCTCTTTAAAACAAGACATGCAATGCATGCTTGCTTCGTACGAAAGGAAATTCAGAAAGGGAGAAGAAACTAAAGAGCTAAGGAAGGGATACAGAGGTAGAAGAAAGGGGAACACCAATTTAAAAAGGTAAACCCATGAAAACATTTTAATTTCTCTCTCTAGAATTTCCCTATGAATAAACTGATTTAAGCTTTGATTTTATATATGTGACATTTAGAACATGTTTAGACTCATTCAGACATGAAATTAGAGCTTAAGAAACACTGAAAAAGTGCAAACTCATGAAAACCACCATAGAAGACCTTGCTTACAGCAGGTCTGATTTCATCATCACCAAGCCATTTTTGGTGTATAAAGACTTCAAACAGAGACCAAGAGGGTTCTAAAAACCCTACTACGCGATCACAGAACGCAAGAAAAACCCTCCAAATATCGAGTTGCAGGCTACAGGTTTGAAACCCAATCCTTTAAACTCAGTTTTAAATCCACCTTTATGAATGGAATATGAAACCCCATGAAGAGGGGATCACAACAGAACAAGTCTCACGGGATTTAACTCAGAAATGACCTTTTACGATCGAATTACAGTTCGGATTATCAAGGTTGAAACCGAGCAAATGAGTTCGATTTGAACTCCAAAATGAATGCCAAACTATTCCTTAATGTTTTAGAAACCTTTTGGAAAGAAAACAGAAGAAAATTTATGAGCCAAACTTCACGAATTTGAAGAAAACAAAAACCTGCAACTAGGGCAACACAGGGGTGATTGTGGGGAAGACGACACTGTTCGGGTCGGGTTGAAAAAAGGGGTCGGACTTCGGGTCTGGGTAATATCCGGATCCAAATGAGTTACGGGTTAGTTGAAACGGCAATGTTTTAATTTTAAATTTAAAACTTTAGGGCTGACGTCATCCTGACGTCAACATTACGTATAAAACCGGCTAAACCGGTTGGCTTATGAACGAACCGAACCGGTTCACTTGAAGTTAAACCGAACCCACTAGTTTTCTGATTTATTTAAAATTAAATAAACCAAACCTTTTGTTATTTACAGTTTGACCCCAAAATTTCTAAGAAATCCCATTGTGGCCCAACTGATGGAAAAATTATGCAATTACACCCCTGGAAAATAATTAAATAATTAATTTAACTATTTAATAAATAAAGCAAAATTACTATTTTGCCCTTGAGTCATATATGAAGCAAATGAAGTCCAAATTAAACATATGAATAGTGTATTTTAACTATTTTTGATATTCTGAAACTAATGGCGAGGTCCGTTTTATGAGACGAGGCCCCGAAAAATAAAGACACGTAAAGAGATAAATGACCAAAATACCCCTTGTCCAAAATTAACAAGTTATTAGTGTATTCTTACTATCTCGGGCCTTCTAAGTCCAATAGTGAGGTCCAAATTACGAAATGAAGTACGGAAAAATATGACACGTAAATAGGTAAATGACCATTTTGCCCTTTACATACAAAAGTCTAAATTAACTTTTAAGAAAGCCTAAACTGACTTTCTTCGACCCTCCGGACTCAATGGTAGAGTCTATTCGACCAAAAGAAATGTCTAAAATAAAAAGACATAAAATTTGACGAATAGTATCTGTCAGATGACTATAAATTAAAGTAATGCCAAAGTACTAATCTAAGGCGTATATGAGAAAATGAATTACGAAAAGACACGACACGTAAATATGTGAAGTAAATAAATTTAAATTAAAGTTAATGGAGCTACCAGAAGAGTATAAATTGAAATGAATTTAATTTCTAACACATTAAATTGTGTCATAGGTTAAGAGTACAAGTTAAGTTAAGTACATATGAAATTATGAAATCGTTTTAGGATCTAATACGATTTAAGCATAAGTTAAGGAATATCGAGATGATATTATAATGAATGTGAAGTTGATGAGATGTTTATGAACTATTCTTAGGAACTACAAGGAAAGTGGGAAAGCGCATTATTAGCATTAACCCTAAAGGACCAAGGTGAGTAACCCTGTATTTGAAGTGGAGATTTGACTCCATGGATTTGAAAAGGTTTTAAGTTTAAAGATATGAAGTGTTTGAATTTTCAAATTCAGTATTTACATGATTCAGTTTTAAATTGTTTTATCTCTATAAACTATACTATGACATGCTCAGAGAATGGCTTTTGTCACAGTTTTCTTAAAACATATTTCAGCATGTCTAAAGTTTTAATTGCCAAATTATGTAAAGTGTACTGAATTTGTTTATATCAAGTGTTTAAAGGATTTGTTATGAAATTACGTACATGACGTTTTAAATGTTCATGAGAAGCACCTATTTGAAGAAGCCATGTATTAAATGTATTTGAATGTAAGAAAAGCTATGCATAAGCACCACGTATTTTATGAGTTTCTTCGGAATTAAATTAATCCGAAATCTGATGGGGTATTAAGTTGTATAGAACTCAATTGACTGTCAACTGCCAGGTAGCAAGATCTAGTCCCCCAGGCATAAGATATCTTCACGAAACGTAAAGTGGGAATCTGGTTCGAAACGGATTCCATTAATGAAAAGTGATAAGAAAATGTATTGGAATTGGAAGCAAGTTTTACCCTCATTTTCACAGTACATATTTATGTGTTTTAAAGTTTATATACTTTGTTGACGAAGTACGAGTTTAGCTTGAATACTTTAAATGTTTCAAAGCTATCTGTTTTATGAAATGCATATGTTTTGAGTTATATACTCTTTGATGAAGTACGAGTTTAGCTTGAATACTTTAAATGTTTCAAAGCTATCTGTTTTATGAAATGCATATGTTTTGAGTTATATACTCTATGATGAAGTACGAGTTTACCTTGAATACTTTAAATGTTTCAAAGCTATTTGTTTTAAGAAATGCATATGTTCTATGTTCAAGTATACGAGCAATTGGTGGTGAATGTTTTACAAACTCTTATGTACAAAAACCCATTGCTAACTGAAACCCCATGACGAATACTAGAATTGCTCAATAGCTTAGATTAGCTTACCCGGACTTTGTTCGGACCCCCCTTTCAGGTGATTAGTCGCAGTCTTGACTTGAGGACGATGATGATGAATCTGCTATTTTTGGAAGTTATGTTCAAGTAATTTTGTCTAGTACTACGAACATTAAGTATGAAATATTGTATTAGTAAAGTGGTACCCTGTTATGTATAAGCCCCACGGGGCAATCAAACATATATTGTATTTATGAAGTCGTTAACTTTTAGTTATACTCTGAATGTTAAATCATGTATGCTATGTAAAGAGTTGCAGTACCAGACGGATGTGCGTAATTTAAAAATAAGAAAAGAAAAGAAAAAGTTTTCACGCTTCCGCAATCACATGTCGCACATCTATCTGATACCGCTACTTATGCGAGCCTTTGCCCTAAGGTCCTCGGGCTTAAGGGTGGCGGTCGCGATGCGAGATCCGCACAGGGTGGGTTTCGGGTCGTGACACTAGTTTACAATTATATGACTTTATGTTATTCATCAAATTTTATGTCTCTTTATTATAACTACTTCTTTTAGTCAAGTAGACTCTACCATTGGGTCCGGAACGTCGAAGAAAGTCAACTTAGACCTTCTCTGGTTTCTATTTGGCTTTAGAGCACTAGGGGCAAAATGATAATTTTATCCCTTTACGTGTCTTTATTTTTTGGGATCTCGTCTCACAAAAGGGACCTCACCATTGGTCTCAGAAGGTCCAAGATAGTAAAAATACACTAATAACTTGTCCAATTTGGACATCGGACCATTTCGTCATTATTTAATTTAATTAATTTTAATTTATTTTTTTTAATAAAATTTATGTATAATATATATATATATATATATATTTTCGTGCATTAAAAGAGCACAGAATTGTCCTATCCAAACGGTAATTAAGGGGATTGGGTCTTTGGTGGTCTGGGGTTCAAGTCCCAAGGTGCGCAACCCCCTTTTTATTTTTTTCTTTGTTTTAATTATATATATATATATGTATATATATTCTTGCCATAATATATAAGAGGGGCATCGCCTGTCCAAGTGGTAAGAAGCGTGGGTTGGTTCGTGAGGTGGGACGTTCGAATCCCAAGGGCTGCGGCCCTTTATTTTTTTCTGATTTTTCTTGACCTAAACGGCGTATAAAGGCCTTATCCTTGGATAGGCTATTCCCAATCATGCACAGGTTATTAAATTGGGCCCAAGACGTGTAGCCAAATAGGTTAAATTAGGGTTTTAAACCCTTAAGCCCAAAACGGCGTCGTCCTAATAATGCGGTGGCTGAACCGCGAGCCACCATGTGTCTTGAGTCCACACACCTGTTTTAAACGAGTGGCGAGTTGACTCGTCGTCTTCCCCATCATTCAAGTCACTGTTGACCTAATTCCATACCCCCATTTCTTTTAATTTCGTGAGTTTTTGACCGTTCAAATCCCTCTGTTTTTATTCTAACCCGTTTTTGAAACACCAAGGATTGGTTTGGCATTCATATTAAAGCTCAAATTGAGCTCAACAATTCGGTTAAAGGTTTGATAACCAAACCTGTATCTCAATCATTTATGTTCATTTCTCCATTATTTCACATGTGACTTTGCCTATTTTGTTCCTGTTGTCAAGGGGTTTCATTCCCCGTTCCTTAAAGTCAGTTTTGATATAAGGTTGGGAGGTTGGGTTTTAAACCTGAAACTTGCAACACCAAATTTTAGGGCCTTTCTTTGGTCTTCTTAATCATGGTCTAGTGTTTTTAAAACACTTTGAGGGTCTAGTTAAGGGTCCAATAAGCCAAACATGGTTTGGTTTCGATGGTTTCAGACCTGTTACAACAAGGTCCATTAATGGTGGTTTTTCATGGGTCTTGTGTTCTAGACTGTTTTAAGACTAAATTTTCATGCTTGATTAAGTCTAGATATATTCTAAACATCATATATGTATAACAAAGCTTAAACAGCTTACATACATGCATAAACTTTTAGAGAGAGAAAATATGATTTTTGATATTTTCACACCTTTTTCGTGATTCTCTTCTCCTTCTCCTTCTGATTTCTTTCCTTCTTCTTCCTTCAACTTCTTTGCTCTCTTTTCTTTTGATTTCTCTCTTAAGCAATGAGCATGCAGTGCATGCACTTGCTTTAAGCAAGTTTCCACCGCCCTTTCTCTTTCATCAGATCTCTCTCTCTCTCCTTCCATGACCTCATAGCCTCTTTCATTGACATTTTACTGCTCTATTTACTTCTTCTTTTTCCTCTTTTTTCAAAATGCAGCTTTGCATTTATGGTGGATTGATATTTTGTATTATATATGTGTATTATATAATTACACACACACACATCAGCCGACACACACACACACACACACACCCTTTTTTTTATAATTATGATTATAGTTTCATATATATTTATGTGTATAGTTATATATATGTATACTTATGTATATACATATTTGGCTATATACACACACACAATACACACTCAATGTGTGTATTAGTATATGTTAATATACATATATTGTTTTATATATATAGCATAACCATCCATTTGGGAATATACATGTTTGTATATTTCTCGATTCTCGATCTTCTAGTAGTTAATTTTTAACTACGATTCAAAATCTCGTAACCCGTGTCACATTACCCGATATTTCGGGTCAGGGTGTTACAGGTATGTTGGACTAAGGTAGGGGAGACAGCTGCTTTTGGGCCTGACATAGTCCGTGAGACTACGAAAAAGATACAGGTGATTAGACAGCGTCTATTGATAGCATAGAGCCGCCAAAAGAGTTATGCAAACAGAAGGCAGCGACCTCTATCATTTGATATTGGGAGACATGTGTTCCTCAAGGTAGCCCCACGGCGGGGATTAAAGAGATTCGGTTATAGCGAGAAACTGTCACTGCAGTTTATAGGGCCATTTGAGATTCTTGGGAAGGTTGGTGAGGTGGCCTATAAGCTGGCATTATCGCCACAGTTATCAAAGGTTCATGATGTCTTTCATGTGTCGATGTGAGGTGCTAGATTAGGTAGATCTTCAAGTAAAGGGTGATGTTTTTTATGATGAGAGGCCTATGGAGATATTAGACTTGAGGGACCAGGTTTTGCGAGGGAAGACCATCCATTTGGTCAAGGTTCTTTGGAGCCATCACAGGGTCGAGGAGGCCATTTGGGAGCGTGAGGCTGAAGTTCGCGCTAGGTATCTAAAGTTGTTTATTCATAGAAGTACATTTCTAAATTCTGGGATGAAATTTATTTAAGGGGGGAAGGATGTAGAGATCTGAAAAAATGAGGATAAATTTTTTGTTTTTGCCGGTAGGACACGATTCGTGCACCATTTACTGGTAGGGTGCTACATATGCATCATTTAGCTATAAGTCATGTTTAGAAGCATATGTTGAGTATGCCATAGAAGAGAAATATGCTTATAATGTTAAAATACACCTTTTATAAAAATTTGAGCCAATTCATAGATAGTTTCAAACATGGGACCAAAAAGGCATCCTGGGTGGAACCGGCCAAACCCGGCCACAGGCAAAAAGTTATTTTTTTGAAAATTTTCATTTAAAATAATTTTAAGAACTTTGGCTAAAACAAAATGTCAAATTGAAGCGTTTTGGGACGGGTTGTAATGTAATGGGATCCCGGATTCATTAAGGGCAAAAAGGTTATTTTGCCCTTTACTATAAATACAGCCCCCTTAGTGTAAAAATATCACTTTTGGTCTGGAGAAAGAGCAGAACACGTTCATGGGAGAGAAAAGGTGAGAAAACCTAGGGTTTTCGAGTTTCAAGCCACCAAAACACACATCTAAGCTAGGATTCTTGCAAGACTTCCTTCTAGGAAGTTGTTCCCCACGCCAACAACTATATTCTCATTGATCGATTTGGCTGCGTAGCAAACACAACTCCCTAGGGTTGAGAAAGACCCATCTAAGTATGATATCTTGGTAAGTTAGGAATAGGTTTAAGTTTCTTTTGCCTTTTTATATGTTGGTTGAGTGATTTAGGTGTTTACTTGATGTTAGAAAATCACTTAGGTGGTAGTTGCTTTGAAAACTTAGAGTTGGTACTTTAGGTACTTTTGTGTTCTTTGAGTTTCTCGATAATTTGTTACTATGATGAAGGTGTACCTTGCATATGTGTTTAGATTATTATATCTAGCTTATGTTTATAAAGAGAAACTCATGTGGTTTGAGAGTTATAATTTATCCCATGTATTGGTAGTTTGTATATTTGTATTTTCTTTGAGAAATTGCTAAAATAATGAACTTGAAACTTGATCATATGTTTAATTCATTGAATTATAACTTACATTCATATAGACAAAGTGTTGTGAATTTGAAGTTATGCTTTATTTTACGAATGAGGCATAATTTAAGTTATAGACCATGTGTTTAATGAAATGTCTCATAGAATTCACATTGAGAAAAATCAAGGCATCTTGACATACTTGAATCCTTGGAAACATGGCGTGGGTTGAGCACTTGGTGCTATACATTATGTAGGTGTAGATCCTATAGTGAAAAACCCAAAATCTGGCCAATAACAATACTCGCGGGCTGACGGGGGCGGACCGTGAAGCGAGACATGGGTGGGCATAGAGTTTTCATGTGTTTGTCATGTATATTGTCATTGCATTACATCATTGAATTGGAGGGGATATTAGCTTATGAATGTACACTTGCACATGCCACGCCTTAATCATGTTCCTTGCATTAGCATTATATCATACCAGCAGTTGAGCTGACCCCTCGTGGGATATCATATTATAGATGAGGCTCCCGGTACTTGAGACTTGAAGAAGTCTTGAAGGAAGGAGAAGAAGGGGGCTTGATAGACATTTGGCCCTTGGGGCATATTTTTGTATGTATGGGCATAAGCTCAAATGACTTATATTTCAGTTTGGAAAAGTAGTGGATTATAGGCCTTGGGCCATTTTAAAATGTAAGGGTTTAAACCCAAATGAAATGTAAGATATCTCTATTTAATGAGCATTATATGTATATATTGAGATAACTAGATGTGTATGTCGAAAACAAGGGATGTATGTTTAATTTACATAAATTGTGGCCACCGAGTGAGGGTGGGTTGTGACATACTTATACATATGAAGTATTATGAATATTAGGTGGGAAAAAACCTTGGAAAATAAAGGAGGTTATGTTGAAATTTTATGAAAAATTAAAAGACTTGTTTAGTGTGTAAAACACATTTTAAATAGGTGGGAAGGATGTCAAAAAGGGGGGTTTAGAAACCTTGGGGAAATAGGCTAAAAATGGAAGAAAAGGGGCTTGAAAAACTTGGGAAAAAAATTTGAAAAATAGAGAAAATTTGGCTGCTGGACAAAGAAATTCAGCCGCCGCCATGAACAGTAATTCTGTAAGAAATAAGAAAAATAGCTCTCTGTCACTACAGTAACAGCCTCAGCCGCCCGTAGCCTGCCGCGCACCCAGCGCCATGCGCTCACCCAGACTGCCTGCTACTGCCCCCCTGTGCGCCCATGGCCTGCACCTATCCGCCTGCTGCTTGGTAGCTATGGCACCAGCCCTGACAACACCCTTTTGGACCATGTTTGGGTACCCTTTTTGGGCCATGTTTGGCCACCCTTTTAGGCCATGTTTGGCCAACATTTGGACCATGTTTGGCCACCTTTTTGGGATATTTTTGGTAACTTTTTTGGCCCATGTTTGGCCATTTACATGGGCCATGTTTGGCCCCCTTCCTTAGATAATTTTTTGTGGACTTCTTGACCCATTCTTCGACCATGCCTTAGGGCATTTGGGCCTATTTGGGCCATCATTCCAAGTTGTTTTTGGGATGATTTGGGACTATTTTAGAGACTATTTTTGGACACTACTTAGACCACCTTGACCATTAGTTAGGGGAGGTGTTTGACTACTATTTGGGACTCATCTTGGGTGGGTCTAGTTAATAAATTTTCACTTCTAATTTTGGGGAAAACATGGAAAAATGAATGAATAAGCACTTAAATTCACCTTATAACTTTTCATTTACTTTTCTTATTTCATTTCACTCACTCACCGGGTTTGTGAAAATTCGGGGCGTGACAGAAGCTGCACATATGCAATTTATCTGATAACAAATCAAACTTTAACAATCATCAATCAGATTATCTCCAAGTACAATTTTCATCATCATAAATCACCATTCAGGTCTAATATCATTTCTAGTGTCACTATGTCACAATATCTAATATTAACATTTACCTTACAAGATATATATACAAATCAAGGGTTAGAGCTATACACTGTCAAAGTTGCCCATAAACATATCACTAGCTCCACTAGTCACTATCATTGCATTTCCTTCTATATTGTGTTACATGAAAAATTGTTATAATTTTGGGTTGAGCTAACTTAGCTCAGTAAGTAAATCCTTCACTCTGTCATGGGTTACACAAGGGTGTATAATAAGAGAATAATAGTAGGATTTCCAATTCAAAAGGGATTGGCCATGAGGCCAGAATAACACAGTTTGTAAGGGGTTCATAAATGCGATAAGAATGACTAAGCAAGTTAACAAGCACAATTTATCAACAAATGATGTATAGCTACCCAAATCAAAGATATTCAAATTGAATACAAGGATAGGCCTCAAAGGCGTATTTTACATTTGAAGATAACATTATCAAATCAACAAATGGTGTGGAATCAAACATATGCAAATTAAGTCTAATAGATACTAATAACAAATAGGGTCCGGCTACCCCCAAATAGCACCCATTCAGGTTCACCACTCATCTCTAGGTTTTCTTGAATGGCACCAAAAGCTCTTATCAAATAATCATGTCCTCATCATGACTAAGTGTTGGGTATCATTCCCAAGCACCGACCCGTCGGCCATTAACATCTAAAGAATTAAAATGGGCATTATGACTGACACAACTCCTAAGTACTTATAATAATGTCATAATCAGATGAAGTCTACTAGGAATGTACATATACATAGAATTCAAGGTTCATAACAAAATATATTGCAATAGTTTTTCAACAACCATAATCAAGGGTAATAGCAATGTGTAGTCAACCATAACAGTACATTGACAATAAGAATCTCAATATCAAGTTGTGGAATCAAAATAATTGATAGGAGTGTATAAAAGAATACAAACTGGCAACATCAAGAAAGATAAAATTGCAACGTGGCTAAGGAACACCATACATTAAAGTTCAGGTTTACTTACATTGGGTTCTTAGCATTGCATTCCCATACTAGTACCATAGTAGCTATCCCATTGCCTTGTTCCATTTTTTCATCATTTCGATGATCTTAAAATCATGGATCAAAAATACATTGCATATTGAATTAGTATTCATTCTAATTCTAAGCATCTTTATTTAGTGTTTTAAGTTCCTTTGAACCTAGTCTAATTGATTAAAGGATTCTAAAATTCCCAATTTATGGTTTCTAGATGCCTTATAACTTATTTGGCCCTTCAAGGGAATAATGGTAATTTACTATTGAGATCTGAAAAATTAGGATAAATTTTTTGTTTTTGTCGATAGGATACTATTCATGCACTGTTTGTTGGTAGGGCGCTATACATGCATCATTTAGGCATAAGTCATGTTTAGGAGTATAATTTGAGTATGCCATAGAAGAAAAACATGCTTAAAATGTTAAAATACACCTCCTGGGAGAATTTGACTCTAATTAGAGATAGTTTGAAAAATTAGACCAAAAGGGCATCGCAAGTGGCCCGGGTGGACTCGGCCGAAACTGCCCGCAGATGAAAATAAATTTTTTGGAAAATTTTCATTTAAAATAATTTTAAGAACTTTAGCTAAAGAAAAATGTTGAATTAAGGCGTTTCGGGATGGGTTGTAGTGTAATGGGGTCCCGAATTCATTAAGGGCAAAAGGGTCTTTTTGCCCCTTTGCCCTTTTACTATAAATACAGCCCCTTAGAGATAAAAATCACAGAATTGGTCTAAGAAAGGAGCTGCTGCTCGTTCATGGAGAGAAAAGGTGAGAAAACCTAGGGTTTTCCAAGTTTCAAGCCACCAAAACACATCTCTAGGCTAGGATTCTCATGAGGCTTCCTTCTAGGAAGTTGTTCCTCACGTCAAGGGATACATTCTCACTAATTGGTTTAGCTACACAGCAAACACAACTCCCTAGGATTGAGAAAAATCTTTTTAGGTATGATATTTTGCTAAGTAAGGAATAGGGTTAAGTTTAAGAGTGTTTTATAAGTTGATTGAATGATTTATATGTTTATTTGCTGTTAGAAAGTCACTTAGGATGTAGTTTCTTTGAAAACCTAGAGTTGGTTGTTTATGTACTTGTGTGTTCTTTGTATTCTTTGAGAATTTAGTAAAGTGATAAACATGAACCATGACTATATGTATGATTCATTGTATTCTAGCTTATGTTCATGTAGAAAAAATCTTGTAGTTGGAAAGTTATGATTTATTCAATGTGTTGGTACTTTATGTATTTTGTAATCTTTGAGAATTTGTCAAAATGATGAACATGTAACTTAAATATATGTTTAATTCATTATATTATGGCTTATGTTCATGTGAATAGACCTTGTGTTTTGGAAGATATGGTTGTTTAATGCATTGACGCTTTATGTAATTATGTGTTCTTTGAGAATTGGTAATATAGTGAACATATAACATAAGCATGTGTTTAAATTGATTGTATATAGCATATGTTCATGTAGAAGAAGTTGTGTAGTCTGAAAGTTAGAACTTACTTCATGGATGATGCATGATTTAATGTGTATATCATGTATTTGACAAAATGCCTCATTGAAATTGCATAGAAAAATCAAGGCATATTGGCATATTGTGATTCTTTGAGAACATAGTGTGGATTGAGCACTTTGGTGATATGCATTATGAGGGTGTAGATCATGTGGTGAAAAACTCAAAATGGGCCATTGGTACTTGCAACCCAACGGGAGGACCGTGAAGCGAGACATACGATTGGTTCTTGCATGCCAACAGGGAAGGGCAGTGAAGCGAGACATGGGTGTGGCATAGAGTTGCATGTGTGTGTCATGCATATGTACATTGCATAGCATTGAGGGATTGGAGGGTTATAGCTACTAAATGTAAACTTGCACATAACATGCCTTAAACTTTGTTCCTTGCATTAGCATTATGTTATACCAGCGGTTGTGCTAACCCCTCGTGGGATATCATATTACAGATGAGGCTCCCGGTACTTGAGACTTGAAGAAGTCTTAAAGAATGAAGGGGACATGGACCATGGAGGATATTCGGCCCTTGGGAAATAGTTGTATAAGGGCATAAGCCCTAAGCCATATGAAATAAACTTGTAGAAATTTTGTACATTATGAAAATAATGGGCAAGACCTTATATTTGTAATGAACATGAAGTTTGTAACATTTAAATTTCAAGTATATGAGTACATATGATGGATTGTATATTTAAATGATGTATATTTGATTTCTATGAAATTGTGGCCATCGAGTGAGGATGGAATGTATAAATCCTTATTTATATGAAGCATTATGAATATTAGGTGGGAAAAGACTTAGAAAACAAAGGAAGCCATGCTAAAATTTTAAAAAATTAAAAGGTTAGTTAGGTGTGTAAAACACCCTTTAAATAGGTGGGAAAGGTGTCAAAAATGGGGGGGTTAAGAACCTTGAAGAAATAGGCCAAAAATGGGGAAAAACTAGCTTGCAAAACTTTGGAAAATAGAGAAAATTGGCTGCTCGACAGAGAAATTTAGCCGCAACCAGGTACAGTAAACCTGCAGAAAGTAGCCCAGGACAGCTCAGCCCCTGTAGCGTGCCCCCGCGAGCACTGCCAGCCCATGCTCATGCTGCCTGCCCTGCCCCTTGCGCGTGCTGCCCTACTATCTTGCCCTATGTGCGGCTAGCCTGACACCCCCCCTGATACCAGCCCTTTAGCCACCCTTTTGAGCCATGTTTGGGCCACCCTTTTGGGCCATGTTTGGCCACTCTAATAGGCCATGTTTGGCCACTTCCTTAGACAAGTTTTGGTAGACTTTTTGACCTATTCTTGGCCTATGTCTTAGGGCATTTAGGGCCCATTTGGGCCATTGTTCCAAGATATATTTAGAGACATTTTAGGGCTATTTTGGACACCAATTTGGATACCATTTTTTAACATGACTTAAATAAATTTTGAATATCGGTTAGGGGAGATATTTGGTTGACGTTAGAAGACCATTTTGCTTAAGTCTAATAGCAATTTTTCATTTCAAATTTTGGGGAAATAGGGGAGAACTAAATGCATAATCAACTGAATCCATCTTAAAGGTTTTTTATTTATTTTTCTTATTTCATTTCACTCACTCCCCGGGTTTGTGAAAATTCGGGGTATGACAACGTGGTATCAAAGCTTAGGTTTGAACACTTAGGGACCGTGGGGTGTTGTTGAACACAATGGGACCATGACACATGATTTGAATTTTGGTAAGTATTGTGTAATATGTAAGAACTTGCTATGTGTATCTTATGATACATTATACTTGTTGCTTGTGAAGTGTAAATTGTTGACATGTACATGCTTAATGTTCTTTTACACGCCTATGTCTAATGTGATCCATGAAGGGTTCTTACTTAGCTATAAAAGTGAGAAATAATGAAATAATTGTAGAATTTTAAATGAACAAATGCCAATAAGGTAGTGAACCGTAAATTAAAAGACACATAAGACCTTAGAATGCTAAAATAAGAATTGAGACTTGTGGAGATCTTTGTGTATAGACTGGACAGTGGATACTCATAGTATTTGTACATAAAATTTTAGGGACACTCTTGTGTTCAACTCTCTTGTGGAGACATGTATTATTTTTGGATAGGCATTCACTTAGGGTAAAGGATAGAGTAAGTCGAAGGAGAAGGGAGAACTTTAGTTCTAGAACCTCTATCAACCTTGGTAACCCAGATTGACATGAGATTTAGGATCTAATGCCTTGTAACTGTGGATGGGGTTTAGACCTCAAGTTAGTTGGGTTAGTTAAACACTAGCATAACTTGAGCATATGTATATAGTATTGCTTAAATAAAAAATTCCTTGTGAAAGATTGTGTTAGAACTCGGTGAAAGTATTATTTGTTTATTGTAAACAATAGGTTGGGATGGTTGACGTGAGTTATATAAGTGTTGATTAAGAAAGTGTGTAATAACATATTGGGGATGTTAACACACCAGTTGGGGGTAGTGTGACACTGACAAGGATCTGTAGAGATTGCTCGATAGAGATAGCTGATTTCATCCTTTCTTTTGACTTCATTCGACTTGACATGTCTGGTTTTGATATTATATTGGGGATGGATTGGCTGTTGACTTTTCAGGCGAGTATAGACTACTACAGGGGGGAGCGACAATGTGTACTCCTGAAGGAGATAATTTTTATTTCACGGAGGGATCATGGAGATTTCCTAGTGCCACCTTTGTATGACTCGAGGAGTTGGGGAGGTCATAGCTACTTGTTGGCTA
Source organism: Nyssa sinensis (assembly GCA_008638375.1). NCBI lineage: Eukaryota > Viridiplantae > Streptophyta > Magnoliopsida > Cornales > Nyssaceae > Nyssa > Nyssa sinensis. The sequence continues at coordinate 21,412,550 of CM018032.1, forward strand.
GTTTGATAACAAATGGTTGTGGGACTCTAGAGAGTGTATTACCGCCAATAGTGGATGAGCTCCCAGATGTCTTTCTGGATGACTCGACTAGTCTACCACTGAGACGAGAGATAGAGTTCACGATAGAGCTTATCCTAGGCACTATGCCTATTTCCATTCCACCTTACCGTATGACTCCAGCTGAGTTGAGGGAGTTGAAGGAGCAATGGACTGATTTACAGGGTAAGGGTTTTAGTCATCATAATGCTTCGCCATGGGGTGCTTTGGCATTATTCGGGAAGAAGAAGGATAGGACATTACAGTTTGTGTATGGATTATAGGAGACTGAAACGAGTTACTATCAAGAATAAGTACCCGTTATCGAGGATAGATGACTTGTTTGATCAGCTTAGGGTTTTGAGATGTTTCTCAAAGATCGATCTTAGATCGGGGTATCATTAGTTGAGAGTACGGGAGGAGGACGTGGCGAAGACAAATTCCACACTCGTTATGGCCATTATGAGTTTGTGGTTATGCCATTCGGTGTGACGAATGCCCCGGCGGCATTCATGGACTTGATGCATGGTATCTTTAGTCCTTATTTAGATCAGTTTGTAGTGGTCTTCAGTTGATAACATTTTGATTTATTCACCTTCTAAGGATGAGCATACTTTTCACTTACGGACTGTATTACAGATTTTGAGGGAGCATCATTTGTTTGCTAAGTTCTCCAAATGTGAGTTTTGGCTTTAGGAGGTATAGTTTCTAGGCCATGTTTTACCAAGTAGTGGGGTGTCCGTGGATCCTTCTAGGATTGACTTTGTTATGAGTTAGGAAAGGCTAGACCTTGAGTTAATTGGGCTAGTTTGGATTACATGATTATGTGTGTGCTTGTTACTTTAGTATGTGTAATTGTACAATATGCTTATTTTCTTGATTTGCTGGGAGTATGTGGTATGCTTGATTATTGATGAATTGGGGCTAGATGTTTATATCTATGTAATAGACCTAGTGATTTATGAGATAGGCTATATGCTTAGTTATCTATAAACTAGGCTATAAGCCTGGATATCCATAGGATCGGTTGTGTGCCTAGTTACCTATATGATAAGTTGTATGCTTATTTATGTATAGGTATATTCTTAGGATGGATCCTATACTTAAGTGTTTATGTGGTAGGCTACATGTTAGCTGTTGAATGTTACTTGTTGATTCTATATATCTATGCTAGATTAGTACCCAATAGTCTTATGTTACAGGATTAAGACTATGATATCTATACAGACTGGATTGATATTAATGCATGTATAAGGGTATGTTTAACCATGTAGTATGTAAGTATGTTTTGATACATGTGTGTATAGATTTATATATTCATAGTTAAAATTGGTAAAGAGTTTCACAAAGAACCTCATTTGTTTTGACACCTTATTTGATATATTGATTAGAATGGCAATGAATTAGAATAACCTTAGATGAAGTTGAGATTTTTATTTTTACCTCCTCTATTGTCTTGTTTTTTTTAAACCTTGATATATTACCTTAGGTTTCATATTTGGAATACATCAACTACATTGTCTACGTTCAGATATCTATTTGATATATATATGATTGAAATTAATAGGCTAATCTTTATTAATGCTTGATGTTTAGTCTCGGTTATATATATGGACTAAGGTAGATGATGATGACTTTATTTTGAGATTAGGTTGTTGATGTCTTGTGGATAATTATAGTACATGGAGAATATTGGATTATTAAATTACATTGAGGTGCAAGTGATGTATTGATGACATCGTGATGGAGTACTTAAATGATCGCACAGCTTAATTTGTGGTTAGTTAGATAGTCATCACATATGTTGAGAGACTTTAAGGTATCCTTGTGGGCATTGAGAAATTTACATTTTTATTGTGTTGAATTATTGAGGTGGGTCATGATACTTGGATGGAATTGGGAAATTGGCATTGATAAGCTATCATGTTTGAGGATTTCATTATGCGTTATGCCATGTGGAGTGGGCTGTTATAGATGATATCAGAATCAGACCCTAGTAGGGAGTGTGGAGATGTCTGCACGCCTGCCTAAGTGGATGAGGTCCCTTTGGGGGGAGGGGGTAATGGGAGAGGGTAATGCATTCCACATCGCCTGGGGAAGGGAGAGATGAAGGATCCATAGGTAAGGCTGCACGTCTCCATGCGACAACGCCTTTTGTATTGATTTTTTTTCTAAAGTTTGTCGAAGAGGTACATTTCTAAATTTTGGGATGAAATTTATTTAAAGGGGGGAAGGATGTAGAGATCTAAAAAATTAGGGTAAATTTTTCGTTTTTGCCAATAGGGCACTATTCATTCATTATTTGCTAGTAGGGCGCTATATATGCATCATTTAGGCATGAGTCATGTTTAGGAGCATAATTTGAGTATGCCATCGAAGAGAAACATTCTTAGAATGTTAAAATACACCACCTGGGAGAATTTGAGCATAATCAGAGATAGTTTAAAAATTTAGACCAAAAGGGCATCTCAAGTGGCCCGGGTGGACCCGGTCGAAACCACCCACAGACGAAAATAAAGTTTTTGAAAAATTTTTATTTAAAATAATTTTAAAAAATTTGGCTAAAGCAAAATGTCAAATTAAGGCGTTTCGGGATGGGTTGTAGTGTAACGAGGTCCCGAATTCATTAAGGGCAAAAGGGTCTTTTTGTCCCTTTGCCCCTTGACTATAAATACAGCCCTTTAGAGATAAAAATTGTAGAATGGGTCTGAGAAAGGAGCTACAGCTCGTTCATGGAGAGAAAATGTGAGAAAACCTAAGGTTTTCCAAGTTTCAAGCCACCAAAACACATCTCTAGGCAAGGATTCTCACAAGGCTTCCTTCTAGGAAGTTGTTCCCCACATCAAGGGATACATTCTCACCAATTGTGTCACGCCCCGAATTTCCAACCAAACCCGAGGACGCGACTAAAGCGAAATAAAAGAAGAAAATAAATAGACGAATAAATAAATAAATAACAATTCAACTGATTTAGATACAAGCCTACATACATTCCTGTTCTATAAAATTTCGGCAGAACCTCCTTTGTTTTCTAAACCTTTTCTCACCTAATATTTTGCAACAATTCACATATATAAACAACAGTACATCCCATCCTCACTCGATGGCCACAATCTCATCAAATTAAAATATACATCGCCTAATTATACAACCGAAGACAATTAAATAGATACACACGTACATACATTCACTTCGGTCAATATATATATATATATATATATATACATGTCTTTGGGCTTAAGCCCGTACATCATAATACATGCCTCACGGGCCAAATATCCTTCTAAGTTCGGGTCTCCTCCGCTCTGTGAGACTTCCTCAAGTCTTAGGTGCCTGGAGTGTCATCTGAAAAATGTTGCCCACGAATGGGTCAACTCAACTGCTGGTAGGATACAATGCTAATGCAAGGAACAAAATGTAAGGCGTGGAATGTGCAAGTGTACATTTATCTCTATATGCCTTCTAAATCATCTATGCACGGCAATAATAACAATCCACATGCCTTTCACATCATCTATGCAATATAACGACAATAATCCGCATGTTTTCCAAATCATGCATATTACATAATGGTAATGAATCCATATGCCATCCAATTGTCCATGCAATGTAATGACAATGCACATGAACCACCCACACAACTCTATGCCACATAACAATGCATATGAAACACTCACACAACTCTAGTGCACATGACAATGCATATGAAACACTCACACAACTCTATGCCACATCCATGTCCACTCCATGCATGTCATGTCAACACTATGCATGTCATGTCTCGGTTTACAGATCGCTTCCGATGGGTACCCGAGTAACCAACACCTGTTTACAGGATCGCTCCCGTTGGGTCACAGGCACCAATGCAATGGCCAATTTGGGTTTTTCACCACAGGATCTACACCCTCATAATGCACAGCACCTCGTGCTCAACCCACACTATGTCATCAATGAATTACACTATGCCAAATGCCATGGTTCCACCATGCAATGCCACAATCTCAACAGAACATTTCTTGCCAACCCGTGCAGTATGCTTTCAATACTGTAGCATATTTAAAGCAACAACATCATTCACATCTCAAAACTTTTTCCACAAGCCTGTATGCCATGAGCAGTCAAATTAAACACATGTTCTATTCACAGATTCACAATCTCATTAAGTCACAAAGAATACATAACTCCATAATGCACCAATACATCAAACTATCGCACCTTCCAAAACACATGATATATCAAGACAAATATAAGCCAAAACATAATAATTCAAACTCAGAGGTAAGATCCATCTTCACAATAGCGACAAATCATCAAATGATTCGAAGCACATATCAGAGTGCATAAGTTATCAATTCTAGATTCTTCAAGCAAGTATATCCTACGTGATTTCCTGATCATCAAATCAGCACATGTACAAATTAATCAACATGCAAATCATTCCTAAACTTACTCCTATTCCTTACTTAGCAAAATATCATACCTGATAGGATTGGTTACAACCCTAGTAAGTCGTGTCCGCTATGTAATCCAACCAACCAGTAAGAACACAGCCCTCGCTACTGTATCTGCCCAGAGGGTCAGCTCACTTTCTCCTCCCCTTTCGGTGTCCCTACGATTCACAATTAGGTTTCAATGCATCACTATATGAACTTATTCCATTCATTAAAGTTTATGTCTCTTTATGATTGGTGTTTCTTTTACTCAAACTAACTCCACTATTGAATCCGGAACGCCGAACAAAGTCAATCTAGGCTTTCGCGGAATTCAATTCGGACATTTGTACTTAAAATGCAAAACGGTTATTTTACACCTTCACGGGTTTTCCTAGGCTGCAGTAATGTGTAACAGAATTTAAGTTTTTATTAGACTTTGGTACCCATATAAAATAGTTCACTTGTTGTCGAGGTAGCTAAATAACGTAGACCTCCAACCAAAAGGAATTTAAAAGATAATAGCAGTTAAATGTTGCTGAGGTAGTCAGTTCAGGATAGCTTGGAGCAGCAGTCTTGGAACAGCAGTCTGTTGCTGTTTGGAGGTAACCAGTTCGGGGCAGTTGTGTTTGAGGAAAACTGATAATCAAATAGTCTAATTGTTGATCATTAGTTGGTGAACCTGTCAACACAATAGTAGGGAAAATGGTGCAGGGCAGAAGCAGTTCCTGCCACGGTAGAACAGCTGGTTTGGGCAATTTCCTAATCAAAGTCCTGTCATGATTTTTATGCCGATCGTATATACATAATTCACAAGAGTGATCAATTACAATTTATAATAGTTTATAAGGATTTTATCAAACCATTACTGTATATTATTTTCACGTGTAAATATTTTCCTTTTTATGGGGTTCTATTGAAATCAAGAATCAGCCCCTACTGCTGCTGTTCAGAACTGCTATACAGAGCAGTTCTTCACAAATTCTCATCCAGTAGCTGCACTATTTTTAATTTAATGTTTGAACCATGTTCAATTTACAAATTAAACTATATTTAAATAAATGGTTGGACCACGTCTAAATCAATAGCTGAATTTCTATTCCCCAATCCACTGCACATAGAGCAGTCGCACCAGCAGCCCCATCAGTTACCTCTAATTCTTTTATTCAAATTCATACTACACAAGGAATTTAAACAACAGAATAATAATCAATCCCTCTTCAACAGTTAAAGGGCTGGGCAATATTAAAACAATTAGGAAATAACACATGAAAATCTATCAATTATTTGGTATTGTTAAGAAAAACAGATTTTAAGATCAGCATATGGAGTATTATAATTTTTTTTCATCCTATTGTACAGGTTCACATTCTTTTTTTTTTTTTTCCACAATTCCATCCCATGGTTGAACCATATTATATTTAAGTCAACACATATTCCCATTTCCAAGCAACGGATCACCTTTATGACTAGAATAAAATTTTATTAAAGATTATCAATTCATGAAATTAGAGGTATACCTGTTGCAGATTGGGTAGGTCGTTTAAAAGAAGAAACCAAGAGAAATTGAGCAGCAGCCGCCCAACCACTGTTCTGCTCCAGACGTTAGCAACCCAAGGCTGTTTCTTGTGCCAAATTTGATCTATGCGGCTATATCAATTGGTTGGTTTACAATATTTAAATCGACCAGCTTGACCAACTCTCAACAAGATCTATCAGCCAACCTAATCGATGTTGTTGACACAAGGAAAGAAAATACCGAGAAAGGAAATATGGGAAAAATCAAGAAGTAGAAGCAGGTGAGGATCAGGAAGTGTAGATCGATTCGTGAAGATCTGGAGATCAAAAATCCCCTCCCTAGCACTGTTCAGTAGCAATTTATTAACAAATGGAAGGGTCTAGAAAGGAGTATATCCGTTACTCTAAGTGGTGTCGCTAGAATCTTCTACCAATTTCTAATAGTTTCTCACACGTGAGCTAAATCCTACACACACGCACTCACACACTCTCACGGCTGCACACCAACCATATATATATATATATATATATATATAGATTTATACACATGACATACCATACATCACACATATACACAAGACACCACTAAGAGGAAAATTACTAACAATAATAATAATGAATAAATAAATAAATAAAAAATTTCTTCCAAAAATTTCAATCTTTACATCCTTCCCTCCTTAAAAAAATTTCGTCCCGAAATTTAAAATATGTACTCCCTGACAAAATCAACACAAAACACATTGCAACGTAAAGACACGCTGCCTTATTCATGGGTCATTGACCTCTCCCTCAGCCAGGCGATGTGAAATACTACCTCCTCCCAAAGGAACCTTGTCCAATTGGGCAGGCGTGCAACGGCGTACAAACACCCCCACACTCCCTGCTACGGTTTGGTCCTAATTCCATTTGTAACGATTCCCTCCCTATGGTACAACTCATAATGAAATCCCCAAAACCACTTGGCTTATCAATATCAATCTTTCCCAATCCATCCCAGCATCATACCCCCTCAATAACTCAACACAATAATAATAAAATAAAGAAAAATCTCCACGTTCCCAAGGATATCTCAAAATCCCCTACACATAAGGATCAATCCATCACCTGCATCTCAATGCAATTTAATACCCTAGTTCCAATTTCTATAATCATAAAATGTAAAGTAGTGTACTCAAGCTCAAAAGAACAAAACACCGATTAAATTCTTCACCAGATTAAATCACGTATACTCATCAATCGTTACACATAATCATATGAACACACTTAAGCATATTCCAGTACATGCATCAACATAAATCAATCTGCACATAAATCATAGTCACAGTACAATAACAGGCACGAAACTAGCATGCTCACATATCTAAAATCAACAAGTAACATCCAATGGCTAACCACGTAGTCTACCACATCAACACTCAAGCAGTGAAATCTATCACAAGAATATACAAATACATGAATAAGCCTGAGAAACATGAATGAATGGAATGCACTAAAATCTATCAATATGCTAGTCCATGAACTAATAACAAGGAATATACCTCGAACCGTAGGAGGTCCGGAAGTAGATGCCTCAGGTGTAACTACTATATAAACATGACTTGGAAGATCTACTGTATAAACACGCCCCTGGATAGCCTGAGCCTATCTACCTCCCTCCCTCTGCCCGGGAGATCTAACACTCTGCACCAAGGGTACAGGCTAAAAATGTAACGCTGGGGATCCATAGTCTAACTGTGGTAGTGCCAGAGGTGTCTGAATGGGCTGATAACAAGGTGGCCTCTGCGAGCCCTGTAAAGTCTGCCGCTGAGGACAATTGGCCCTAACATGGCCTATCTGGTGGCAAGCATAACAAAGCTGAGAAGCTCTCCACCCCTTCCCCTGTGCCAGGGGTGGAGGCGATCTCTGACTCGGTCCAGCCCCGTGCTCCTGACCGGGATCTCTCTGGGGGCAATTAGCGAATCTGTGGTCAGGCCGCCCACAAAAGTAACAAGTAACGGGTTCCTTAAACACCAATGTAGAAGAAGAACTAGTCCGAAAATTCTTCAATGGTCTTCTACCAGTGTGAACTGGGGCAGATGTAAAAGACTGTACGGTAACTGTCCTACTCCGTTTCCGGGACTCCCTAATCTGTCTCAGGTCAGTCAGCTCCCTCTCTATCCTGGTGGCCCTGATCACTGTATCCTCATAAGTCTCTATGATGTGGCCTACCAACTTCTCTCTAATAGAGGTCCTCAGTCCCTCGAGAAAATAGAAAACCCTCAGCTGCTCATCTCTAGTGATATGTGGGGCAAATCTCCCCAACGTGGTAAAACGGGACTCATACTCGGTCACCGTCATGTCCCTCTGAATAAGTGCCCCAAACTCCTTCATAAACTTGATCCTGGCAGTCTGTGGGAAATAGTGGTCATTGAACATGGCCACAAATGCATCCCAACCCTCGCCAAATCTGTGTAGTCGGTCAGCGGCTACCTCCCACCACTGGCTAGCCAACTCAATAAACTAAAAGGTGGCACATCGAATCCTCAGGTGTGGCTCGGTAATCCCCTGTGAGTCTAAAATCCTAGTAATCTGTCTCAACCACTCCTCTGCAACTAATGGATCAGGCTGCCCGGCAAATGTGGGAGGTCTCATCGTCTGGAATACCTTCATCACAAAGGTATCCCGTGTCTCTCCTCCAGCAGGCCTCGCCTCCTGGATAGCACGAAGGCACTCCTGAAACATGGCCACCATGTCTCTGGCATCAAATGTCCGCTCCACCTCCTCAACTAGAGTAGGGGCAGGAGTAGGAACAGGTGCAGGCGCAGGTGCAGGCGCAGGAGCAGAAGCAGGAGCAGGAGTAACAGCCTCCTCTGCTGTGCTATGCGCTGGGGCAACAACCCTGGGTCGGCCACGTCGAGGTGGGGCAGCGGTTCTAGGCCTACCTCGCCTAGGTGGTCCTGCACTCACCGGAGCTCTTCTCGGTGGCATAGTTCTACAAGTCCAAGAAAAGAAAAAGTTAACACCGAGTTCTAACACAGTCTTCCCCAAGAAAAATGTAAACACCACAATACTCGCATGCTCAATTACACTAGTGTTCAACTAGCACACCAACATTCAACATCAAATGAATGCTATCCAAAATAATACATCCCTTTATATAAAAAAAAATTATCACAAGGGCATCTCTAAAATTTTAGCACAAATTCTTGTTTTAGCATTTCAGAGTCTTGTTTTAGCACAATTTTTTTAGGGTATTTCTATCTTATTAGCATTGATTCATTTAAGATTTGATAATTCTTTCATTATCCCTTACTTGTATAGCTAGGTGATAACCCTTCATGGATCACAGCTCCTTTTGTTACTGGCTGATGAGGCGCCATCCATCAACAGTAACTCAAGACCTGAGACCAATCCAGTCTCTATAAATACCATAGTCATAATACTATAATCCATGAAAACCAGTTACTAACCTAGCACACACAAACAAAATCCACAAACAACAGCCCACCAAGTAAATAACTAGGTCCACAACATATCTCAAAAATAACTAGGCATACCGCCTACCGTATAGATGACTAAATGTACAACCTACACCTCAATAACCTAGGCACACGGCCTATCTTATAAAATATACGGTCATGCATTTCTAGCCTCAGTCAACCACTACATCAAACAATTTACATTTTCTCAATCAATCGGGAAATCGAGTATAATGCACCCCCGTGCACACCAATGCAACACGTACCAACAAAACACACAACTCAAACTAGCCCAAATAACTTGAAGTCTAAACTTCTCCCACTGTCCTTAGGTATTCGAACCTATGCTCTGATACCATGTTATCACGCCCCGAATTTCCAACCAAACCCGAGGACGCGACTAAAGCGAAACAAAAGAAGAAAATAAATAGACGAATAAATAAATAAATAACAATTCAACTGATTTAGATACAAGCCTACATACATTCCTGTTTTATAAAATTTCGGCAGAACCTCCTTTGTTTTCTAAACCTTTTCTCACCTAATATTTTGCAACAATTCACATATATAAACAACAGTACATCCCATCCTCACTCGATGGCCACAATCTCATCAAATTAAAATATACATCGCCTAATTATACAACCGAAGACAATTAAATAGATACACACGTACATACATTCACTTCGGTCAATATATATATATATATATATATATATACATGTCTTTGGGCTTAAGCCCGTACATCATAATACATGCCTCACGGGCCAAATATCCTTCTAAGTTCGGGTCTCCTCCGCTCTGTGAGACTTCCTCAAGTCTCAGGTGCCTGGAGTGTCATTTGAAAAATGTTGCCCACGAATGGGTCAGCTCAACTGCTGGTATGATACAATGCTAATGCAAGGAATAAAATGTAAGGCGTGGAATGTGCAAGTGTACATTTATCTCTATATGCCTTCTAAATCATCTATGCACGGCAATAATAACAATCCACATGCCTTCCACATCATCTATGCAATATAACGACAATAATCCGCATGCTTTCCAAATCATGCATATTACATAATGGTAATGAATCCATATGCCATCCAATTGTCCATGCAATGTAATGACAATGCACATGAACCACCCACACAACTCTATGCCACATAACAATGCATATGAAACACTCACACAACTCTAGTGCACATGACAATGCATATGAAACACTCACACAACTCTATGCCACATCCATGTCCACTCCATGCATGTCATGTCAACACTATGCATGTCATGTCTCGGTTTACGGATCGCTCCCGATGGGTACCCGAGTAACCAACACCTGTTCACGGATTGCTCCCGTTGGGTCACAGGCACCAATGCAATGGCCAATTTTGGGTTTTTCACCACAGGATCTACACCCTCATAATGCACAGCACCTCGTGCTCAACCCACACTATGTCATCAATGAATTACACTATGCCAAATGCCATGGTTCCACCATGCAATGCCACAATCTCAACAGAACATTTCTTGCCAACCCGTGCAATATGCTTTCAATACTGTAGCATATTTAAAGCAACAACATCATTCACATCTCAAAACTTTTTCCACAAGCCTGTATGCCATGAGCAGTCAAATTAAACACATGTTCTATTCACAGATTCACAATCTCATTAAGTCACAAAGAATACATAACTCCATAATGCAACAATACATCAAACTATCGCACCTTCCAAAACACATGATATATCAACACAAATATAAGCCAAAACATAATAATTCAAACTCAGAGGTAAGATCCATCTTCACTATAGCGACAAATCATCAAATAATTCGAAGCACATATCAGAGTGCATAAGTTATCAATTCTAGATTCTTCAAGCAAGTATATCCTACGTGATTTCCTGATCATCAAATCAACACATGTACAAATCAATCAACATGCAAATCATTCCTAAACTTACTCCTATTCCTTACTTAGCAAAATATCATACCTGATAGGATTGGTTACAACCCTAGTAAGTCGTGTCCGCTATGTAATCCAACCAACCAGTAAGAACACAGCCCTCGCTACTGTATCTGCCCAGAGGGTCAGCTCACTTTCTCCTCCCCTTTCGGTGTCCCTACGATTCACAATTAAGTTTCAATGCATCACTATATGAACTTATTCCATTCATTAAAGTTTATGTCTCTTTATGATTGGTGTCTCTTTTACTCAAACTAACTCAACTATTGAATCCAGAACGCCGAACAAAGTCAATCTAGGCTTTCGCGGAATTCAATTCGGACATTTGTACTTAAAATGCAAAACGGTTATTTTACACCTTCACGGGTTTTCCTAGGCTGCAGTAATGTGTAACAGAATTTAAGTTTTTATTAGACTTTGGTACCCATATAAAATAGTTCACTTGTTGTCGAGGTAGCTAAATAACGTAGACCTCCAACCAAAAGGAATTTAAAAGATAATAGCAGTTAAATGTTGCTGAGGTAGTCAGTTCAGGATAGCTTGGAGCAGCAGTCTTGGAACAGCAGTCTGTTGTTGTTTGGAGGTAACCAGTTCGGGGCAGTTGTGTTTGAGGAAAACTGATAATCAAATAGCCTAATTGTTGATCATTAGTTGGTGAACCTGTCAACACAATAGTAGGGAAAATGGTGCAGGGCAGAAGCAGTTCCTGCCACGGTAGAACAGCTGGTTTGGGCAATTTCCTAATCAAAGTCCTGTCATGATTTTTATGCCGATCGTATATACATAATTCACAAGAGTGATCAATTACAATTTATAATAGTTTATAAGGATTTTATCAAACCATTACTGTATATTATTTTCACTTGTAAATATTTTCCTTTTTATGGGGTTCTATTGAAATCAAGAATCAGCCCCTACTGCTGCTGTTCAGAACTGCTATACAGAGCAGTTCTTCACAAATTCTCATCCAGTAGCTGTACTATTTTTAATTTAATGTTTGAACCATGTTCAATTTACAAATTAAACTATATTTAAATAAATGGTTGGACCACGTCTAAATCAATAGCTGAATTTCTATTCCCCAATCCACTGCACATAGAGCAGCCGCACCAGCAGCCCCATCAGTTACCTCTAATTCTTTTATTCAAATTCATACTACACAAGGAATTTAAACAACAGAATAATAATCAATCCCTCTTCAACAGTTAAAGGGCTGGGCAATATTAAAACAATTAGGAAATAACACATGAAAATCTATCAATTATTTGGTATTGTTAAGAAAAACAGATTTTAAGATCAGCATATGGAGTATTATAATTTTTTTTCATCCTATTGTACAAGTTCACATTCATTTTTTTTTTTTTCCACAATTCCATCCCATGGTTGAACCATATTATATTTAAGTCAACACATATTCCCATTTCCAAGCAACGGATCACCTTTATGACTAGAATAAAATTTTATTAAAGATTATCAATTCATGAAATTAGAGGTATACCTGTTGCAGATTGGGTAGGTCGTTTAAAAGAAGAAACCAAGAGAAATTGAGCAGCAGCCGCCCAACCACTGTTCTGCTCTAGACGTTAGCAACCCAAGGCTGTTTCTTGTGCCAAATTTGATCTATGCGGCTATATCAATTGGTTGGTTTACAATATTTAAATCGACCAGCTTGACCAACTCTCAACAAGATCTATCAGCCAACCTAATCGATGTTGTTGACACAAGGAAAGAAAATACCGAGAAAGGAAATATGGGAAAAATCAAGAAGTAGAAGCAGGTGAGGATCAGGAAGTGTAGATCGATTCGTGAAGATCTGGAGATCAAAAATCCCCTCCCTAGCACTGTTCAGTAGCAATTTATTAACAAATGGAAGGGTCTACAAAAGGAGTATATCCGTTACTCTAAGTGGTGTCGCTAGAATCTTCTACCAATTTCTAATAGTTTCTCACACGTGAGCTAAATCCTACACACACGCACTCACACACTCTCACGGCTGCACACCAGCCATATATATATATATATATATATATAGATTTATACACATGACATACCATACATGACACATATGCACAAGACACCACTAAGAGGAAAATTACTAACAATAATAATAATGAATAAATAAATAAATAAAAAATTCCTTCCAAAAATTTCAATCTTTACAAATTGGTTCGGCTACACAGCTAACACAACTCCCTAGGATTGAGAAAAGCCCTTTTAGGTATGATATTTTACTAAGTAAGGAATAGGGTTAAGTTTAGGACTGTTTTGTAAGTTGATTGAATGATTTATATGTTTATTTTCTATTAGAAAGTCGCTTAGGATGTAGTTTCTTTGAAAACCTAAAGTTGGTTGTTTATGTACTAGTGTGTTCTTTGTATTCTTTGAGAATTTGGTAAAGTGATAAACATGAACCATGACTATATGTATGATTCATTGTATTCTAGCTTAGGTTAATGTAGATAAAATCTTGTAGTTGGAAAGTTATGATTTATTCAAAGTGTTGGTACTTTATGTATTTTGTAATCTTTGAGAATTTATCAAAATGATGAACATATAACTTGAATATATGTTTGATTCATTACATTATGGCTTATGTTCATGTGAATCGACCTTGTGTTTTGGAAGATATGGTTGTTTAATGCATTGATGCTTTGTGTAATTATGTGTTCATTTATAATTGGTAATGTAGTGAACATGTAACATGAGCATGTGTTTAAATTGATTGTATATAGCATATGTTCATGTGGAAGAAGTTGTGTGGTTTGAAAGTTTGAATTTACTTTATGGATGATGCATGATTTAACGTGTACACCATGTATTTGATAAAATATCTCATTAAAATTGCATAGAAAAATCAAGGCATAGTGGCATATTGTGATTCTTTGAAAACATAGTGTGGGTTAAGCACTTTAGTGTTATGCATTATGAGGGTGTAGATCCTGTGGTGAAAAATCCAAAATTGGCCATTGGTACTGTAACCCAACGGGAGGACCGTGAAGCAAGACATACGATTGGTGCTTGCATGCCAACGGGGAAGGGCCGTGAAGTAAGACATGGGTGTGGCATAGAGTTGTATGTGTGCGTCATGTATATTGACATTGCATAGAATTGAGGGATTGGAGCGTTATAGCTTCTAAATGTACACTTGCACATACCACGCCTTAAACTTTGTTCCTTACATTAGCATTATGTCATACCAGCAGTTGTGCTGACCCCTCGTGGGATATCATATTACAGATGAAGCTCCCAGTACTTAAGACTTGAAGAAGTCTTGAAGAATGGAGGGGACATGGACCATGGAGGATATTCGGCCCTTGAGGCATATTTTTAGTTGTATAAGGGCATAAGCCCTAAGCCATATGAAATAAACTTATAGAAATTTTGTATATTATGAAAACAATGGGCAAGACCTTATATTTGTAATGAACATGAAATTTGTAAAATTTAGATTTCAAGTATATGAGTACATATGGTAGATTGTATATTTAAATGATGTATGTTTGATTTTTATGAAATTGTGGCCATCAAGTGAGGATAGAATGTATAAATCCTTATTTATATAAAGCATTATGAATATTAGGTGGGAAAAGACTTAGAAAACAAAGGAAACCATGCTAAAATTTTAGAAAATTAAAAGGTTAGTTAGGTGTGTTAACACCCTTTAAATAGGTGGGAAAGGTGTCAAAAAGATGGGGTTAAAAACCTTGAAGAAATAGGCCAAAAATGGGGAAAAAAGTAGCTTGCAAAACATTAGAAAACAAATAAAATTGGTTATTGGACAGAGAAATTCAGTCGCAGCGAGCTACAGTTAACCTACAGAAAACAGCTCAACCCCTGACCAACCCCTCTGTGTGCCTGCACACCTGCTACCTGCCCTGCCCCGCGCGCGTGCTGCCCTGCTGCCTTGCCCCATGTGTGGCCAGCTTGACACCCCCCTGATACCAGCCCTTTGGCCACCCTTTTGAGCCATGTTTGGGCCACCCTTTTGGGCCATGTTTGGCCACTTCCTTAGACAAGTTTTTGTAGACTTTTTGACCTATTCTTGGCCTATGTCTTAGGGCATTTGGGGCCCATTTGGGCCAATGTTCCACGGTATATTTAGAGACATTTTAGGGTTATTTTGGAAGGCAATTTGGAGACCATTTTTTAACATGACTTAGACAAATTTTGAATATGGGTTAGGGGAGATATTTGATTGACGTTAGAAGACCATTTTGGTTAAGTCTAATAGCAAGTTTTCATTTCAAATTTTGGGGAAATAAGGGTGAACTAAATGCATAATCAACTGAATCCATCTTAATGGTCTTTTATTTATTTTTCTTATTTCATTTCACTCACTCCTCAGGTTTGTGAAAATTTAGGGGGTGACATTTACACTTTTAATGGCCCATATTTTTTCGTACACGATTTTACATACTTAGACTTCAATTTTAAGTCCAGTCAGTCCTTATAACATTTACGTGGACCTTTTAATTTCATCAATACATATCTGGTAACTTCGTTAAGTCTTAGGGACGTATTCAGCATTTTTTAGTTTGTTACTGGATCTTGTTTTTCTCAAAAGGACGTCACCGCCAAGTTCAGAATATCGAATATAATTAATTTAGGATTTTTTGGATCCTAACTTGCATATATGTGACTTATATTAATCCTATGGACATTTTTATAATTTTACACTTTTGCATGTCACATTTTTCAGTAATTTGTTTTTTAAAATGGACACCATCGTTGAGTCAGGAACATCAAAGAAAGTCAAAATATGCCATCTCTGACATTTAACTGGCTTTTGGATTACAAAATGGTAATTATGACATTTCATGTGTCTATATTTTTGAGACTTCGTTTCACAAAATGGATCCTGTCATTGGGTCCAGAATATCCCAAAATGCTAAGGTGTGTATTTTCATAGTCATCGGAGTCTAAATGATAGCTTAATTGGTCATTAGGACATATTTAGAATTATTCTAGTTTGCCCGTTCATATTTTTGGGATTCAATTTCACAAATCGGACTCTGCCGTTGAGTTCGAAATGCCCAAAAACATTGGGTTAGACTATTTGTATATTTTAATTGGCTTCAGTTTGGCCAATTTTTGGCTTAAGGGCATTTATGCAATTTCCCATAAGTAATTAGGATTTTAAAATATTTTTTTATTAATTTTTTGGGTCAATTTGTAATTAATCGAAACTATTGGGGGCCAAAACCTAATTTCTAAAAACTGTTTAAATAAAACCAACCGATTCAGTCCCAATGCAAGTGAATCGGTCTAACTTAGTTAGAAACCAACTGGTTCGTCCGGTCTGTGATGTCATGCTGATGTCAACATGATGTCAGCCCTATTTATTTATTTATT
Source organism: Nyssa sinensis (assembly GCA_008638375.1). NCBI lineage: Eukaryota > Viridiplantae > Streptophyta > Magnoliopsida > Cornales > Nyssaceae > Nyssa > Nyssa sinensis. The sequence goes on from CM018032.1 coordinate 21,429,292, forward strand.
GTTTTATTCTTAGGGTCAAAACAATGTTGTTTCAATAAAGTCCAAACCCATTTAAATGTTTGATCAGAACCCGACCAGAGACCTGATCCGCACAGTGTTCTTCTTCTTTGTTTTTTCGGCGAGGGTTCCGATCACCCTCTCTGGCACCGACGATCTCCGACGATCTTTTTTAGTGACTAAATCAATAGGGTTCAAATCATTTTTTCATGAGGATTCCAATTCCAATGTCGGTTTCCTTATTTAATTTATTTATGACCACAAAATAGAGGGTATAGACTCTACTCTGGCGACTCTTGTTCTTCTGGCGAAGTGCTATAATTTCCCTATTTTCCTCATCACATAGTGAACCAAAATGGTCCATTCTTGGCTTATTCATTATGTCACGCCCCGAATTTTCATAAACACGGGGAGTGAGTGAAAATGAACAAAAAGGAATTAATTAAAGGAAATTAAATGGATTTAGTTGATTACACATTAATTTTTCCTATATTTCCCCAAAAATTAAAAATGAAAACTTTCTAACTAGACCCACCCAAAATGGGTTTTTAATATCAATCAAATACCTTTCCAACCAATGGGCAAAATAGTATAAGTCATGTTCAATCATGGCCCTTAAGATAGCCCCAAAAATGTCTCTAATATGTCTTGGAACAATGGCCTAAATAGGCCCCAAATGCCCTAAGGCATATACCAAGAATAGGTCAAAAATCCTACCTAAGGTAGTCTAAGGAAGTGGCCAAACATGGCCCCATAGGGTGACCAAACATGGCCCAAAATGGTGGCCAAACATGGCCCAAAATGATGGACAAACATGGCCCCAAAATGGTGACCAAGGGCTGGTGTCAAGGGGGTGCAAGGGCTGGGCGCGCGCAAGGGCGCAGCAGGGCGCAGGCAGTGGCGCGCATACAGAAGTGCTCATGGGGCCCATGGCAGGCGTGTGGGCTGGGCTACCACTGGGCGTGGCCTGGGCTGTGCTACTTTAGCAACAGTGTATTTACTACAAGCTGTTTTCCTCACTTTTCTGAATTTTTTTCCAAAGTGCTGCAAGCTAATTTTTTCAATTTTTAGCCTACTTCCTCAAGGTTTTTAACCCCCACTTTTTGGCACTTTTCCCACTTATTCATGAGAATTTTACACACCTAATGGCTCTTTTTAAATCATAAAATTTTTACATAGTCTCATTTGCTTTCTAAGCATTTTCCACCTACTATTTGACAACAATTTGTATATACAAGCATATGTACATTCCACCCTCACTCGATGGCCACAAGTTTATGAAAATTGAACATACACCTATTGTTCTCAACATATACATGAGATGCACATTAAACAAAATACCCTATTTTTCATTTGGGTTTAAACCCTTACATTACAAAATGGTCCAAGGCCTATAGTCCGTCATTTTTTAAATTAAACACAAGTTGTTTGGGCTTATGCCCATACATACAAAATGTAGCCCTTAGGCCAAATATGCTTCAAAATCCATTTTTCCCTCCATGCTCTAATGACTTCATCAAGTCTCAAGTACCGGGAGCCTCATGTGTAATATTTAATCATGTATAGGGTAAACACGATGGCCTAGTATAACATAATGCTAATGTAAGGAACAAAGTTAAGGCATGGCATATGCAAAGTGTATATTTATAATATATATGCCTTTCAATTCATCAATACAATGCAATGGTAATATGCATGACTCACACATGCAACTCTATGCCAAACACATGTCTCGTTTCACAGTCCTTCCTCATTGGATTCGCAAGTACCACTTATATGTCTCGTTTCACGAGCGTGCTTCTGTTGGATTAGCGAGTACCAATCATTGGCCAGATTTTAGGTTTTTAACTATAGGATATACACCCTCATAATGCATAGCACCAAAGTGCTCAATACACGCCATGTTCCAAAGATTCACGTATGCCAAGATGCCTTGATTTTTCTATGCAATTTCAATTAGACATTTATCAAACACATGGGTTATGCATTAAACAATGCATTATGCATAAAGTAAACTATAACTTTTAAACCACAAAACTTTATCTACATGAACTTAACATATAACCTAATCAATTACACATATAATCATGTTAATGTTCACAACTTAAACAAATTCTCAAAGATTACACAAAGTACTAATACATTGAGCAACCATAACTTTCAAACTACAAGACTTTGCCTACATGAACATAAGCTAGAATGTAATGAATTATACATATATTCAAGTTACATGTTCATCACTTCACCAAATTCTCAAAAAATACATAAGTATATAGAGTACCAACCCTAGGTTTTCAAAGCAACTATATGCTAGGTGGTTTTCTTACAACAAGTATGTAAGTCATACAATCAACATATAAAAACACTCCTAAACTTAACCATATTCTTTACTTAGCAAAATATCATACCTAGAAGGATTTTTCTTAACCCTAGGGAGTTGTGCTCATTGTGTAGCCGAACCAATCGGTAAGAACATAACCCTTGACGTGGGGAACAACTTCCTAGAAGGAAGCCTTGTAAAATTCCAAGGCTAGAGAAGAGTTTTGGAAGGTAAAAAGTTAGAAAAACCTAGGTTTTCTTCACCTTTCTCTCCATGCACGACCTGCTGCTCATTCCTTAGACCAAATTCTGTGATTTTAATACTAAAGGGTCCTATTTAATGAAAAGGGGTCAAGGGGGTGAAAAGACTATTTTACCCTTAATGACTTCGGGACCCCATTACACTATCAAATACATGGGTTATGCATTAAACAATGCATTATGCATAAAGTAAACTATAACTTTAAACCACAAAACTTTATCTACATGAACTTAGCATATAATATAGTCAATTACACATATAATCATGTTAATGTTCACAACTTAAACAAATTCTCAAAGATTACACAAAGTACCAATACATTGAGCAACCATAACTTTCAAACTACAAGACTTTGCCTACATGAACATAAGCTAGAATGTAATGAATTATATATATATTCAAGTTACATGTTCATCACTTCACCAAATTCTCAAAAACTACATAAGTACACAGAGTACCAACCCTAGGTTTTCAAAGCAACTATATGCTAGGTGGTTTTCTTACAACAAGTATGTAAGCCATACAATCAATATATAAAAACACTCCTAAACTTAACCTATATTCTTTACTTAGCAAAATATCATACCTAGAAGGATCTTTCTTAACCCTAGGGAGTTGTGCTCACTGTGTAGCCGAACCAATTGGTAAGAACATAGCCCTTGACGTGGGGAACAACTTCCTAGAAGGAAGCCTTGTAAAATTCCAAGGCTAGAGAAGAGTTTTGGAAGGTAAAAAGTTAGAAAAACCTAGGTTTTCTTCACCTTTCTCTCCATGCACGACCTGCTGCTCATTCCTTAGACCAAATTCTGTGATTTTAATACTAAAGGGTCCTATTTATAGAAAAGGGGTCAAGGGGTGAAAAGACCATTTTACCCTTAATGACTTCAGGACCTCATTACACTACAACCCGTCTTGAAATGTCTCAATTCAAAATTTTGCTTTAAACAAAGTTCTTAAAATTATTTTAAATGATATTTTTCTGAAAAATTTATTTTCGCCTTACAGCCAAGTCCACTCGGGCCACCCGAGATGCCCTTTATGATCCATTTTTCAAACTATCTCTGATTAGGCTCAAATTCTCACAAGAGGTGTATTTTAATATTATAAGCATATTTCTCTTCTCTGGAATACTCAAAATATGCTTTTAAACATGACTTATATCTAAATGATGCATGTGTAGTGCCTTATCGGTAAATAGTGCATGACTAGTGTCCTACCAGCAAAAAATGAAAAATTTACCCTAATTTTTCAAATCTCTACACATTACCATTTTTAATGGGCCACAAGTCCCTACCTTAGAATCCATGGAATACATTCGTTTTCATGGTTGGCCGATTATCACCCTAGACTTACAACTCCTTATAAAATCCTCATTTCTGGGCCAAAATGTGTGGTTTTTGTTTCTTTGTGATCCATTTTTGGTCTAGGTTTGGTCCCCGATCACAAAATAGCGTTTAGCTCAAGTCAAAAGCTTGACCCAGTTTCAAGCTATCGTCAATGGCAGTTTTAGGTTTTTTAGGGCTGTCTTCATTGTTTTTCTCGTATTTCATATTAGGTTGATCTAAATTAACTTTAAAACAACATTTAAGACTAGAGAGAACAATAACTTACCTGTTGTAGCCTTTTTTTTCATTTTCTCCCTCTAGACCTTAGTTTCTCCTACTATCCACTACTCTACCTCTTCCATTCCATGGCCTCCCTTTCTCTTCTTCAACCACTACTTTTTTTTTTTGTCCATACATGCAGCATGTAGTGAGAAGCTTCTTCTTCTCCCTCTTTCCTTCTCTTTCTCTCTCAACCATCTTTCTTGCCGACCCTCTCTCTCTCTTTATTTTCTGCCTCTTTTCTTCTTCTTTTTTTCAGTTCTGATCTTCCTAACACACACACACACATGCAATGTGTACATATATCTCTAAGGAGGGTTGGCTACATGTCTCCCCATTGGATAGGATAATGGTCCAATTAGGTGTTGACATTTGTCATTTTTCTTTTATGAATTTCCCACTCTTTTTAGGTTATATACATATCATGTGGGTTATATAGCACAAAAGTGTTGCAACCTAGTTGGTATTCTTTTTAGAGATTTAACATTTGCTTGCACAAGGTGCAAGGTTAAAGTACTTGATGGGAACACTTTTGGATTTTTTTTCCTTCTCATTTCTCTTTTTATGCATTATATTGCATATTTTGGTGTGTTTTATAAACTCCCAAATTTTATATTTTAAATCTCATAAAAGTCTCTTGGAATTCCCACAAGACTTCTTGATTTAGCATACTTCGTCTGTGCATTACTAGTCTTGCCTTGGTGTATTTTATCACACTTTAATTATTCCTAAAAGTCTATTATAAATTTGGAATAATCTTGATTAAACACACTTTATTCATATATCACACTAGTCTTGCTTAAGTGCACTTTGTGCACTAATTTTCTTAACTATTCATGTGCTAATCCTCAATTAACACTAATCATAACTTGTTATCAAGTTATGACTTTTGCCATTAAACTTGCATTCTTAAATTGATTGTCTCCCATTCATGTAATTGGCTCGTCATTTATACATTCGCTTCCATATTTATGGACTACTAGTCTTAATTAGAATTGTCCATGGTTAATAAGCATATTATCTTATGATAATCTTCATTATCCTTAATTGCTTCACTTAATTGGGTCGGGATGTTACACTAGCAATTTCCTCTTCATCTTTATATACGGAATATTTCTTAAGTTTTCCCCTAAGCCCAATAATCTGATTCCAACTAAAGAAGGTGAAAACATATTGTCCCTAAGCTCAATAATCTAGTTCCACCCAAAGAAGGTGAAAACGTAAGAAAATTCGCACAGTGGTCGACACTAGTCAGGTGCGAATTATTAAAAGAACTTGAGTTCTTTCTTAGATAGTTATCCTTATTTTGTTGCTCGACCATATACTATTGACATCCCGGAGTTCATGTTCTGAATTTCTATTTTTTTGAAAAAAAGAGATAGACTTCCCCATCAGGTTTCTCCTTCAGACCTAGTTCTTCTAGATTTGGTCTCAAAGACCCATTTATTCCGTGTGGATTGAACATGAGGCTACCACAGTCTCCTATAACCCTCATCGAGTCACTTGTCAATTCGGCTTTGATTCAAGGAGTCCCCTCACAACCTACCACACTTATGTATTTTGAGCTTAGCCTCTAACAATATCGATATGGGGAATTAAAACACTCACCCAACATCTTACCAACTTCTTCATTCCCCCTACTTTCATTCTAGGGTATTCTCAAAGTAACCAAAATTAATAGAATAAAACTCTGGAATCATTTCTCTCATTTTGTTATATTATCCCTCATATCCCTATAATGGCTCCAATTTGGGGAGGTGATTTGTCTTTATGCTTCCCTAAGGGAAGGAAAGAAGGCAAACGTGGTAGACTAAGTTGATTTCAAAAAATTCTTCGACTTCCCGTACCTCTTTCCATTAAAGGTGTTGAAGCTTTCCTCCAAAGGTAACTTGGGTTTGCAATCGTGCTGCTAACAAGGCCCTACAACGATCAAAGTGTCCTACAACAACCTCGACATCCAAAGGAAATCCTCGGTTGAGATGTTTGTGAAAGCTATTAGTATTAGTTATTATTATTTTTAAAAATAAATTCCTAATTTTTAGGCTTTCAACTGTCCTATGAAAAAGACATTGACCCTCGGGTCTTTCTATCCCCTTTGGCAACCTCATTGATATGGAAGACACGGTATTTTTAATGAAAATGTGACCGGTGAGGATATTTTGGGAGCGATAGAAGCTATCGAGACTAGGGAATCCCAGGATGTTTCTATTTGTAATAATTCAAGGTTGGACATTGCCAAAGGGTGCAATTCTCTAGGCTAAAAAGCTTAGGAGACAGGTTCTCTAGACCATGCACTTCTTTTTACAATAAACTCTCTTATAATTAATAGACATGGGATTGAAAATTTATTAATTATTAAAATTATTAATTATTAAGTTTTATCATATTTTCATTAACTAATAAGTGTTTCTTGCATGTAAAAAAAAATTGGTACAAAAATAAGACCTTATATGCAATTTTTCAACGATATTTTTGTTTTTTTCATAAAAAATACATATAATATGTTAGGACTCTTCGTCACAAGTGTTGGCTAATTTGTTAGTGAGAAAACTATCATTGAGTTGTAAAGTTCACCAAGTTATTGAGTTTAGAGTCCTTAAGCCTTGTGACCATTAAAAAATATGTCTACTTCCAATTAAAGGCTATCTTAATCCGCATGACTCTCACATACTCATATGACAAGGATTGGTAAGCGCTTGGTGAGTTTGGATTAGATTTATCCCGGACACACTCTCATGCATTTAGTTTGATTTACTATTTTAATATATGAAGGTGTATAGTGAAGATGGTTCAATGAATAATAGTAACTCACTTGACTATACATCGTACTTAAGATTATTTGGCAAGTGGGCTATTATACTTCATTGACCTAAAACTAGAAAACAAATTAGGTTTTCCACATATTCGTTCGAACGAATCATGGGTTCATTCGCACGAATCGTGAATTCATTCACACGAGTATTTCAATGTGTTTTCCATATAAATTAACGAAATATTCATTCTATCTTTCAATCGAACAAATTTTTCAAAAACCCATTCGTGGGATATTCGTTCGAACGAATATTCAACGAATTTTCCAGTAACTTGCAAATCACATTCGTTTGATAGTTCGTTCGAATGAATTAAAGTTCGTGTGAACGAACACTCAATTCATGGGAACGAATGTCGCGCAGATTAGTTTCCTAATTGGATTTAAGTAGTGCGATTTGCTTTCCAAAACCTATCCTATATAAGAATTTGATCCATAGTTCATGGAGGGACTTTTGGTTACTATCAAAGAAAGTTTCTAAACTTTCCGAAAGTATTTTCTTCATATTCATATTACACATATAGATCAAATCCTTAAAGAAGGAACTTGAATTTCATCTTCTACATTGTTCTTGGAGTACAAGCTTGTAGGAGTTCAAGTTTGTGCAATCGGTAGAGTTCGAGGTTGTGTGGAGCTTCGCAATTGTGCTTGGTTTGTCGTTCGTAGATTTCGAAGTAACAGATTCACTTGGGGGTACTTGAGGATTCGAGTTTGAAAAGATTCAGATTATTAACAAGACTTGAAGGATTAAGTCAGAGTTGTACAAAGTCTATAATTATCAAATCTCTCCTAGTGGATTCACATATGAGTTAGCACCCCGGGATTTTTCAAAGCAGATTTAGTTAATCTGTGGTAGTTTCCTTGTCAACAAATTCGGTGTACTATCTCTATTTTTTTGCTATTGCTTTATTTATTATTGCTATAATTTATCATTGCATGTCATTGAATTTAATTGCACCCACTATCAAATGAATTCTAACACAGTTAAAGAAATAATTCTTATTTGCTATTGAGACCTATTCACCCCCTCTAGGTCTAATTCTTGATATCTAGACATACATTGGGCCCCTCATAATACTCCTAATATCTTTTCAAGTAAAGAAGTTGTGTTTCGTGATGTCATAATTTTTTTTACGTATAATACTTTTGACTTCAATTATGTTAAATTAATAAATATAATTACCAAGACATGTCAAAAATGAGATATATATATATATATATATATATAAAAGTAACTATATAACTAATTTATCTCTCTAATAATTAATATTATAAAGAACTTTTTTGAAAAAAGTATTAATTATTAGGAAATAAAATTATTAATTATCCTTCATGGAACCAATTTCGTTCCTTAATTTTTTTTTAATTATTAGAGATTATTAACTTATTAATTATTATTTATAAGAGAGCATGTAGCCCAATTCATTGACATTCTCAATGACTTTCAGGGACAAATTCTTTGCTTGTGAGAATCACGGATCAAAATTTTGCTTTAATGTATAGTTTCGATCTGTCTGGAAACAGAAGCATTTTGGAAATGTTTCGGAAACATAACAAAAATGGAAAAAAAAAAAAAGTTGGAAACATAACTTAAAATTTCTTTATATATATAGAGAAGCCTAATAATTGAACATTTGTACATGTTTAAGGCATATATATATATATATATATATATATATTTATGATAGATGACACAAATTTGAATAAAAAAATAAAGGCTAATGTGAATTTGAAGTCAATAAAGTAATGTCAAATGATGTATTCTTAAAAAAAAGTCAATGGAATTGAATTTATATTAAATCTTATCATGTCGAACTAACAACTTGATTTTACATTGTATAGGTGTGGAACACAATCTCTCTTTACCTTTTTATAATTTACTTGGCAATAATGAAGTAAAAAAAGTTTTGAAGGGAAATAGAGTTCACTTAGTCAGCGATTGAGATAAAGGCAAAAAAATTTTTACATTGGTGTGCTCTTGCAGTGAAACTTCTTGCTTATAAAAAAAAATAATTACAGTTATATATATATATATATACATACACATACATATTATAAATAACTATTAACAAAATAACAAACAAGTAATTATATAAGTAAAAAGAATACTAAATATTACAACGAAACAAAATTGTTCAGTAGACAAGACATAAGTCCCCACTATAAAATTACATCCAATCAGTTGTGGAGTGGTGAGCCTATGCACAGGCTATTCCAGGCTCTAGGAATTCACCAAGAGGAACACTGTATCTGTTTATCTGTTTTGAATGCGTCGACAATAATCAGCCCACCCCATATAATTAAGGTAGCTTGCCTCATACTCTACCCGAAATCTCTCATAATCTGCAACACTGCATCTAAATGTGTTGACAATATTCAGCCAAACCCATATAATTAAGGTAGCTTGCCTCATACTCTACCCAAAATCTCTCATAATCTATAACACTACATCCAAATTGTTGAGCAGTTGATGCAACTATCCAACCTTCTCTTTATCTAGGTGCAAGCCTATATCTGTGCGAGGCTGATGCTTGAGAGTCATAACCACATCCATACCCAAAAATGGAGGAACCATAACCATATGCCTACAAATTATACCCAGTTGAGCCATAGCCAAATGGCTGATCATATCTAGACCCATAGCCATGTGAAGACGATTAGCCTTGACCACGATGTTCACTCTCACTCATGCTCGTACTAGACAAGCCAATATTAATCATATCAACCCCACACATTAGGACCTCATGACCTAAGGGTCAAGACAAAATTTTCCAAATGTAGATCAACCACCAATCCTTTACTTCTATTAGTTTGCTCTACCATTATTCTCCTTTTCCTTTCTATCTTAGTTCCTCCTTGCTACATATATCATTCGAGCAGTAGGTGCCCAGTACGTATAATTTGAAAACTTTACTCAGGATGCCACAACTATCGAAAGATGATGTATGTTATGAGGCCATAACAACAAGGAATTGTGAACAAGCAGGCTCCACCATCTACTCCTCCATCTTCTGCTTGCCCGAACCTACGACAATGAGGGAGAAATCCAAATCTTAGACCCCACCAGCGCGATGCACATCTCATCCCTCTATATTAGCAACAACACATCCTGACCCACCTCATAACCGAAGTGTTTCACCTGCAATAAGCGACCCCATCCTCTTGCAAGCCATACTTGACCTGCAAGAAACCCAAAAAATTATTAACCACCTTGTACAGCATGAGTTCTCCATCTTATCACTTTCCAGACCTTACTCTGATAAAAACTAGCAGTGCAACTGCTACCCCTAATATGAACATCTCCTCATCACCATTTGTTCAACCTATTTTTTACTTTTTTTTATAATCCAGATATCTCCTGTCCAGCCCAGTCCAACTTGGGCATGAGTTGCCTCGATTCTGGACAGCCCTTTTGCTCAACCTATGCCTACACTTGCTTCTCCTACCTTTTCTAATCTATCGCCTCCTTCAACTTCTATTCCAACTCTTACTACTGCGGCAACTAACGTTGTATCTACACCCCAACAGGACAACAATCCTTCAATAACACCACCCAATTCAACACCACTTAATATGATAGCATCTATGTTCCCTTCAATCAAATCCTCTTTTGTTACTCTGGAGCAAGTGCAAGCTTTATTGCAAAACCTGAAACCAAACAAGATGGTTGGCACTAAGTTGATTTATGTCCTCCATACCTTGAGCACACATAACAAAGCTCCCTCACTCAAAAGGTTACACGGTCCCAAGATTTAAGTCGTTTGATGGTAAGAAGGGTAATGCAAAAGAGCATGTAACCCAATTCATTGACACTCTCAATAACTTTCAGGGCCTCAATAACTTTCAGGGCCAAATTCTTTGCTTGCAAGAAACAAAGATCAAAATTTTGTTTCGATGCATAGTTCGGTTTATCTGGACAGAAATGTTTTAGAAATATAACGAAAGTGGAGAAAAAGTAAAAAAACATTTGGAAACATAACTTAAAATTTCTTTATATACATAGATAAGCCTACTAATTGAACATTTGTACATGTTTAAAGAATATACATCATATTCATGATAAATGACACAAATTTAAATAAAAAAATAAAGGCTAACGTGAATTTCAAGTCAATAAAGTAATGTCAAATAATATATTCTTAAAAAACAATAGAAATGAATTTATATTAAATCATATCATATAAGACTAACCACTTGATTTTACATTGTACAGGTGTGGAACACAATCTCTCTTTACCTTTTATAATGTACTTGGCAATAATGAAATAAGAAGAGCTTTGAAGGGAATAGAGTCACTGATTGAGATAAAGGCAACAATGTTTTAAATGGGTGTGCTCCTGTAGTGAAATTTATTGCTTATAAAAAAAATCAAATAATTATAGTTATATATATATATATATATACACATGTTATTAATAACTATTAAAAAAATATTAAACAAGTAATCATATAAGTAAAAGAAATACTAAATATTATATAGAAATGAAATTGTTTTGTAGACAAGACATAAGTCCCCATTATAAAATTACATCTCTCCCAACTCTCCAATGTTTCTCTCTCCCCCCCCCCCAAAAAAAAAAAAAAACTTTCTCTCACTCCTAGATTTTGTTTTTGGTTACAAGTTCTATTTTTATTTAGTTGTTTTTTACAAGTTCTCTTTAAAATTGCGTTATATTAAAAAAATTCGTTCATCGGGATATATACTTTCCACCCTACGCTACCACCTATAGGTGGCCATCCGTCCTACAGCCGCCCGAAAAGAAACTGTAGTATTCTTGAATATGGATCCTACAGTGATAAAGAGAATCCCCATAAAAATACCAATAGATCGAGCAGCAATGATTTTGTATCCGGTCAAAATCTTCGCTAATTGATCGAAGTGGGTAGCTCTTCTTCTCTCTGTAATTTTGAATCCTTTCGTATCTTAACATTCCAATTTAAGTTTCTCTTATCTCTCTTTCATTCTCTCTCTTTGTCTTTCTCTTTTATGAAAAAAGCGGGCAATCCTTTCTTTTTACTGCTTTGTCTCCCACCAAAACTCTCTCTCTCTCTATATGTGTGTGTGTATGTGTGTAGAAAACCTCAATTTGCTTTCTTTCATTACCAAATATTGTTTCAAAAAAATCAATCCATGGATAGAAACTCAATTCCTGCAAGTTATTCTTGACCTTTAATGTAAATAATTTCTTACAATTGAATCAGAAGTTTTCACTGTATTTAAAAGGGATGAAGAAGAAGCTCCGAGTATGGAGGAGAAAAAAACAAAAAGGACATGAGTGTTATGAGGAGGTAGGGCATGGTGCGAGTGTTTCGCTTCATTGCAAATCTCACTCGGCAAGATTATTGATTTCAAAATTCTCAATTTTGTATGGGACAACTATGATCTTGTAATTTCTCTATTAAATCTTATACATATCTCTGTGCTATTTATTTCTTGGTTGGGTGATGAATATGTATTGCATTGTTTGGTTTCAGAAAATATGACAAAAAAAAAAAAAAGAGGTTTGAATATACACTACAAAAAAGTGACTTTTTGCGACGTCTATAGGCATTACTGAAGACTATTTGTGATGCTTGAGCGGGCGTCACTAACGTGATGCAAATAGTGCAGTGTTAGAAATAATTTTGCAACACATTAAAAATATGTTGTTAATAACTCATTATTTGCGACGCATAAGGCATCGCTAAAAGTCACAATAGATGTGGCAAATAGAAAAAGTTAGTTAGCATCGTTAATAACAAACTATTTGCAATGCATTTTTAGCATCGCTAATAATAAGTCATTTGCAACGCCTTAGATACATTGCTAATACTATTGAATTTTCAATGCCTTCGGAGAGTCACTAATAATGAGTTTTTTGCTAATAATGTTTTTTTAAAATTTTTTTACCTGATTTTAGCTTTTAAAATTTGTTTTTTAAGAATTCACTTCGTACAAATTTCAAGATCCAACATACTGAACATCTTTCATTTCATTTCAATTCCAAATAATATAAAATTGTTTCATTGCATAGCCAAAATAAGTTGACAGTACATGTTATTATCCATAATAAATGTTTGCACACTAGATAAAAATAATAAAATGTATCAAATTAACAAAGTCAAGTCCAACTTACAATAAAGAAAGAAAAGAGTACTACAAAGGCATGGTTGTACCGTGTCAGGTCCCAGTTTAATTGGGAAATCTCTCTCAAATATGGATGTCTCTAGAAGGATAAGAAAAAGTGAAAGAATTTGATACAAGCAAGTAAGCAACAAAAGAAAAAAATGAAAATGAAAACAAGAAAATAAGGAAGATGCATACTGCCAACATCAACTAGCAAGGCTATTCAAATAAATAATTGCAGAAGACTACAAGCCATTTATAATGACTATGAACCAACACTCACAATTTTTAACATTTAAAATAGAAATTTTTATCAAGAACATGGTAAGACCCTTTGCAAAGTTCCCCATCTGCATACAGCTTGGGAAGCTCGGACCGACCAAGATCTGAACAACAAGGAGCACTCAACTACTAGTCTATATTTTTACAAGCTTCACAGTACAACATAGTAGAAGAGCTACAAATATTGCTCAACTATTGTTCATTCTTTTCTACCTTTATTATATGAAACAAATACAAAATGAAAAATCTAAAAGTGCATTTTCATACCTTGATGTTGCTCTTTTCTAGTCTGAAGGCTTCTCTTCCCAAACTATTTGTCAAGAACTTGAAGTCAAAGGATCACTAGGAAGGCTCCGGTGGTAGCCGCTTCTGTGGTTAGTAACAAGAAAGAGACTGTAATTCAAGAGAAAAATTGAACATCAATTGAAAGCGTACCTTATGAGTTTATTTATAATTTGTAGATCTCCTAAGTTGAGTAGGATTAGGGGTCATAAAAGTAGAGATTCGAGAATATCCGAAGTTAGTAGTTGCCATATTGAACTCTGTTTCCTTATCTTGAGATCAGTAGTTTATGGAAGGCAGTGATAAGCTCTGAACTAGTTACCTTTGAACCATTCATGCTTGGTTGACCTGGATAAAAATCGTCTTTCTCGTTTTGTACCCAGAAGATAGAAGAGTTCTTTATTAACACGTGTCACACCCTGAACATGGCTATCAAATTAAGGTATTTCAACTACTCCTCCCCTCCCCCGAGCCTCTGCTCTATAACATACTCAGAGCCAAGGTTAGGGTTTTTGAGCTATTTACACGCATGCCCGTCATAAATGTGACACTCTCTATTCTAAGGAGACAGCCGTTGATTTGACATTTATTGCATCAGCCACCGATTGGAATTACGAGGCCATCATTGCTTCAACTACCGTAGTTGTTCAGAAGCGAACGCTTCTTTCTCTAACACCTATTGGATCTTATAAAAGGAGGAGGAACACATCATAACTCCCTCTTTCAACACTTCTGCGTTTCGAAAGCATCAAATAGCAAGAGAAATTTTTATATCTCAAACACCCCAAATCATAAGAGAGATCATGGCATTCTAATCGCTTCAATCGACAAAAGAGGCCTTTCAGAGTTAGGAGATGTAAAGATCTAAAAAATCAGGATAAATTTTTCATTTTTTTCGGTAGGGCATTATTCATGCACTATTTACCGGTAAGGCACTAGACATGCATCATTTAGACATAAGTCATGTTTAAAAGCATTATTTGAGTATTCCATAGAAGGAAAATATGCTTAGAATGTTAAAATACACCTCTTGTGAGAATTTGAGTCTAATCAGATATAGTTTGAAAAATAGACTAAAAAGGGCATCCCGGGTGGCTTGGTTGACCCGGTCATACCCGCCAACAAGCGAAAATAAATTTTTTAAAAAAATATCATTTAAAATAATTTTAAGAACTTTGGTTAAAGCAGAATGTTAAATTGAGACATTTCGGGATGGGTTGTAATGTAACGGGGTCCTGCGACTCATTAAGGGCAAAAGGGTCTTTTCACCCCTTAGCCCCTTTAGTATAAATACAACCCTTGAGAGATAAAATTATCAGAAATGGGTCTAAGAAAGAGTAGTAGGTCGTGCATGGAGAGAAAAGGTGAGAAAAACCTAGGTTTTTCAACTTTCCACCTTCCAAAACTCATCTATAGCCTTAGAATTTCATAAGGCTTCCTTCTAGGAAGTTGTTCCCCACCTCAAGGGCTACATTCTTACTGATTGGTTTGGATGCACAATGAGGCACAACTCCCTAGGATTGAGAAAAAATCCTTCTAGGTATGATATCTTTCTAAGTAAAGAATAGGGTTAAGTTTAGGAGTATTTTTATATGTTGATTATATGACTTACATGCTTACTTGTTGTTAGAAAACCACCTAGCATATAGTTACTTTGAAAACCTAGGGTTGGTACCTTGTGTACTTATGCATTCTTTGGGAATTTGGTGAAGTGATAAACATGTAACTTGAATATTATAATTCATTGCATTTTAGCTTATGTTCATGTAGACAAAGTCTTGTAGTTTGAAAGTTATGGTTGCTCAATGTATTGGTACTTTGTGTACTTGTGTAATCTTTGAAAATTTGTTTAAGTTGTGAACATATAACATGATTATATGTGCAATTGATTGGATTATATGCTAAGTTCATATAGATAAAGTTTTATGGTTTAAAAGTTATAGTTTTCTTTATGTATGATGCATTATTTAAGGCATACCCCATGTGTTTGATAAATGCCTCATTGAAATTGCATAGAAAAATTAAGGCATCTTGGCATATGTGAATCTTTGGAAACATGGTGTGAGTTGAGCACATTGGTGCTATGCATTATAAGGGTATAGATCCTGTGATGAAAAACCCAAAATTGACCATGGTACTCGCGATCTAACGGGGACAGACCATGAAGCCAGACATACGACAGTACTCGCGAGCTGACAGGGAAGGACCGTGAAACGAGACATGGGTGTGGTATAGAGTTGCATGTGTGTGTCATGCATATTGCCTTGCATTCCATTAATGAATCAGAAGGCATATAACTTATAAATGTACACTTTGCACATGCCACACCTTAACTTTGTTCTTTACATTAGCATTATGTCATACTAGGCCATCGTGCTTACCCTATACGAGATTAAATATTACAGATGAGACTCCCAGTATATGAGACTTGATAAAATCTTGAAGCATGAAGAGGGAAATGGACCTCGAAGAACATTTAGCCTAAGGGCAACATTTTGTATGCATGGGCATAAGCCCAAATACTTGTGTTTAATTTGAAAAATGGTGGACTATAGGCCTTGGGCCATTTTGTGATGTAAGGGCTTAAACCCAAATGAAAAATTAAGTATTGATTGTATATGAGGAGCATAGAGCTCCATGTAGTTTTTCTTTTTTTTTTAATATGCTTATGAATGTTAGAATTACACAATTGTATGAATAATTGTTCCATTAGGTGTTGTGTTGGTGTTGGAGAGGATGATGAGGAGGAATGAGATGAGAAAAATAGGTTAATGAACAAAGGAGACCATGTCAAGATTTAGCGAATTAAAAAGAGTTATTAGGTATGTAAAATGCCCATATATAGATAGGAAGAGTGCCAAAAAATGGGGGTTAAAAACCTTGAGGAAGTAGGTTAAAAATTGGAAAATTTAGTTTGCAACACTTTGGAAAAAAATTTAGAAAATAAAGAAGTTAGGTTGCAGCAAATACACTGTAACTACAGGAAAAGTAGCCCAACAGACCAGCCCACGCCCGCGCGCCCTTGCCTGTGCCTTACGCCCTTGCGCACCCAACCCAGTCCTGACACTCCCCTTGACCCTAACCCTTGGCCACCCTTTTGGGCCATGTTTGGCCATCCTTTTGGGCCATGTTTGGCCAATCCTTAGGCAATGTTTGGCCACCATTTTGGGCCATGTTTGGCCATCCTTTTGGGCCATGTTTGGCCACTTCCTTAGACCACCTTAGATAGGATTTTTGACCTACTCTTAGTCTATGCCTTAAGGCATTTGAGGTCCATTTGAGCCACTATTTCAAGCCACATTAAAGACATGTTTGGGGCTATCTTAGATGTCATGCTTGGACATGACTTAGACTATTTGACCATTGGTTGGGGGAGGTGTTTGACTACTATTTGGAATTCATCTTAGGTGAGTCTAGTTAACAAATTTTTATTCTTAAGTTTGGGAAATGTGGAGAAATTAATATGAAATCTACAAAATCCATTCAATTGCCTTTAATTAATTCCTTTTAGTTCATTTTCACCCACTCCCCGGGTTTTGGAAAATTCAGGGCGTGACAGGAGATCTTCGATGTACCATAAACAAATACTTCTGATCAAGATCTCGGTCAAGTTTGGTTAAAAACTATTCCTTCAATTTCTTCAGCTTTTCTCTTTTTCCTTCTATATTTTTTGTTTTTGGACAATGTCTGCCTCTAATGCCAAATCAAGCACTAGGTCATGTGGTCGTAGACCCTCAAAAAGTAGACAACCAGGTAGAAATAAACTTAGTAAC
This sequence comes from Nyssa sinensis, assembly GCA_008638375.1. Lineage (NCBI taxonomy): Eukaryota > Viridiplantae > Streptophyta > Magnoliopsida > Cornales > Nyssaceae > Nyssa > Nyssa sinensis. The sequence goes on from CM018032.1 coordinate 21,446,726, forward strand.
TAGTTGTCTTTTTGAAAATGTAGAAAATATGTGTGTTGATAACCCGGCTCCTAGTTCTGAAGTTAGGATACTAGAGGCTTTCATAAAGCCTAGGAACTTTGGTGGGGAAACTTTTGGAAAGCCCCACAAGAGGGAGGAGGGTGAAAGCGCCATGACTCGAAGCATGATAGATACTCTAAGGGGTGCTTTCAACTTCCTTGCAAATGTGTCCTACAGGATACCAACACAAATAGACCGTCCCTCTAGTGTCCAGCAAGGTGATATCTATGTTTACCTTGAATGGTTTGAGATAAGGGTTTGATTTCTCTTCCAACCTTTTATTAGGAATTTTTTAGTTGGTTCAAGATTTTTCCAACTGATCTAAATATCAACAGTTGGAGGCACTTGCTTAGGTTTATAGTTTTAGGCCACTTGAATGACATTGAGATAGACCTCCCCCTAATTAGGAGTAACATGGACATAAAATAATTGAAGTCAGGAGGGAATTTTCTATATGTCTTTCGATAAAGCATTCAGACCTCTTTCCTATGTACCTACTTCCAATAAGACTTGGAAGAAATGGTATTTCTATGTCAAGGGAGGCTGACAGTTCGAGGACTTCGACAACCAAGTTTCAACCTTTCTATGTAAGATTGGTATCAAGGGTGAGCCCCCTACTTTATTTTTCCATGACCCACCCATTATCTCTTATTTCTGTGTATTTAGATTTAACTTGTTTTCTTGCTCTAATTGTTTGTGTATACAAGGAGGTATGGAAAAGGCTGATTGTCACGACCCGAAACCCATCCTGTGCTGATCGGTATCGCGATGCCAATTGTCGAACCAGATTTTTCCCTTTTTACTTTAAGTTGACATTTATAGGTAAGTTATTAACATGAAATCAGAATTCAAATATGCAGTGGAAGACTTGAATAAAATTTTCGTTCGTTTATAATACTAAAGTCCATGTAGTTTTACAAACCCAAAAAATTTTAATACAATTATCCCTAGAATGTAGGATGATGGTAGAACGTAGGACAAGTACTATACTTTACTACCAAAATAATCCCTACAGTACATCATCTACAACAACCCTACGCCTATTCAGAATTCAATCCCTACTTCAAGGTGGGGCGTCGTTACCTGCAAAATGTTGTGCAGTATCTGATGAGCTATGAAAACTCAGTAAGTAGTCCTTTACTCTATCAAGGATAGGTCAACATAAAGGGGTTCACAGAACAAGATACATGATTATAACAACATGATATTCAATCAAGTAGACATGATATCTACAATAGTAAATCATGTCACATGATAATGGCAATAACAATGATTATCCAAATAATGCAATGATGTATAGTATGATTTCCATGGTCTGATATATATATATATATATATATACACATAGAACTCAGCATACCCTTTTGCAAACAGGTCTCACCACCTGACTCGCTCATGTATACTCAGTCTACAGTAGGACTCATGCATACCCTTTTGCAAACAGATCTCTCTATCTGCCTTGCTCATGCACACCCAACCTATAACTTTTAGTAGAATCCATCCATACCCTTTTGCAATCAGAATCACCCATCTGACTTGCTTATGTAGGCCCGACCTATTCCTCATAATAATAGTGGATTGTAGTTATTCAATGATATATGAAAAGAATCATGACTCTCAGCAGAGTATAATATATTACTGTGCATCATTCAGGCATCATAAACCAAACTGTATAGTAATCACATGCTCAAAATATAGTATTTGATTCATAATATTCACAAACTAAAACAAGCATCAATGTAATTTAATAACATCTGATGGCATAAACACAATACAGCAATAACAAGCAACACATGCGTAACACAGCTAGGTCTTTGCCACATACAGAGATAAGATTTTACTTACCTCTATTCTCGATCCTAGATCAGTATCCCGTGAGTTTGCATTTCCCTTTCGAGTTCCCTATATGTCACTAGATTCGTCTCAGAGTTAATGTTATTCATCAAATTTTATGTCTTGCTATCATAAGTATCTCTAATACTAATTTAGACTCTACCATTGAGTTCGGAATGCCGAAGAAAGTCGGTTTAGGCTTTCACAGAATTCCATTTAGACATCTGTATTAAAAAGGGCAAAATGATCATTTTACACTTTTACGGGTTCTTACTTCTTGAGACCTCTTTTGGAAAATCAGACTCCACTGTTGAGTCCGAAATGCTCAAAATAATAAAAATTCACTATTCTTTTACTTTAATCGAAGTCCGTTTGACTACTTTTTGACTTAAGGCAATTTGATAATTTCCTCTTTTATTTTATTTTAATTAATTAAATTAATATTATATTTTGTGGGTCAAATCATAATAACTAAAAGTTTAGGGCCCAAATGCAATTTTCATAACTTCTGGGTTCATTTCTAATTTCAAAAAATCCTATCCTAACTAAGGATAGCCAAACAGCGAATAAGAACAAAATAAGAATAAGATATCCCTATCCTTATTCCTCCAATTTATTACTCCTGTTACCAAACACTCCCAATTCAATTTTAAAAACCTTTTAACTTAAATCAATACTATGTCGTTTTGATATACCCATTTCTGTTTCGGTCAGGTCCCGACCCGAATCCGACCCGTGGCCCACCCGACCCAAGACAACAGTGTTGTCTTCTCCGGCTATATGCCGGTCGGGTTCCGGCACCTTCTCCGGCACTGGCGACTGTTCTGATCATATTTTTGCATCAAATCCAATGCAGTTCCCTCTCATTCTTCACAATGAATCCATATCTAAGCTCAATTTTTGGTTTAGACCACTACAACTATTCGAATAGAGGATTTTATGTGAAGAACCGATTTTTCGGTGACCTGATTTTTCCTTAATTTCACAACGAGTTCTATACTGTTTTAACTCCATTTTTAACTCGAATAAGTTTTTGCACCTATGAGGATCAATCCCTCTTAATTAAAACAAGGTTTGAAGCATAAAATATCAAGAACCGATTTATTCCTTTATACCTGCAACTCATTATTTCTGCCTCTTCATGGCATCATTTTAGTTGATTCTTTTTCTAAAATACTCTACATTTTAAACTCTACAAGACCCAATAATCAAATCTAAACTTCATACTTTAAAATGTTAAAAACAGAAACACTTTACATACCGTTTTCTAAGTGTTTCAGTCACAGTATCCCCCTCATCTTCCTCTGATTTTCACTTCTAGGCCACTAAATTTCTTTAAGGTGCCCTCAACTTCTTCCTTCTTTGATTCTTTCTTTCTATTTTTCTCTCTAACTCAACGCATATGCATATACATATACATATACATACACACATACACACACCAACCGCCTTGGTCCATTTCTTCTTGGTTCCCCCCTTCTAAAGCCCCTTTTCTTGACTTAATCTTCTTATTTTTTTCTCCCAAATGCAGCTTTGCATTTATGGCTTTAGAGATAGTTGCACACACACACACACACACACACGCACGCACGCACATATATATATATATATATATTATATCACACATACCAACACACACACACAACACCTAACTGTCACACACACACATGCATGATTGTTGTTCCTCTTTCTTTTCTTTTATTTCCTCATGCTTTTTATACTGTTACACACACACACACATATATATATATATATACTATACTATACTATACCATATTATACTTATACATATATATAAATACATGATTTATATATATCTTATACAATATATACATACGTATATACTAAATTTTGGGCACATATACATACACTAATATTTCATGACCTATACATATACATATATATTGCATGCATGGAAATGCGTGTGTGCACGCATTACGAGGCATAGTTCTGGGTTGCTCGGGTATCGCCCGTACTGACTATACAAAATAACCGTTCATATTCCAAAATCGTTCAGTCCATGAGATGTCAAAATATAGAGCTTAACAGCTCGATTACAACTGATAGTATATTATCGACTCAGTCTACCTCAGGTATTCGTGCTAACCCGGGTCAGGGTGTTATACTGATCTTCACCCTTGCCCTTCAGAAGAAGTACAAGAAGCTTCTTCAGACCAATAACTGGTCTCACGAAGCCAACCTCACCCTAAAGAATTTGATGGAGGTTGGATTAGTGCAAGGATCGCATTGAGAGCCTTGAAGAGGTCCCTAATTTTCGAATGGGTACCAAGAAAGAAGAAGAAAAAAAAGATTGGGAAGAGTTCGTCCCCTTCCGAGCTTCTCCCTCTAGAGAAAATGAGGAGACTAATCTCAAATTCCCCCGAGCAAACTATCTCAAAAGAATTGGGGGGTTCCCCTACTTAGGAGGCCTTTCTACCCCCGGTACCTATCGTACTGAAAAAGAGAAAGGGGAAGGGCAATTCTGTCATCACTTTTTCAGAGCCTAAGGATTCCGGCGCGATAGCCATGTAGAAGGCCTACAAGGATTCTTGGGTAACAGGCCCAAGCAAATTCACTAGGCTAATGCCCTAAAAGATAGCCAAGGATCTGACGGCTATTCACATGAGGGTGAATTTTTCATTATTTTCCTTGTTTTCTCTTTCATTTTTCTGTATTCTGTATATATTCAGTTCTGACTTGATTGTCTTGTTTTGTGTCATTTGTGCTTTTCAGGTCATCCATGGTTTGGTAGCCATTATGGACTGTCTTGAGAATCCTGAGCAAATTGACACCCTCCGATCTAAGCTTGATGAGGCCAGACTCCAGCTGGGAACGGTGCAATCATCAGTGGCAGCCGCTGAGGAGAAACTAAAGAAGGATGCCAACTCCTATTCCATCCTGGAATCTAGAAGGGATGCCCTTGCTACCGAGGTAGAAGACCTCAAAAAGTGGTTTGCAGACTTCCAGACTGCTTCTATTAAAAAGATTCAGGACATCGTTAAAGCTGTCAGAGCTCAAACTGAGGTGGATCTTAAGGCTGAAGTCCAAGAATTAGGGGATGAACTGATTGAGTTCAAATATCAAACCTTCAAGAAGAAGCTCCGGAAGAAGTATCCTGACTTGGACTTGATCGGGATAAATGATATCGAAGTCTCCCAAGTTGTGTTTAATATAACCAATGTTGAGGATGAAGGGGAAGAAACGGTTCTAGAACTCCCTCAAATTGTCCCATTAAAGACTGTTGAGCCAACAATAGAGTGGACTTGGGGTTTTTTTTTATCTTGTAATCTTCCTATCTTTTAGCATTTAATATATGAACATTTTGTTGCTTCAAAACTTGTGTCAAGCTTGATATCTTTGCGTCATTTCTTAATATTGAGATAATTCCTCTAATATCGAAATTAGTAGAAAATATAAGCTCCTTTAAAGACTCCAAAGCACTCAAAAGGTATTTCAAAGGTATAAATAATAGGGTCTACTAAACTACAACACTTGTAAAAAATTAAGGTTTTTCAAGCATCTGCATACTGGTAAAATATATAGACCTGTAACACTTATAATGAATACAAAGTTTTTGGGGATCTGTATATTGATAAATTGGACCAAACTTGTAACATTTGTAATGGATACAAGATTTTTAGGGTTTTGTACATTGGTGAAATGGACCAGACCTATGGCACTTGTAATGGTTACAAAGCTTTTAAGGGTCTATACATTAGGATGAATGGACCATACCTGTAGTACTTGAAATGGTTACAAGGCTTTTAGGGGTCTGTACATTGGGTGAAATAGACCAGACTTGTAGCACTTGTAATGGCTACAAGGCTTTTAGGGGTCTATACATTAGGTGAAATGGACCAGACCTGTAGCACTTGTAATGGTTACAAGGCTTTCAGGAGTCTATACATTTGGCGAAATAGAGCAGGCCTGTAGAACTTGTAATGGTTACAAGGCTTTTAAGGGTCTGTACATTGGGTGAAATGAATCAGGCCTATAGCATTTATAAGATACAGATCATGGGTGCAAGTTACTGTAATATTGAAATGTTAGGATTCGTTTTATGATGATTGAATTTATAGTCCGTTTTAAGCTTCGAAATCCCCAAGTGTTCGAATAACACATGTACGGAGCGATGGATATATAAATATACACATATATATATATATGTATGTGTATATATATATATATATATGAATATATGATAAATATATATATATATGATAGAATATATCTATATATATGATAAGTATATATATATATGTATATATATATGACAGTATATGTATATATATGATAAAATATATGTATATATGATAAAATATATGTATGTATGCATGTATTCATATGTATAAATATATGTATGTGTGTGTGAGTGCAGCAGTGTGTGTGTGTATATATATATATGATATGTGTGTGTGTGTGCAAAATATATATGTGTGTGTGTGTGTGTGCATGCAGTATATGTGTCGGCAGTGTATGTGTGTGTGACGGTGGAATATATATATATATATATATTACATATATATATATATAAGGTAAGCTAAAAAGGAAAAAAAAAAGAAAAGAAAAAGATCAAAAAAATGGAGAGAGAAAGAAAACCGTCATGGGAGAGAGAGAGGAGAGGCGGTGGATTAAAGATATTTAGGTGAGTGTATGTCTGTATGTGTTTGTGCTGCCTATATATATATGCATGGCAATGCATGCTTAGAATTGTTGCAACTGAAAACCAAAAGAAAAGGGTAAGTTTCTCTAAGAGTTTTCAAAATTTTTAGCTTAGTTTTATAATCTAAAGCATGTATATACACTCTATAGTTATAGATGATAGTTTAAGGGGAGAAAAACAGGGTCGGATAAACCCAAGAAATCAAGAAAAATAAGAAAAATCATCATTGATGGAGACCTTCAACTGGGTTTGAACCAACCACCACAAACCATAAAGCCATTGCTTAGGACCTAAACTAGGTCTTACAAGGGTTCTAAAAACCCTAGGTCGTGACCTAAAAGCCCAAAGGAACACCTCCAAGTCTCAAGTTGCAGCCATGGTGTAACAAACCCAGCACCATGAAACGAACACCAAAACTCATTTGGTGAGGTTAGAACCTCCATGAAGAGACAAGAACAACAAGCCAAACCCCACCCAGTTTGGTCAAGAAATGACCATGTGTGAACCTAAAAACCATGGGGATGATAAAGCTTCAGCAAAGCTCTTAGGCTCATCTCAATGCCCCATACCAACACCAAATAAACCCCTACCATCTTAGGAATCCATACAAAGAAGAAGCAGGAAAAATAGAGTTCTAAAACTCCACAAAATAGAGAAAGAGTGAAACCTGCAACTAAGGCAACACTACGCACAGGGGGTGGGGAAGAAAAGTGATACGGTGTCATTTTGAGGTTTTGTTTTAAAACGAAATTGCGTCGTTTTGATGTTTCTGATTCTAAATTAAACCAAAATGGTTCTATTTGGCTACGCATTTATGAATCCTTAATCGATAACCCTGTTTGGAACAAGGATAGACTATCTTGGTTTAGCCCCTTGTCCACTGTTTGGTTTTAGGGAATTCAAAAAAATGAAAGGGGATGCTGCCCCTAAGATTAGAACGCTAGACCTCACACGTGGGAGACACCTAACCAAGGTTGCCAAGCTACTATGCCACTTAGGCACCTTGTCTAAAATACTGCCTCAATATATATATATATATATATATATATATATAATATTAAATTAAATAATTAATTTAATTTAATAAATTAAATTGATTTAATTATAATTAAATGATCCGTAACCTAAATAAATTAAAATGATAGTGTAAACTTGTTATTTTGGGCATTCTGAACTCAATGGAGGAGTCTATTTTGCAAGACGAGGTCCCAAAAAATTACGACACGTAAAAATACAAAATTACCATTTTACCTTTAAGAATACCCGAAGCCAAATTGAAGTCCGTAAAAACTTAAGTCGATTTTCTTCGACATTCCGGACTCAATGGTAGAGTCCATTCTACCAAATAAGATATTTAAAATGTTGATATATGAAATTGACTAGTTCTAGAAGGATAGGCTATACATAGCATTTAACTGAGAAATGTTTACTGATTAATAAGAACTTCGAAAGGAAAAGGAAAGGCGATTTAATTCCCTATTGAAAGAGAAAGGATTGTTTTAAAGGTAAGTAAAACCCGAACTCTAACATGTGGTAATTCCTAGCCATGTCACAGTTTATTTCCTTGATCCTACCAAATTTGTACTCTTATGTATGCCTGATATGTATTGACTACACAAATTGATATTTTTTCTATCTTAAAGATAGTTGAGAATTTGATTACCAATATCCTAATATGATTATTTGCACATTTCTATACCTTGTATGGATATTAAAAAATTGTTATGTTTCTCACTGCTGAGAATTTGTTATTCCACAAATATATATATATATATATATATATATATATATATATCGTCTGTGTATTTCTGATGACTATGATATTATTATGAGTGCTTGGAGTTGTGATCTATCACAATGTCTATCAGATGCTACGAATGATCTGTGCGGGGTTATGCTAGTCATAATGCTCGTTCTACCCGTAGTTGTGATGAGCACAATACACGATTTAGTCCATGGAGGACACGATATGTTATAGAGAGCTCTAGTGTTTTTAAGAACTTTTAAGGGTATGTCGGGCCCTGTATAGTGACAGCATCTATTCTGGTAGTATCTTATATCATTTATTGATATTCTGATGATGCACTCTTGATCATCGATATGTTTTGCAAGCATGTCTATGCATATGTTTGATGATGTATTCCTTAGATTCTGATATGTCTTGAGAACCTTTCCTTGGATTATCTATTGTTACATTATCTAATTAATGACATGTTTGTGTACCTATCTTGTGATTTGTGGTAGCATATTATTGTTTAGGCCAAATTCCTATTGTTGATTTGATTAGGTTATTCTAGGATGTGCCTTTTGGACCTAAGGGTCATTTCTAATGATTCATATTTTTGGTGACTGGCTACCGTGACATTGTATACCTTGATTTCTATGGTGATATCATAGCCTTGTTGGTATTGTTCGTACCTTTCTTTTAAACTACCCTTGAACCATGACAGAGTAAGGGAATTTACTTGCTAAGCTAAGTTAGCTCATTCCAGTTATATTATTCTTTTCAGGACAGCAAATTATAGAAGGATCGTCAGGCATACATATTGAATAGACACTCCACTTGCTACAGATTGTCCTTTTGCAAGTACGATGGGCATTTTTTGCTATTAATGTAATAGACTAAGCATAGCATAGTCTTAGTTCTCCTGTGTGTCCAGGTCTTGGGTATGTTATGTATTTGAGGATCTATATTAAACCACTTATATTATCTTAGCATGTACAATTATACTCTGATAATGGGATTTTATTAACTAATGACATAGCATGCAATTTAATGTTTAAATTATTCAGTGTTTATGATCCTGTAGTGGGGAAAATGGCTTACGAGCCACTACCCTTAGTCACGGGCTCCTAATCCACATAAGACGCGTTACAGGTCATGACAAGCTTGTTTATTTATTTAAATATACATTATTATCACTGATATGAATAAAAGAAAAAGTTAGGGACGGCCCGAGGGTCAGCCCTGCGATCTCAAATCCGTATAGGATGGGTTTCGGGTCGTGACAGATAATACTGGCATAAGGGCTCAATGTTCCAAGGCCTGGGTGCAAACTTTCCATTCAAATCTTCTAACCAATAAGTTATAGGTCTAACAGTCTCGGTTACCTTGTAAGGCCCTTCCCCATTAAGGGAAAGCTTTCCCATGGTGAGATCTTTTTTGTTCCAAAACACTCTTCTCAGGACAAGGTCTCCTAGCTGGAAGCTAATAGGTTTCAACCCTTTGTTGAAGTATTTGGACATTCTTTGTTGGTAAGCTTCGATCTTGATCCAAGCTCACTCACACTTTTCCTGAACGAGGTCTAGATTTTTTGTGAGTTGTTGGTCATTGGTCTCTTAGTTAAAGAGATCTGTTTTGATGGTCGGCATACCAATCTCCACAAGAATGATCGCCTCAGTCCCATAAACGAGCTAAAATGGTGTATTTGTAGTTGGGGTTCTTCTAGTAGTTCGGTAACCCCAAAACACCTTAGGGAACTCCTTGACCCATCTTTCCTTGGCTGCCTCCAACTTTCTCTTTATGGCTTCGAGAATAGTACGGTTGAAGACCTCGACTTGCCCATTAGCTTGAGGATGCCCTGGAGAGGAAAAATGGTGGCTAATATGGAGGTTTTCACAAAACTTCCCGAATACCTTTCTTGTAAACTATGTCCCATTGTCTGAAATAATGACTATGGGTATACCGAACCTGCATATAACATCTTTCCAAGTGAAGTTCCTAACCTCTACTTCTGTGATGTGGGTTAGCGGTTCTACCTCTGCCCATTTGGAAAAGTAGTCAATGACGACTAGCAAAAATCATTTGTTCGAGGGGCTTTTGGCAAAGGCCCTACAATGTCCATTCCCCATTGAGCAAAAGGCCAAGGGCTTGCAATAAGAATGAGTTCATGCTGAGGTCGATGTTGGTAAGAAGCAAAATGCTGACATTTGTCACACTTTCGAACGTATTACTTAGCTTGTTTTAGCATACTAGGCCAATAATAGCCCTGGGTTAGTTCGGTGGGCTATGGTCCTTTCGTCGTTATGGCTGCCACATAACCCCTCGTATATTTCTACTAGAACATGGTGGGCTTCTTCTTGAGTTAAGCACCGAAGCAAAAGCTATGTATAAGACCTTCGGTAAAGTTTTTCTTTAAGAATCAATTACCGAGCTGCTAGAATTTGAATTCTCCTGGCATAATTTTTGTCCTCTGGAAGCAACCCTTCCTTTAGGTATTGAATGATGGAAGTCATCCAATTCCGAGATTGTTCTAAAATTTGAAGAGCTTGTACTGTTTCAATACTAGGTTGACTGATAGGATATTTTTACCATAGAATCTTTCTCTAGTTTGAGACAGGAGGCCATATTTACTAATGCGTCAGCCCTAGAGTTCTGATTCCTTTTAATCTTCTAAATAGTGAGTTTGTGGAAAGACTACTTTAGGGATTCCACCAGCTCTGAATATATGGTCATTCTGTTATCTTTGGTAGAATATTCTCCCAGGACCTGACTAATTACAAGTTAAGAGTCAAAAAATGCGTCAAGGTCTAGGGCTTCACATTCCAGAGCTAGTTTACATCCAAGGATACGTGCTTCATATTTAGCTTCATTATTAAAAGCTCTAAATCCCAGGCTAACTAGTTTCTCAATTATGATCCCATCAAGGGACTGGAGTATTATACCTACTCTAGAGCCCTTGTTTGAAGATGAAGCATCAGTGTAAAGTAGCCATCCCGAAGTGTCCATAGTGGTTTGAGCTTTAGAATGTTGTATTCCGGTGAATTCAGTTACGAAATCTGCTAATGCTTGAGCTTTGATAACAATTCGTGGAATATAAGCTATGTCGAATTCTCCTAGTTCCACCAACCATTTGTCCAGTCATCTCGAGACTACAGGTCTGTGCAGGACTTGCAACACCCCGACCCAACTAATTAATTATTAGTTCGCTAATTATTAATTAGAACCGACATAAAGAATAATCAAGGAAATTATGCCGTTTTAACACTACAGAAAACTCGAATTAGCGAACTATGATGGCCACAAATAAATAATAACCAACACGGGGCCTCTGGCATCGAAGCTAACTGAAATACAAAACCCTCAGAAGAAACCGTTTCATAAAAAGAGCAACAGAAAAGAAATTACGAAGGAAAAAGCCAAAATAGAATTCTACGCCAGCCAAACAGGGCCTAAGCCCAAAATGTGGAAAATGGCCAAAAAGGTGAGACCAAGGGGTTTTGAACCTTTGACCCAAAATAGTGAAGGAACCTACATCCAAAAAGTTAGCCACTTGGGCTGCCCACATGTTATACCTTTTATTACACCAAATATGTATATATGTATATACAAATGTCCCTCCACCTCCCAAATGGGCCAATGGGATTTCAAGCAGCCCACATATAATATAAAATATGTTTATATATATATATATATATATATATATATATAATAGGAGGTTAAAATTCTGATTTGTGAAATTGAGGTGGCAGCCCCTCATTGGACCACCACCCCCACCAATAGGGATTCATGCAACAAATTAAAATTATAAAATATATACATGTGTATACTTGTATATATTTATACCTTGTATGTTTCGTGGGGTGAGGGGGATTTAGAAATCCAACAGAGGTCTATATGAGTGTGTGCATGTGGTCTAATAGAGAGAGAGAGAGAGACTTAGAGAGAGAAACAATGGTGTGTGAGAATTTCTGTGTACATGCATGTGTGAGATGGTGGTCCACATGGAGGTGCACAAAAGAGGAAGGGACTGAGAAGTACACCCCCGGACTGAGCCAACACCCAAGATCTCGCATTGAGCCAAAGAGATGAGAGGGAGACACGGTTGAACGTATAAACCCCAAACTGGTTAATTTTTCTGTTTAAATTTTGGTGTTGTTTCTGATGGTGTTGAGCCCTATTAGTTGCATGCATGATGTTTAGAATAAGAAAACATGATCAAGGCATGAAAATCTAAAACCTGACAGCCCCAAAACCTTTAAACTGTGCACAGGCAGCCATTAATGACCTCCATGGGAGCAGGTCTGAAACAGCTATCACAAAATCTATTTTTGACATCCAAGACCCAAAATAGACCTTGTAGGCGTCCCAAAATCACCAAGACACGACCAAAAACCTCAAAGGGAGACCACCGAAAATGAGGTTACAGGTTTCAGCCATGAAACCCAGCCCCTATTTTAGACTCTTAAACCACGTTTTTGGAATAGGGATTGAATCCCCATGTCATGAGGATCATTTTAAGCCAAACCATGCTAGTTTTGGTGATGAAATGAGGTTTTAAGGGTTAGTTGCAAGTTCGGTTATCTCCCTATAGACCAAGTGTTTGAGCTTGATTCGAGCCACAAAATGAATGCCAAAGTGTTGGCATGACCTCCAGAAACTCGAACCACCCAAAAGCAGTGGAAATCCGTGGCCAAAATGTCACGAAATTTGAAAAAGAAATTTTCTGCAACTAGGGCTACAGTGACCCTCGCGATGGGGAAGATGAACAGTGCAGGGTCGGGTCTGGACCGGGTTTCGGGTCGGGCCTCGACCCAACCGCGAAATGGGTTAAAACCCTTTAGTTAAACCACGTCATTTTGTTTAAAGAATAAAAAAATATGTTAAAAGATAGGCTTGATGTTAGCACGACATCAGCGTGATGCAGTAAACTGACCGAACTGGTTGGTTCAGCACAATTAAGGCCAGTTCAGTTCAAAATAGACTAAACCCTCTGGTTTATTTTGAATGATTCTTGAAAATTACATTTTGACCCCTGGAAATTCTGGAATTCAAATTTGACCCCCTCAAGTTCTGAATAATTGTGTTTTGGCCCTACTTTTGAGAAATTTATGCATATAAGCCCCTGAAAAAATAATTAAATAATAAAATAATTATTTAAATTATTTTATTAGTCAGGTAAAATTACTATTTTACCCTTGGACACTAAATGACTCAAACGAAGTCCAAAATAAATAAATAAATAAATAGTGCATTTTTACTATGTTGGGCATTCTGGACTCAACAATAGAGTCCGACTTGTGAAACCAAGTTCTGAAAAATACAGACACGCAAATGATAAATGACTGTACTGCTCCTGATGATACCTAGGGCTAAATAAAAATAAAAGACAATCCATTTTGATTATGTCAGGCATTCTGGACTCAACGGTGAAGTCCGTTTAATGAATTGAAGTCCCGAAAAATATAGACATATAACTTATAAATGCTTGTATTGCCCCTAATAATACCTAAGGCCAAATAAACACAAAAGATAGTCCGATTTAACTATGTCGGACGCTCTGGACCTAATGATGAGGTCCATTTTATGAACCGAGGTCCCGAAAAATTTAGCTATACAATATATGAAATTATCAAAATGCCCTTGAGCACGGAAAGTGCAAAGTAGAGGCCGAATAAAGGCTGAACTGGTCTAATAAATTATCATAAGCCTAATTATGGAAATTGAGGGGCTAACTACGACTCCGGAACAATCAACGTGTAAAATGAGAAATGACTGATGTGTCCCGATGACCAAAAGCAGATGCCAAATGAAGTCCAAAAGACTTAGAACTTTACATATAAACTAACGGGAATATCCTGAGGACCACGATAGGGTCCGGAATGAGGATGACAAAATTACCATTTTGCCCCTAAGGTCAAATAAGTGCTTAATTGATAACGATTGGAGTCAAAATGACTTAAAATATTATTCAGACAACTGCTCAGCCTATTTAAGGAATTTAATAACATAAGTTGAAACCCAATGAGTGGGTAATAGGCCAATGAACTTAATTAGGCCTCTAATAGGCTCCTAAGATGATGAACAAGACATGAATGAATGAATTCTGATTTGTTTGTAATTAATGATGATTATTCAAGCTATGCAAGGATATGCCTGAAATATCTGGAGATCATCAGAGTATTTGTAAATGGAGAATCTGACACTAAGAAACCGAGGTAAGTAAACCCAAACTTGTTATGTGGTCCTTCCTTAGCCAGTCACATTTATTTTCATATGATGCCAAACTTGTACTCCGTTACCTACCTAATGAACCTAGTTTCTTTGATTGATGCCAATCTATTTGTGATTACCCAATGAACTTGATCTCCTTGATTGATGGCGACCGATTGTGATTACTTGTTCATGCCTGTACATTGGGTTCGACTTATTTGCCTATATCATGTTGTGATCTTGACTTGTTGATGCTTGAGCAGATTTATACCATCATGTATACCATGTCATGATCTTGTAATATATCTGTTGTTGGAAACCTTGTTCGTTCCATACACTTATGTATCATTGATTGAGATATGGTTGTTCTCGCCAGCCAGGTAACATAGCTGTAAAAAGATATAGTTATATATTGTTGCCTTGAACGAGTTATGTTCTCGGCAGCCCAATAACATAGCGGTGGAAAGCTATGGTTATATCATGTTGCCTTGAACTAGCTAGTTACAATCCACATCCTTGTTCCTGTGGAGTGTAACATGATCATGAGATTTTATATGTGCTTGGGGTTGTCCTCAGTCACAACGGCCCATCTATTCATAGATTGCGTAGGGGAAAGACCCTTTAAGGGTCTTGTATGTCCTTCGAGACCTGAGATAATAAGAGTTCTAGCGCTACTCAGTAAGCCCGGGATAATGAGGCGAGGCTGAATGTGCGTTGCAGTGGGGTATGCCGGGCCCCGGGTGATTCACGCATTCTGGGTTGTTAGTATTCGATGATGATATATCTTTGATATTCATTGAATGATCATATTCTATACCTTGTGAATGATCATATTATTGCGATCATGTTATACTTTACTCGATGATGATATATCTTTGGTACTCGTTGGATGATCATATTCTATACAAGTATGTTATACTTTTGATTGGCTATCGTATTTGTTATGGCAGCAGATTATCATGATCGGCTAAATCCTGGTTGTTGGATTCATCATTATTATCTTCTTGTATCTTATTTTGGGATAAGCCTTTTGGACCTTCGGGTCATTGTTGTACATCTTGGTGACTGGCTATTGCCCATCTATTATCATTTCTTCTATTATTCTTGTGAACTAACCCTCATGGCAAAGTTAGGAATTTACTTACTGAGCTTGTTTAAGCTCATTCCATTTATCTAACATTTTTTAGGTGATATTATGTGGGATGAAATGCAATGAGATAACTTGTGGAGCTAGTGATGCACAATGAACGACACTGACGAGATGAACTCCAAGTCAAGTTGACTGCGTACTCTGTAAGGTTAAGTACACAATTGTATTATAATATTACATCATTAGTAATGAGGTTAGCCTAGTATATCGGATCACTATGATTAAGTGGTACTTGCAGACATTCTGATTGTTGATCATTGGAGATGAGTTGATTAGCTGAACTGTGTTGGTGTAACTTCCACTTTAAGTAATTCATTGATACAGAATGGATGCATTGGAGCATGTATATTGATACTCTAGAGATATTTGGTGACTGATCTTAGACGTACTCTGATGTGTATGGATGAGTTACATTTTCAATTTAAAAAAGTTTTAATTTATGCTGCTTTGACCCTACATTTAGAATGCAACTCATTGTAAAGTTTAGAAGTTGCCTTTGGTTGGTCGCATTGTTGGTGGAGAAAACTGGAAAGGTGGCCAACTGGCATCACGTCCTCGGGATCCGCATAGGGTGGGTTTCAGGTCATGACAGGACTAACTTTAGAGGATAGGATATGGAGATTATTATAGGATGAGCTTGGAAATATGGTCTGAGCTTCCAAGCAAATATTACCAAGGCTAAAGCCAGTTTTTCAATCTCATAATACCTTGTCTCGATGTCTAGAAGTGTTTTACTAACGTAGAAGATAGACCTCTAAACTCCTTTGTCTTCCCTAATTAACGCAGAACTAACGGCACCTTCTAACACGGCTAAGTATAGGAGCATTTTTCCCCTAGCACTGGTTTTGAAAGAAGGTCTAGTGAGGCAAAGTAATGCTTGAGTTGTTGGAAGGATTTTTCACATTCAAATGTCCATTCTAGGGCCTTACTGCCCCTCAAGGCTTTAAATAACGGGAGGCATCGATCGGTAGATTTAAAGATGAACCTATTTAGTGTTGTTATCCTCCCATTCAGCCCTTGAATATCTTTCTTGGTTTTGGCGGATTCTTGATCAATCAGATCCTTGATCTGGGTAAGATCTACCGCAATCCCTCTCTGTAAAACCAGGAAACCTAGGAGTTTTTCCTCTGTGATCCCGATGGTACATTTTGATGGGTTCAAATTCATTTTGTGTTTTTTCAAGACATCGAATGTCTAGCTTAGGTGCTGGATATGGTCATCCTTTCGAACACTTTTGACGAGCATATCATCATTGTATCTCTAATCTAGAGGGCAAACATTCTAATCACAAGCCTCTAATACGTGGCCCCAACATTCTTCAGACCGAACGGCACCACCCTATAACAATAGAGACCTCGTTCTGATATGAAAAAAAAATTTTCCTAGTCTAGAGGATATATTTGAATTTGATTGTACCCAGAGTAGGCGTCCATGAAACTTATAAATTTATGACCTGCCGTTGCATCAATGAGCTGCTTGATTCTAGGAAGAGGAAAGCTGTCTTTAGGACAAGCTTTATTCAGGTCGGTATAGTCAACTCAGACTCTCCATTTGTTGTTCTTCTTCTTTTCAACAACTGTATTGGTCAGCCACTCTAGGTAGAACACTTCTCTAATCATCCTAGCATCAAGTAATCTCTGGACTTCTTTATTGATGATCTTATGACCTTTTAAGGTGAAAGTCCTCATTTTTTGTCTCACTAGAGGATGGTCTAGATTCATCATCAACTTTGAGAGATGAAATCAGGATCTATCCCTTCCATATCTTTGGTTTTCTAAGCAAATACCAAAAATTTGGCTTTTAAGAATTTAACAATCCCGTTTTTCTTGGAAAGAGACAGAGCTAAGCCAATGTATAAGTACTTTTGCTCTTCTTCAGTGCTGACGTGTACTTGATGGGCTCCTTTATTAGTTTGACCGCACTGTCCCTTCTTCTTGGACTCAGTAGCTCGTCAATCTCAGAGGGACATTCTTCGACCTCATGAAGTTCTAAGGATAATGAGTTCTCCCCTTCACGAGGGTGTTGTAATTTCTATTTGGAAGGTCTTTATTTCAGTGCGAGGGCATGACACTCCCGGGCCGTGGGCTGATTGTAATATCCTGACCCGGGATACCGGGTCATATGACACGTATTACGAGATTAAAGAAAATTAGTGTAAAAATCTTTACACTCAAAGAGAATAATTAATTAAATAAATAATTATTTATTTATTTATATGAAATCATTAGTTTTAATTATAATTAAATAATTTAAACACACATTAGACTACATGGAGGGTGTAATGTGTATATGTATATGTAACCAAGTATGCATGCATGTATATATGCATAAATGAAATAAATATATATATATATATATGTAAAAATGGGTATAAAGTAAGGAGAACACAAAATATCTAAAAGTGTGTGTGTGTGTGTGTGTGTGTCTCTATGTGTATTAGTGTGTGAATATATATATAATATACATATATACAAATATCAAGCATAGATTGAAGGAAAAGCTGAGAAATTGGAAAGTTAAATTTATTAGGTGTAAGAGAAATTTATAAGAATTCAAGAATAGGGGCTGGGACGTGTAAAGAGAGGGAGAGAGAAGGGTCGGTAGGAAGTCTTTAAAAGAAACAAAGCATGCAAACCTTGCTTGTTTCTCACAAAAGAAATCAAGGGAAGAAAACTAAGGAGAATAGAGGAGGAATACAGAGGAAGAAGGAAGGGGAAACCAACCCAAAAAGGTAAACCCATGAAAACATTCTTATTTCTCTCTCTAGAATTTCTCTATGTATAAACTGATTTAAAGCTTTCATTTTATATATATGATATGTAGAACATATTTAGACTTGTTTACTTATGGATTTTAAGCTTAAAAACACCTAAAAACACAAGACCGAGAAGCTACGGCCATGGATAGGACCTTGCTTGAAGCAGGTCTGAAATCACGTGATCAAAACCTTGTTTGGGTTATTGGAACCTCAACTAGGCTCCAAGAGTGTTTTAAAAACCTACACCCGCGATCATGAAACCTAAAAAGTGACCCTCAAATATCGAGTTACAGGTTACGGGTTTGAAACCCAAACCTCTAAACTTTGTGTCAAACCCACTTTTACGAATGGGGAATGAAACCCCTTGGACTAAGGATCAAAACAAGACCAACCTCATGAAAAATGAACAAGAAATGAACATTTACGACCGAATTACAGTTCGGATTATCAAGGTTGAAACCGAGAAAATAAGTTCGTTTTGAACTCCAAAATGAATGCTAAACCGATTCTTGATACTTTAGGAAGGATTTGAAATCGAAACAGTAAAGATTGGTTGATTAGAAATTCACGAAAATGAAGAAAGTATAAAACTGTAACTAGGGTTACAGTAGGGGTCGAGATGGAGAAGATGACCGGGTTGGCTCGGCTTAAAAGGTTGAGCCGAGTTGACTCAGACACGTGGGGCTTCCTGAGGGTTGCCACCGCATTATGGCCACGACGTCGTTTTGGGGCCTGATATTTATATATATAAACCGTATGAAGTTTTGAAGAGAAAGGGAAAGAAATTTGGGTCAGTGGGGTTCGAAACCCCTGACCTCACACGCCGAACACTCTCTCTTTTCCACTTGGCCACGCATGTGCATGTGCCCTAATACGAACGAAATATATATATATATATAATATATATAATAAAATCCGAAAAATTAAAAGGTGCAACTGCACCTAACAGGATTCGAACGCAGTATCTATGGGAGTGGGAGGTGACACACTAGCCAGTGTGCCACCCATTTCATCCGGTCATATTAGCCACCAATATATATATATATATATATATATATATATATATATATTATACTTACTTAATTTAATTTAATTAATTAAATTAAATATTCACGAAATGCCCCGGTGTCCAAATGGGATAAGTTATATATGTATTCCTATTATTTCAACCCTACTGAGTCCAATGGTGAGGTCCACGTCGCAAGACAAGGTCCCAAAAAATTTAAGACACGTAAAAATGTCAAAATGACCAAAACACCCCTGGTACCCCTAAAGCTAAAATGAAACCAGAGAATGTCTAAATTGACTTTCTTTGACATCCCGGACTCAATAATGGAGTCCAAATTACGAAACGAAGTACGGAAAAAATGTGACACGTAAAACGATAAATGACCATTTTGCCCTTTTACATATGAAAGTCTAAATTAAATTCTTGGAAAGCCTAAACCGATTTTCTTCGACGCTCTGGACTCAATGGTAGAGTCTATTCGACCAAAGGAAATGTCTAATATAAAAGACATAAAATTTGTTGAATAGCATCTGTCAGATGACTATAAATTAAAGTAATGCCAAAGTACTAATCTAAGGCGTATACGAGGAAAGGAAATACGAAAAGACACGACATGTAAACATATGAAATAAATAACTTTAATTTAAAGTTAATGGAGCTACTAGAAGAGTATAAATTGAAATAAATTCAATTTCTAACACATTAAATTGTGTCATAGGTTACAAGTATGAATAAAGTTAAGTACATATGAAATTATGAAATCATTTTAAGATCTAATACAATTAAGCATAAGTTAAGGAATATCGAGATGATATTACAATGAATGTGAAGTTGATGAGATGTTTATGAATTGTTCTTAGGAACTACAAGGAAAGTGGGAAAGCGCATTTTTAGTACTAACCCTAAAGGACCAAGGTGAGTAACCCTGTGTTTGAATTGGAGATTTAACTCCATGGATTTGAAAAGGTTTTAAGTTCAAAGATATGAAGTGTTTGAATTCCAAATTCAGTATTTACATGATTCAGTTTTAAATTGTTCCATCTTTATAAACTCTATTATGACATGCTTAGTGAATGGTTTCTATCACAGTTTTCTTAAAACATATTTCAGCATGTCTAAAGTTTTAAATGCCAAATTATGTAAAATGTTCTGAATTTGTTATATCAAATGTGTTAAAGAACTTATTATGAAATTATGTACATGATGTTTTAAATGTTCATGAGAAGTACCTATTTGAAGAAACCTTATCTGTTCTGTTAGGGAGTGAGTATAAGTCCTACCTGTTAGGGACCAGGCAGCTGCTCTTGATCGATTCAGTTGGGTTAAAGTTTGACAAGATAAACGGTACTAAGTACCACCCATTATGATGGTTGAAATCCTTCGGGATTCAACAGTAAATGCCCGGTAGCAGGATCTAATCCCCCAGGCAAATGAGATCGACAATATTGGCAGTAAAATGGGAGTCTGGTTCGAAACAGATTCCACCTAATTAAAGAGAAAAGATGACAAAGTGATTTTGAAAATGAAAACAGGTTTTACCCTCATTTTCATAATACATAGTTATGTGTTTTAAAGTTTATATACTTTATCTGACGAAGTACGAGTTTCGCTTGAATACTTTAAATGTTTTCAAGCTATCTGTTTTATGAAATGCATATGTTCCGAGTTTTATATACTCTATTTAAGAAATACATGTTATGTTATATGTTTTGAAGCTCATAAGTGGAAGTATAGCTTGAATACTTTAAATGTTTCAAAGCTATCTGTTTTAAGAATGCATATACACTATATTCTAAAATGTACGAGCAATTGGCAGTGAATGTTTTACAAACTCTTATGTACTAAAAACCACTGCTAATTGAAAACCCCATGACGAATACTGGAATTGCTCACAAGCTTAGATTAGCTTACCCGGACTTTGTTTGGACCCTCCTTTCAGGTAATTAGCAGCAGTCTCGACTTGAGAACGACGATGATGAATCTGCTAATTTTGGAGGCTATGTCCAAGTAGTTTTCGTCTAGTACTACGAACATTAAGTATAGAGTTTTGTATTAGTAAAATAGTACCCTGTTATGTATAAGCCCCACGGGGCAATTAAACATTTATTGTTTATAAAGTTTTAAGTTTTAGTTATACTCTGAATGTTAAATCATGTATGCTATGTAAAGAGTGGCAGTACCGGACGGATGTGCGTAATTTAAAAATAAGAAAAGAGAAGAAAAAGTTTTTCACGCTTTCGCAAACACATGTCGCACATCTATTCGATACCGCTGCTTATGCGAGCCTTCGCCCTAAGGTCTCCGGGCCTGAGGGTGGCAGGTCGCGATGCGAGATCCGTAGAGGGTGGGTTTCGGGTCGTGACACTGACAGCCCTTGACGGTGAGAATTTTGCTTTTATGGACATATTTCAAGCATTGACGGTGGGTTGAAGTAATTGCCCCCATCTAATGGATCCAGGGCCTCCCAATAATGATATTATAGGGAGATTTAGCATCCAGGACCATATATTCAGATATTAAGGTCTCCTAGTCATCTCTTTCTCCTACCATGGTTGCCAGATCAATTCTACCTTTTGGGAAGCTGAGGTTCCCATTGAATCCTGCCATGACAACAACGGTGGCTCTAATGTCATTAGAGTCAAACTTTATTTGTTTGAGGAGTTCATAGAATAGTGCGTTGGTAGAGCTTCAAGTGTCTATGAGAACCCTTCTGATCTCAAAATTATAAATTTTAAGTGAGATGACAAGAGCATCACTGTAAGGACAGTGTATCCCAATAAGGTCCAATTCAGAGAACTATATCTTAGGTTCTGACTTTATCTTTTTCTCAATGGCCGAGATCTGGATGATATAGGGCTTTGCCATTGCCTCCCGATAATATATTTTCCAGGCTCGGTTAGACGTCTCTGTTGTCGTGTTTTCAGCGTAAAGTACGAAGATGACTTGATTATTTTTCTGTTGTTGATCATTCCGAACTTCCCTCTGTTCAAGCCTTTGCTCTAGCCTCCTTTGAAAGGGTCTTTCATCACAAACCCATCCTGTTGGATGAACTCCTTCAACCGTCCTATTCTGATAAGATGTTTTATCTCCTGCTTTAGGGATCTGCACTCCTCAATTGTGTGCCCCTACTGTTTATGGAAACCACAATATTTGTTTTAATTCCTTGAGTCAGGGTTGCTTTTCAATGGTTCCAACCACCTCAAGTTTTCATGAGTCTAAATTTGTTAGAGTATATAGGTAAGAGAAGCATTTAGCGGGGTATAAGTCTCATACCTTCTAGAGTCAGAGTTGTTTTGGACTCTGGGTGCTATTCTCTTGTCGGGACTCCTAATCATTTTCTTGTTGTGTTGTTATCCCTCTTCTGAACTTGCTCATCCTTCTGAGTTTGTTCTTTAGCTTTCCAGAATGAGGATTTCGTATCTTCGAGATTAATATACTTTCGCGCTCTGTCCATAAGTGTCATCAAATTGATAGGGGGATTCTTGGTTAAAGAATCCTAAAAGCGTCTAGGCTCAAGGCCTAAAGTGAGGATGGCCACTAGGAAACTTGAACTGTAATCGGTTATCTCTGTGAACTCGGTATTAAAACAAGTTATATACTCCCGAAGTGATTCACCCTTTGTTTGCTTCATAGTTAGCAACAATTCTATTCCTTTTCTTAACTTCTCGCTTGTCAATAATCAGTCAAGAAATAGCCTACTGAGCTCATAAAAATTGTTAATCAATTTTTAATGAAGGTTGTAGAACCACTTAAGGGCGATACCGTTGAGGCTTGTTGTAAAATTTTGACCCATGAAGGCATTGGTAGCCCCATGCAGAGCCATTGTGTGTTGATAATAAGATAGGTGGTCCCTAGGGTCCTTAGACCCGTCATAAAGAATGAATTTTGGGACAACAAACTTCTTGGGTCGCTCCTTTGTCATTATGGCAGAAATTAATGGCATGAAAAACCTACCGAGAAGTTTACTTAACTCGTCTTGTTCTAGAGGGACGTGGAATTTCTTGGTTGAGATTGTCTGATCTTGGGAGTCCACTATCTCCTCTACCCTTTAAGGAGCTTTAGGTAAGACTTGTTGCACGATCGATACCCGTTGTTGGTCTTGTCCCGTACTTCTGGGCTCTAGATTCACGGGTGGAATTCTTCTAGCAGTAGCTGAGGAGTATTGCTCTCCCAAGGCTGGCGGGTCAAGGACCTCGGGAGGCTGAAGTCTTTGCTATACTAGATTATCTCTAGAAACTGTTGGGATTGGTATTCTCGTTCTACCCTGGTAATGAACGGTAGGATGGAACGTCGACATTCCTCTCCCCATAGGTATTGATAATTAGGGATCAGGTCCCCATATAGACGATACCATGGGGGTATACCAACTACACGTTAGACAACTCCTCATTGTGGGATCCTTCGCCCATAGTGGTGGCGGGAGGCTGAGGTCCTCCATGAACAACGTTAGTAGGATGAGAAGGATTGTTTTGTTGGTTATAAGCTAGTGAAGCCAGAGCTTGGGACATGGCTGTGAGTTGTTTCTGCATCTGATCAGATTGTCATTGAATCTGATCAAGTTATTGTAAATAAACAGGTGGTTGTCCCCGTCCTCTTCCAACAGAAGGCTGGCTCCGAGGGTTTTGGGAGTTCTTTCTAGGACGGAGGTTGTGAGCCATTAGTCTTTCTAAGAAAAAGACAAAAGGTTTTTTTGTTGATGAAAGATAATGAGAACAATTTTTGTTCCCACAGACGGCGTCAAACTAATGTTTCTCTTTTCTGGTCTGAAGGCTTCTCTTCCCAAACTACCTGTCAAGAACTTGAAGTGAAACGATTACTGGGAAGGTTCTGATAGTAGCCACTTTGATGATAAAGTTAGTAACTGTAAAGAGACTATAATTCAAGAGAATGAGTGAACATCAATTCAAAGCGTACCTTATGGGTTTATTTATAATCTGTAGATTTTCTAAATTGAGTAGAATTAGGATCCAAAGAAGAAAAAAGGGATCAAATAATCATTCTATGATGAAAATAGAATAACTATCTATTTTGTGTTGTGTAAGCAATCAAACCAACTCTCATACGAGCTCCCGGCGGTTCATTCATCTGGCCGCAAACGAAAGCCACTTTCGAGGATATCTGAAGATAGTAGTTGCCATATTGAACTCTGCTTCCTTATCCTGAAATCAGTAGCCTATGAAAGGCGATGATAAGCTCTGAACTACTTAACTCTAAACCATTTGTGCTTGGTTAACCTAGATAAAAATAATCTTTCATGTTCTATACCTAGAAGACAGAAGAGCTCTTTATTAACACGTGTCACTCCAAGAACATGGCTATCAAATTATGGTATATCATACCTCATATCATTAAATCCAAAAAACATAAGCCAAGTATGCCTTTTCTAGAAGAAGAGATTATGATTTTTGTTTCAGAAATTAAATAAAATTTCATTAACTAACTGTTATTTCAATTGTGACTTGCAGAAAGAAAGAACAACGACAAAGCTAGAACTTATAGGCCGGTGGCAAACAAGATTGAATGAATACGTAGCACTATTCATGGATCAAAAGATGTGAAGATTGTACCATATATTCTAAAATGTTAATGCATACTAATAATACAAATTAGATGAGTTAACATGAGACTATTACTGAAACCTAGTATGAATGCAACTCTAATTATGTTAGTCACAAGCAAGCCTTTCTTAATTCTCTTCCAAGTACTTGAGGTGGCTCAAGAGCAATCACCTATCATAGAAATCAATTGCCCTAAAATTGAAATTTGACAATCATCAGAAATGTTCATCTATGATGCCCAATTTGAGTTCATAGTTGGACTTGGAGAATAGCAAAAAGTTGGAACATTATACCGGATAATAATATTGAATATTAGCATCAAGTGTTCTCAACATTAGTAAAATCTTTGAAAATACCAATCTTAGAATATTAAAGTAGCCATTATCAAATGATTCAAATCTGTTCTATTACCAAGATAATTGCAAGATTGAAAAAACCACTCTTTGAATATTATCATAAGTTTATAATTGTCTCAAAACTTAGAATTGCAGTAAGATGATAGATCATAAGAACAAGAAATAAACCAGAGGGGTCAAAAATGAAAAAAAACTAAGCAAGTCAATGTAAATGAACTTAAGTTGAAATTCTCTCTAATGAGAAAAAAAAAAAAAAGTGTGATTGTATACGCAAATTTGAAGTATAGTTTAAGGCAACAATAAGAGGTATAGAATAATAAAATTAGGGTTTCTAAGAATATCATAAGTTGAAGATCATAGTTTTTTCCTCAATCGAATAAAAACATGAACATATTTCAAATCAGAGAGGGGGATCATAGTTTTTTCCTTAATCAAACAAAAACATGATCATATGTCAAATCAGAGACAAGGAGAGAGGTAAAGGTCATATTAGAAAAAACTTTGAAAAAAGAGGAAAAACTAACGTGAAAGACTGAGATTCCGATAGAAGCCTTGCAGGATCAGGTCACCGTTGTCGTCATTGTCAAAAATAACTATCCGAGGTATAGTTCATGAAGTCTCCATCGTCGCGGCAAAGGATGAACGACAATGATGGTCGATCCTTGATAAATGAAATGGGAGAAAGAATGAGAGAAATTCAAAAAGAGAGATAACATACTTGTCAGTTGTCAGGGATTCACCGGAGATAAAGAAAATCATTGTCGTCAATGGAAGCTCGGGTGCTGATTGGGAGTGGTGAGAGGCTGAGGGTTGAGCGCGACTAAGAGCTAAGTGTAAGATATGAGCTTTAGAAATTAGAGAGGGAAATAGATTGGAGAGGGATTAGAGAGAAGGGAAGAAATTAGGGATTGACACAAAAATTAAAGGGGACTTGGAGGGATCGACAAAAGTTAGAGGCGAAGAAGGTAAAACATACTTCTTTCGAACCTATGTGTGACGCAAAAAGGGCGTTGCCAATAAACTTTAGTTATTTGCGACTCAGCCTATTCGTCACCAATAATATTCATGTATCTTTACAAAACCATCAAGGCGTCGCCAATAAGTTTGTTAATTTTTTTTCAAAGAATTCAAATCATTTTTTTTGCGACGTGTTGCAAGCGTCGCTAATACTCTTCCATGATTACTTTTGCAACACATATTGAGGCGTCGCAAATACTGCGTCGCAAAAATCACTTATTTTTGTAGTGCTATATGAACAGATAATGGGAGTATTGAGGTGTTATGGTTTCATCTTTTTGAAGTTTGGTACTGATGGGGTTAATGAGTGTAGATCTGGTGTGAGGCAGTTGGTAATTGGGTTGATGTGTGTGTGTGTGAGAAAGAGAGAGAGGGTAATATAAATTAGAGGGAGATAAAAAAAAAAAAAAAAAAAACATTTTAGGAGAAAATTCTATGTATAGAGGCAGGTCTGAATTGTTGAGTGGCAAATGTGGTTCTAAATAAGAGGTTTTGTGTGTGCACGTGCATCCAAGTTAGAGAAGAGACCGACTCCTGGTGGTGATGTGGGTGTTAGTCAAATTTTTTAGGTCTTAATGGAATTTTAAATATGCTATTAAGAACAAGGTAGAATTTACAAATTGGTTTTAATTTAAGGATAAAGTGGTCATTTTGGAAAGTGTAAAAATGACATGAACCAAAATCATTGGAATTTTTCACCAATTTAGGATTGTTTTAAAACTTGTTTATTAGAATAGGGTTGTTTTCAACTTATTTACTGGACTAAGGTCCTTTAGAGAAATTGTCTATTCAAAAAGCGATTTTCATGTTAAAAGTGTCTTTTCAAAATACGCTTTTTATACAAAATCTGATTCTTTAAAATAGTTGAAATCGTTTTTATGAAAGACGATTTCTTCTTTAAAAAGTGTTTTTTAAAAAAATGTTTTCAAAACTACCCTAATATAGTAAATAAGATTGAAACAATCATAAATTGAAAATTAAGTTTTTTTTTTTAACACTAAGTACAGAATTTAACTCAAAATCATTGGCATACCTGACCGCTGACTAATGGAGGGGGAAATCTGTCACCCAAAAAGTTAAATTAAGAGAGTTGTCCGCTTTTTTACGAACAAGGAGGAGATCGCCTTGTAATAGTCAGATTTATAGACAGATATTCTAGGAGAGGTCTATATAATTTATTCTTTTATTTTTATGTTTTTTTATTTGCTCTAAGAAATGTGAAATTTCATTTCTTTCTTCTCTTCTTTGATACAAGTTCTCTGCAATTCATGGCACAAATTTTCAGAGTCAGCAATGTAAGATGCTGTTTTATTTCAATTTTCTGGATCTTGCTCGTGTTTCTGGTGTGAAAACTTATGAAGATGACATCGAGCTTGCTAGATCTTTTTGAAAGAACAATTTAAAACTGCGCAGAAACTATATTCTGAATGGTCTGATTCCTTGTATTTATGATACTTGCTGCAAAGTGAAATCTGATCTTGAATTATAGGAACTCTTAGATAAGAAATATGCCAATGAAGATGCTGGTAGTAAAAAAGTGTGGTACAACATTATTTAGATTATAAAATGTTTGATGGAAAGTTCATAATTTACAGATTATTATTCATGAAATTTTGGCTGAATGGATGCATATTGATGAGAGTTTTCTTGTGGCTGCAATAATCAGAAAATTATCAAAATCGTGGAAGAAATATTATAAGAACCCTTTTAAAGCATGAAAGGAAGAAGGCACTGTAGAAGACCTTGTAGAGGTTGCCTGAGAATGAAGGAGAAAACCTGAGGACAATACAGAGAGAGAATCTAAATGCAGATAAAAGCTAACTTGTTGGTGGAAGATATGTCCACTAACAATAGGAGATCAACCTCTAGACCTGAAATTATAAAAATGATGTGACAACAAGAAGTCCAATAGGCTTAATTCCAAGAAGACTAGAGGTGATTGCTTTGTTTATGGAAAACCGGGTCAAGAGGCTAGTGATGTTACCATCCAAAGGCTTGAAACCGACCTCGCAAAGCACCAGAGCAGGCAAATGTGGGTGAGGCAAAGAATTTCTGCCATTGTGTTGGAAGCCAACCTAATTAGAAATGTCAAGAACTGGTGAGTGGACACTGGGGCCACCGACCATGTTTGTGGTGACAAAAATCCTAACAAATTGTGGCAGATGACGAACAACTCTGTGGGCAACTCCTCAGTTTCATTTCTTGTTGCCCAAAGGTTCATTTCAGGAAAGACACTTGACTTTAAATGATGTCCTTAATGAGCTTGTGTTGTGATTTGTTTTAATTTGGTTTCTGGGTCGGTATTATGGAACTTTTGTGGGGAAGGGTATGTTTATAGAGGTTTGTTTAAACTAAATGTTACTGCTGAAAACATGAATAAAGCATTTTTTTCCTGTGATCTCAGATGATTTAAATACCATAAAGAAGGTAGAAAGGAAAAATCATGTTCAGAATGAGCAATGAGCTTGTAATGGGTCACTGATCCAACCCAAGTCCTAATTTTGAGGCGAGCCCAAACCAACTGCAATTCTGGAAAATATGGACAGGAGGAGCTGGATGGTTCTCATTCAAAGGTACAAAATATATACAACCTACCTTACAAAATTAACCAAGTGATTGGCGATCTTTCATCTTGATTTTGCTTTCATGCTTATTATGTGGGAAATGGGCACTTGCATCCCTTGGACAGGACCTTGGTCCTTTAGTTAATTGTGGTTTGAGTCAGCACCAACTGTTTGTAAGTGTTGGTGGATTGTGTGGAGGGCTTAATTAATTTTCATCCATATCTAGCAAGAATGCTTTAACACTGGTTGTTTTGGACAATCTTTGGAGCCCAATGAGTTCACCATTTTGTGTGTTCAATTTTCTGGATACAAAATTCTATTGGTATTGCATTACTCATGTTCTCATAGTTTTGTTGAAATTACAATGTTTAGCTGCTTAAATTCATGCAGAAACCCATAATATAAGAATTAATCATGTAGTTTTCACTATTATGTTATTGTCATTGATTATACCATTTTTTTAGTTATGCATTACTCTAACAACATATGAAAATGCTCCATCAATAGTTAAATCCAAAGAAAATATAAAGTGGTGTCTGGATTTGAAGAGGAGAAAAGGATTTGCAATCCTCCTTACCACACGGCCATGCTGCCAAAATGACGAGTAAAAGATATTTTAGCCATTTGTGTCAAACTCAAACTTCCTTTTTTTTCATTAGTGCCCCTCTAAGAGCACACAGTATTAAAAAAAAGATATAGAACTTTAGAGATAAGATATTCCATCCAACGAGTGATTTATCTATGTTGGCTTCTTATATCAGATGTGAACGATGTTTATGATGAACTTTAGTCATCTTCAAGGGAGGAAGCAAATCAATGAAAAATTTAAATTTGATGGACCACGTCACTTTTTAGGACTCCAAGGAAAGTTGCAACCTAATCTTCAAATTTGCTGCTCTTTCAAAAGTAGCAAATTTGCTACTATGATTAAAAGGTAACAAATGTACTTTTTTATATTAAAAAAATTGTGAAACTCAATAAATATTTAAGATTCTTTTATCGTTATATCAAATATTTGTGAGACTCACTTGTTAATATAAAAAATAAAAAAATATTAAAATTTGCTATTAGTCATTAAAGTGTCAAATTTTAATGTAGTTAGCAATTTATATTGAGGTAGCGGAGAACAGCTTTGCTACATTTTTTTTTGTTTCATTCCTCTGAGATGGTCTTATGGAGATAGCATAGGACATCTCTGAGAAATGAGGAGACTTCTGGGCTTAGAACTTAATGGGATAAATTTGTGAGGACTCATCGTTGGGTTGAAAGATTTGGCTCATTAATGGACAAACAGACCAAAAACGGATAATATTTTCAAGTGGGAGGTTGAACCACGTGTCCAACATGAAATTAGAATTAAGTTTGTGGTTGTATAGAGATAGCAATGTTATTATCTTACATTAGATGTATAACAAATTTATAAAAATAATACATGATACTTTTAAGTAATGAAAAGTCTTTTAACCATAAAAGCCAAAAAGAGACAAATTCATCGAGACTCAATATTGAACTGAAAGGTTAGACTCATCAATAGGCTAAGCAGCCTAAAATAAGCAATACTTGAAAGTAGAACAACTAGCTCAAACGAATAAATCAGTAAAGAATGGTCGGAATCATTTGTAAGTAGCAAGGCAAAACGTACAATATAGTCATCTGTAGCAACATTTATTGTCATTGATTGCACCAACTATTTTTACTTTTTACTGTTAATACATTATTTTAACAAGAAAAGCAAAAACTAAAAATGCACTAACAATAGTCAAAGCTAGAAATGGTGTAACAAACAGTCGAACTAAAAGAAGATATAGAGGATTATATAAAGATACTGTAGAGTGAATATTCAGTGTCTAAGAAAAGCCTGAGATTATATTCACTTCCGTGTTCGATGACAGAGATTCAAGGTGGTGGTGCAGTGTCGCTATAATCATCGGAGATGGGTCTTCTTTACATATATGATCTCTCTGTCTCTCTATGTATATGTATAGCTATCTTCCTTATGAAACATGATGCAATCATGATAATATATATCTGTAGGATGTGATTGCATGCCTAACAATTTTGACTGATTTTTATTTTTTTTATATTCTTTACTTTATTGTCATCAAGTGATTAGATCAAAAAGTATGATTACCTCTTCAGAAATACTCATGATTGTGATAGATATCCAACTTTCATCTCTGAGCTCAAAAAAGAGATACCAACCAAACAAACCTTTCCCTTTGCTAATTGGAACCTATCATGCTC
The DNA here is from genome assembly GCA_008638375.1 of Nyssa sinensis. NCBI lineage: Eukaryota > Viridiplantae > Streptophyta > Magnoliopsida > Cornales > Nyssaceae > Nyssa > Nyssa sinensis. The sequence continues at coordinate 21,477,850 of CM018032.1, forward strand.
CTTTGTTTAAGGGGGGGGCCCCTCTTTGCTAATGCACCCTACTATTTAAGCATTCAATCCAAAAATATAAATTAAAAGCAATTCAAAACATAATGAATCAATGAACTCTTTTAGTACTCGTTTGAAAGATAAGATAAAAATAAAATAATTCTTATTATATCTTATATTTGATGTTTTTAATTAATTTTGCTAGTATATTTTATTTGACTATTTATATTTTATTTAAATAAAATATAATTTATATTAAGAAGTGGTGATATATAATGATTTTATTCAATTCTCTTTTTTTTTATCCTGTTATTCAAATATGTCTTTATAAAAATAGATATATAACTCAGCATTTTCATATTTGAAAGTGAAAAAAACTCTAAGATGAGTTTTAAATGACAGATTAGAAGGGTGAAAAAAATAGTGTTTCCAACTCAAAAGAGTGGGAAATAAGGCATAAGTAGTATCATTTTAACTTTGGCGCAATTGGACTTTAAGTGAATTCATGATTCGGATTGATGTTTCCTCCTGCTGGACCCTTTTCCTTTGAAATTTTTCTCATCATAAAATAAAGAACTATATGGAGAGAAGAGGATTTGGTTGAGAATTTGGATCGTATTTAACTATCAATTTGTTTGAAAGTTTTGGAGAGGAAAAGAAAATTATTATCTCATGTTTGAATAATGAGAAGAAAAGAAAAAAAAAAGTATATATAATTAATTGACAATTATATCTTTTTTATTTAGAAATTTTCTTAATTTTTATTTCTTGCATTTAAGGATATTTTTTATACTTTTTTTATTCTTTATAAATCTTTTCACTTTTGGAAAAACAAGTCTAATCATTCAAATTTTCTCTTTTAATATATTTTTTTCTCTATAATAAGCATCTAAACGAGAAAAAATAGTAATGCTCTAGTTAAATCTTTTCTTCTCTCTCAAAATCATTTCATCTAAATGAACTCCATAATTTTAATAAAATTAATATTAATTTCACAAATTTCAAAATTCTTTTGCCACCCCTTTTGCTACCATGCTAGCATATATATTATATTCACACAAGGATTATTATTAGCTATTCTTAAAAAAAATTTACTCGAAATGTCAATTTTCAAAACAATAATTCTATTATTCTTAAATTTGTCTCAAATTTTGAATTTTAAATGATGTGATATTATTATATTATTAAAAATAAAAATAAATTATATGGTTAGTGTGAATTAATGAGATTAGAAAATCTTATCATAATTATTTTAAAAAAAAATAAAATGTACCTGTTTGAAGTGGATACATGTGGGGCCATACTTAGAATTTTTCAATTCCACAATGTACAAAAAGCATTGGAATTACAATATGCAACTTTTCAAGCCACCACTAGATTTTAGTGAAATTCTATCCTGAATTTTTTTAGAAAAACAATGAGTTCTGTCTCCTAAAGTCACTTCTACTGTTCCCAAAAAAAAAAAGAAAAAATTGAGCAAATCAAACAATCAAAAAAATGACAAAATATTAAAATAAAAAAAAGGTAAATAATAAAATACAATATAATGTAAATCTCAAGACTTTCATCAAAACTCCCTAATCAAAGCATGGTTTTTGCTTTCCCATAATGCCCACCATCATTCACTATTATTATCAAACTACCCCTTTTTTTTTTCTTTTTTTTTTAAGACTTCACTTCTTTACATATCGTTTGATCTTTTAATATAACATGGACAACAAGTAATTTAAGAAAACATGGATTAAGGGATCGTATTTTAAGAAAACATGAGCACGTGAGGGCTACTAATTTCTACGTCAAGCCTTTTACACAAATATGTATAGTATAAATATTTTAATCACATACTTCCAAAATTAACCCATGGGTTTAATATCTAATTACGTGAAAAAAGTTGGGTCCAACCTCGTAAAGCAGCTAAGACTATAGGTGGTGGCTTCAATGCGATGGGGGACCACCACGTGGTCCCTCGTCAACCCGCACGTGGGCCTTCCCCCTATTCCAAGTTTATGACCAACGTGCTGCATTATAGTTTTCTCAGACAAAACTAGGATATCCCTCACTCACAGCTTCTGTCCCCTGCACCACACCCACGATCTTGCCACGTCAGAATTCAATGAAGCTACTTAATAACAATAATATTATACTTTTAAAATATTTATTTCAAATAGCGTAATTCATCAAAGAGATTTTGGTGAATTATATTCTCTCTCACACAAACAGTGATAGTGAAACTGTGAATAAAGTTCCGGTAGGGAAAATAGTGGGGGCATTGATGTATTGTTACTTAGTAATGTTAATTTTATCTTCTTATTTTATTAAAAGTATTAACTTTTCATGAGTTGGCAGTGTTTTATTAGGTTAAATATCATATTATGATGTAACATGATATGATATTCAACCAGTACAATACTGCCAACTCATGAAAATAAACATGTTTGATAAAATTTTTAAGTAAACATAACATTATTGATTGCGAATAATACAAAATTTGATAAGTACAAATATAGTATTTTTCATAAAAAAAAAAAAAGTAAAAATAAAAAATTACAATTCGAGTGAGAGACGAATTGGCTTAAAGGGTTCATGAAATTTTATTTATCAAAATAAATAAAAAATATTTGCAACATGGCAACAAACTAGATCACTCATACAGAAAACTCCTTTGTAAGCGATACATATTTTATCCATCTTTCACAGCTATAAAATTATATAGCGCGTGACGAGTGTTGCTCGTTAAAAGCGGAGCGTGACCGGGTTTTGGAATTTGTGGGGGCAGACTTTATTAATTATTTAATCAAAACATTAATTACGATTATTTATTTTTTAAACTGGCGCGTCGTTCGAGCGCGTGAGTTTAAAGAAGATAAAGAAAATTGGATAGTGTGCGATGAGGAGTAGTGAATGAGCGATTAAAATAATGATATCAGGGCCGTCGCTTTTGTTTCTTTGTCGTTTCGTGGGAGGTAGTGGGACCCAATAATGGTAACCGCACGTGGGCAGAACCGATTGCTCAGCTGCACCTCAAGTTTCCAATTATTTCTGGTGCCCCACTTGCCCCCATACACTGCCCGTGCCTTGTCTGCTGCCCGCAACTCATCAGGTCAGTTTCACACGTGCAGAATCCTCACTGTTTGTGGCACGAGGGAGGATACGACCCAAGTACTAGATTTGCCTCGTGATACAGGTGCGTGAACAGGAGACAGTTTTTCGTACACATTCGTAGTATTAGAATTTTCACTACGTTGGTTTTGAATTGGTGTACTGTTACATTTACATCGCTTGTATAAAAAAATTAAATTAAATGAACGGAGGCGAATTTGTGTGAAATGCATAAACGAAGTAATACAGCACATGAGATAAATCATACGTTAATCTTTTTTATAATTAATTAACATGAAAAATTAAAAATTTATTAATTATTAAAATTGTTAATTATTAAATTTTTTTATATTTTTATTAACCGATAAATATTTCTTACAAATTGATGCTACTCTTTTTTTTTCAAAAGACTCTCCCATCATTCGCTATCTATCAAGAACTTGATATCTAATGGTTATTGGAAAGGTTTTGGTGGTAGCCGCTCTGATAATAAAGTCAGAAAATAAAAAGAGACCATAATTTAATAGAAGAATTGAACATAAATTGAAAGTATTCCTTATGGCTTTATTTATAGGTTGTAGATCTCCTAAGTTTAGTAAGATTAGGAGTCATTAAAATAGGGATTTGAAGATATCCGAAGATAATAGTTGTCATATTGAACTCTGTTTCCTTATTCTGAGGTCGATAGGATATGGAAGACAGTGCTATATTCTGAATCTTATACCTCTGAACTCCCTGTGCCTGTTTGATCGGGATAAAATAATTTTTCTTGATCTATACCCTGAAAAGTTCTGTACATACACATGTCATGTTTTGAATATATCTATCACTTTATGGTATATTAGCTACTCCCTCCCGAGCCTTTGTTCTAGGGCATGATCAGAACTAAGGTTAGGGTTTCTGAGACATTACACGCGTAATAGTTATAACTGCACCGCTTTGTATTTCGAGGAGACAGTCGTTGATGCGACATTCATTGTGTCAGCCGTTGGTTGGAATTACAAGGCCATCATTGCTCCAACCGTCATGGCGGTTCGAAAACGAGGGCCTCCCATGTGACACCTATTAGATCTTTATAAAAATGAGGGGGGAAATATATTGATGCCCCTTCTTTCAACACTTCAGTATTTTAAGAACCATCACACCGCAATAGAGAACTTTGAGTGAAGCGAACTTCGGCGTCCTAAAAGATCAACTCCAATCAACTTTGCTGTCAAGGTCGGTTTCAAATACTTTTTCCAAGTTCTTCGTATCTTTTACTATTCTTCTTCACTTTCTTATTTAGACCATGTCGGCCTCCGATACTCAGTCAAGCACTGGCCATGAAATAGAAGAGTCTTTAGAGATATATGACCAAACAGAAGTTAATATTGTAGCTAGTAGCTTATAAAAAATGTAGAAAATAGGATTGTCAGTAACCTAACCCCCAATTCTGAAGTTAGGATAATAGAGGCTTTCATAGAACCTAGAAACATTGGTGGGGAGACCTTGGGTAAATCTCACAAAAAGGAGGAAGGAGAAATCGCCATCACTCAGAGCATAATAGATGCTCTGAGGGCTGTTTTTGACCACCCTACAAATGTGTCCTGTAGGGTACCAAAACCCTAGAGATCGCCCCTCCAATACTTAATAAGGTGAGATTTGTGCTTACCTTGAGTGGTTTGAGATAGGGGCTTAGATTTCCCTTCCACCATTTTATTAGGAAATTTTTTAATTAGTTTAACACCTGCCTCACTACTGATATCCCGACCCGGGATACGACACAGTTTATCGAGGTCAATCGACTGAATAGTGTAATGTGAGCTGTTTGAGCTCTATATTATAGTATTTCACGGAACCAAACGATTGAGTGATGTGAAGGGTTTGCTTAGTATACCTAGTGCTGGGCAACACCCGAGCACCTTAAGACCTAACATCGTAATGCGTGCATGCACGCATTCTCATGCACGAACATATTTCTCAGATACGTAGTACGTCTAAAATCAGTGTATGCATGCGCTATTATAAATGAATTTATATACAAGACTATGGATATATTTAATGTATAAAAATATATATTTTATTTGTGTATAAAAATACATATAGTATAAATATATGTATGAATATTGTGCAGTATATATTTATGTATATTACATAAAAAGAAAATGAAAAGGAAAGAGAGGAAAAAGGGAAAAGGGGCTGCATGTGGGCTGCTGACCAGTGAGTATGTCACTGTGTGTATGTGTGTGTGTGCTGTTCGGCTGAGAGGAAAGCACCAAGGCCATCGACCTTGGTGCAAGTGGTCTTATACATATATATATATATATATATATATATAGCATTCATAGTACGTGGATGGTTAGGGTGTAATGGACGGTTCACTGCAGTCAAGGCTGACTGCAAAGAAGAGAGAGAGAGAGAGAAGAAGAGAGAGAAGAGAGAAGTCAGTTGCTTTTTCTTTAAAACCAAAACATGCAAAGCATGTTTGTTCTCTTACGAAAGAAACCGAAAGAAGGGAAACTGAGACTGAGAGGAACATTGTCAAGGAACTCAGGAGCAGAAACAGAAGGGTTTGGAGGGTCACAGTGAGCAAAAACTGAAAACCCAAGGTTAGTGATTTGAGTTCTGTTTTTATGATTTAGAGCATGAAACTTATATCTATCTATAAGGTCTAAATCAGCATGAGATCTAGGTTATTTTGCAAAAAGAACAAGTTTAAAAGATGTTGAAATGAAGGAGAAAAACTTAGTTGCAGGTCTCGGTTACACTATGATTTTATGCTTTAAAGCTTGGTCTTAGTTTATAGAAATGAACCCTAATAGTGCAGAAAACATTTAAGATGAAATTTGAGTGGAAACCAGTGACCTAAAAGTCACGAAAACTGAAATGAAACTCTGACCGAAAAATCGGCCGGAGTTATGGATCCCTATATTCTTGTAGATGGGAAGGGTCTTGATGAAAACTAGGGTTAGGGTTGAGATCCTTGAGGGAAGAGGGAGAGAATTGTATTGGATTTGATCCAAGATATCACCGGAACTGGGTCACCGTCACCGGAGAAGGTGACGGAACCCTAATGTTCTCTAACCGGGAAAGCGAGGAAGACAACACTGTTGTCTCGAGTTAAGACGGAACCGGGTTTGGGTCGGATCGGGTCGGGACCCGACCGAAAATAAAGGGGCAAGCTATACTGTGTCGTTTTAAAAATTAATTTTAAATGAAATTGAGTTGTTTGGTTGCAGGGATAGGAAATGTGAAATTGGGTTTGGGCTTATCCAAACCATGGATAGGATAGGAGAATTGGTTATTTTAATCCAGTTATTTGAAATGGACTGAACCGGTTGGTTCAGTGAAGGGTCAGACCGGTTTAGGGTTTTTAAGCCGTGAACCCACTGGTTCGGACCGGGACTATTGGAAATTATGAACCAACCCCAGAAGTTTTAGGAAATTCCACTATGGCCCAAATAGAAAAATTAATAAAATATTAATTTTTACAAAAATACCCCTAACTCAAATAAAGATCAAACGAAGTCCAAACGAGGCAAATGAATAGTCAAAATTTATTATATCGGACATTCTGAGTCCAATGGTGAGGTTCGTTTCATGAGATGGGGTCCTGAAGGATAAAATACCGTAAAAGTACAAAATGACCATTTTGCCCTTTTTAGTACAAAAGTCCAAATGGAATTCCGCGAAAGCCTAAACCGACTTTCTTCGGTGTTTCAGACTCAATGGTAAGGTCTAAATTAGTGTTAGAGATACTTATGATATCAAGGCATAAAATTTGTTGAATAGCATTAATTCTAAGACGGATCTATTGATATATAGGGGACTCGACAGGAAAGGGCAAACTCACTAGGATACTAATTTAAGAACGCACAGTTAGAGGTAAGTAAATTCCCTTTCTCTTCCATGTGGTGTTTCTAAAGCCAAGTTTATTCTTTACTGCCAAACTTGTACTCTTGAAAGTACCTCACGTTATTGCTATCCACAATGTGATATTGTTCTATCTTGTGGACATTGATTGACTGCTATATCATTGTTATCATGTTGAACCATGTCTTGAAAAGCCTACTGTTATGCTTTCATTGTATATATGATATTCCATTTTTATACTCTTATGGAATCACTTATGATCATGAAATGTTTATGTATACCGGATTTGTGCTCAGTCACAATATCCATATGATGCTTTCTAATTGACTGGAGACCTATGGGTCAAGTCCGTGAACGGACATATGGCAATTCACTAGGAATTCACTGGGGGGTATGCCGGGCCCCAAAAGACCGAGGGTGTGCCGAGCCCTGACACAGAATAAAAGCATCTCTCATTGATTGATATGACTGTGATTGTTGAATGACACTAATTCTTATGACTTATCTTACATTGAAAGGACATCTTTCATTGATTTGATTGTGATCGGTTTATTATGGCAGTACATTCATGTTGATACATTGTTATTGAGAAGTTTCATGTTGATGCTGTATCCATTACTCCTAATTGTACATTGTGACCTATTGTTCATTGGCCCTCATGGCAACTGTTCTCATTGGCTATCACAACATCTCTTTTCTTATGATTGGCTATCATAATCTTATTCATGGATTCATATTTCACCGATACCAGTGTCGGAGATCTGTTTTTACTTGCTGAGCTCTCGTAGCTCATTCCACCTTACTTACCCCCATTTCAGGTGATGACGCTGCAAGATCCCAGTAGGAGTCTACGAGCGTATGAGGATATTTTGAGGAACTGTACCAGTCTATGTTTAGTTCTCCCATGTATTCACCACCCACAGGTGTTGGTTATGTCTGGTTCTTATTTTTGTTATTGTAGAACTATATCATGTATTGAATAGACTTCCGTTGACATTGTGTACTGAAAGACTTCCGCTGATTATGATCATTGATAAGACTTCCGTTGTTATTGTTTTAAGATTTTAGTACTTTACATATTAGTACCATGATACAGGAATGGAAAAAAGTAGGGACAACTTTCGGGTCGGCCCCGCGACACGAGATCCGCATAGGGTGGGTTTCAGGTCGTGACACTCACTGATCTAAATATAAACAGGTGGAGGCATTTACTTAGGTTCAAAATTTTAGAACACTTGAACAATGTTAAGGTAGGACTTCCCATTGATTAGGAGCAATATGGACAAGAAATACCTGAAATCGGAAGGAATGTTTTATATGTCTTCTGATGAAGGGTTCAAACATCTCTCTTCTGCACCCACTTCTAACAAGACTTGGAAGAAGTGGTACTTCTTCGTAGAAAGAGGTTGGGAGTTCATGTCACATCCCGAAACCCATCCTACGCGGATCCCGAGGACGTGATGCCAGTTAGCCACCTTAGTCGATTTTCTCCACCGACAATACGACCAACCAAAGGTAAACTTTTAAACTTTACAATGAATTGCATTCTAAATGTAGAGTCAAAGTAGCGAAAATTAGAACCTTTTTAATTGGGAATGCAACTTATCCAAACACATCAGAGCACATCTATAGTCAGTCACCAAATATCTCTAGAGTACCAATATACATGAGCCATGTCCCAATGCATCTATTCCATATCAATGAATTCAATAACACAGTACCACGAACCTGAATAGCATGATTCAGTCCACAATAATCCAAGACTCCATAATTCATTGCCATCAGATCCTAGCTTAGGATGCCTCCAGGCTATTAGTTCATTTCTTTATGCCTCCTAATCCAATGGAGATAAATCCTGAAAAATATTAGGATAATGGGGTGAGCTTTAACAAACCCAGTGAGTAACAGAGGTTCCCTGCCATGGGTTTCAAAACCAGTTCTTGCTTATAAAACACATGGATAGTTTAGTCACTTCAGAAATAACAGTTTTATAAATTCCACTTTAAATGCAGTTTAAGTAGAATAAAACAGAACCAAACTAAATAGAACAAACAGATTAGAACGGAACAGATCAGAATAGTACAGAATAGAACAAAACAGATCATAACAGAACAAAACATAACATGACAAATCAGATCAGAACAGTAAATGATGCCAATATATCAATCAGAGACATAGGCATATCATCAACGGAGCAGAACAAGACAGAATTGAGCGGAACAAAACAGAACAGAACAGGATGCCAATTAGGCACATAATTAAGTATATTCGAGCTTCCCCAACTGCCCATGAGTGGACACTTATGGGGCCTCTACCCTCTAGGGTACCTCTCTGGCCTACTTATGCCATACTGCTCAAAACTAGGATTGGGCCCAAGAGTCAAACACAACATAACAAACAGAATCAGAACACACCATATAACATAACAGAATAGACCCGAACAGAACAGAAGAGCAGCACAAAAAAAAATCATGCCATGTGTAATGTAGTACAAAGGGTATGCATTTAAATAGTACAATATATAAAAAGGTACAGTGTAAGAAAATACAGTATCTAGATAGTATAACTTATACACCAAGTCAGAAGTTTCAAGTTACTCACAAACTATTCGCTTATCTCCATTCACAGATATTTTGATAATCTTCATATTCGTCAAGGCACCTCCTTGCATATCCTGAATAATCATCATTAATCACAGACAGATCAGAATTCATCCATTCATGTCTTATTCATCCTTTTAGGAATCTATCAGATGGCCTAATTAGGTCCATTGGCCTATTACCCACTCATTGGGTTTCAACTTATGCTCTTAAGTACCTGAAGTAGGCTTAGTAGCTGTCAGTATTGTAATCTAAGTCATTTGGACTCTAGTCGTTATCAATTAAGCACTTATTTAACCTTAGGGGCAAAATGATAATTTTACCATTCTTGTCTCAGACCTTGTCATGGTCTTTAGGATAGTCCACATATCTTATATATAATTTTTTAAGTCTTTTGGATTTCATTTGGTATCTGCTTTTGATCATCGGGACACATCGATCATTTCTTATTTTATACGTTGACTGTTCTGAAGTCTTATTTAGCCCCTCAATTTTCATAATTATACTTATGACAATTTATTAGATCAAATTGGCCTTTATTAAGCCTCTACTTTGCACTTACCATGCTCAGGGGCATTTTGGTCATTTTACGTTTTGTGAGATTCTGACCCCGATTCATCATTTAATCCTGTGTATAATTTCACGAGTATCTGGGCTTCTATCGGCATCAATTTCATCTCATTCGGACTTTATTTGGTCTTCGTATAGCATCAGGGGCGGTTTGGTAATTTCACATGCTATATAGCTTAATTTTTTGAGACCTCAGTTCATAAAATGGACTTCACTATTAGGTCCAGAATATCCGACATAGTTAAAATGGACTATCTTTTATGTTTAATTAGCCCTAGATATCATGTGGGGCAATACAATCATTTATAATTTACGTGTCTATTTTTTTCGTGACTTAATTTCACAAATTGGACTCCATCGTTGAGTCTGGAATGCCCAGAATAGTAAAAATATACTACTTATTTATTTAATTTGGGCTTCGTTTGACTTATTGGTGTCCAATGATAAAATGGTCATTTTACCCATTTAATAAAATAATTACATAAATTATTTTATTATTTCCAAGGGTGTATTTGCATAAAAATCCCAAGGATTGGGCTAGAATAGGATTTCCAGAACTTGTTGGGGTCAAAGTGTAATTCAGGAAAATACTGGTTTAAACTTCTTTTCATTTAAGCCCTTGAACTGCTGGGTTTGCTTAATTAAACCCTAGATCGGACCATATATATGGTGAACCAACCGGTTCAGGCTAGGCCAGAGAATCGGATTAACATTCATGTGTACTAATTTGAAAAATGTCTATGAACCATGACACCCTTTCAATGAGAAATAAATGATTTGTGTGAACTAATTTGAATACGCAACCTGAAATTATACTTGTTTCCTACTTGTTAAGAATCAGTTAAGAAATATCCTACTGAGCTCATAAAAATTGCTGATCGATTTTTGGGAGAGGTTGTGGAACCACTTAAGGGCGGTACTGTTGAGGCTCGTCACAAAATTTTGACACATGAGGGCATTAGTAGCTCTATGAAGAGACATTATGTGTTGATAGTGAGATAGGTGGTCCCTAAGATCCTCAGACCCATCGTAGAGGGTGAATTTTGGGACAACGAACTATTTGAGTTGCTTTTCTGCCATTATGTTAGAAGCAAATGATATGGAGAACCTACTAAGCAATTTACTTAGCTCGTCTTGATCTTGAGAAGCACGAAACCCTTTGGTTAAGATCGTCTAATCCTAGGAGTCTGTTATCTCCTCTACCCTCTGAGGAGCTTTGGGTAGGACTTGTTGTGTGATCGGTACCCGTCGTTGATTTTGTCTTGCGCTTCCAAATCCTCGACTCAGGGGAGGAATATGTCCAGTGTTAGTAGGAGGATACTGCTCTCTCAAGACTAAGGGGACTGAAATCTCGAGAAGCTGGAATTCCTACGGTGTTGGATTGTCCCCAGAGGCCATTAGAGTTGGTATCCTCATTCTGCTATGATAATAGACAACATGATGAAACAAGGGCATTCCTCTCCCCACAGTTGTTGACGTCTGGGGATCAGCCCTTGCATGTTAGGCAACTCCTCATTGGGAGATCCTCTACACGTGGGGGTAACGGGAGGCTAAGGTCCTTCGTGAACAACATTAGTAGGAAGAGGAGGATGAAAGGTTACTCCATTGGTTCTGAGCTAGTGAAGCCAGAGCTTGTGACATGGCAGTGAGTTATTCTTGTGCATTTGATCAGACTGTTGTTTAATCCAATCAAATTGTTGTTGCAAATGAATGGGTGTTTGTCCCCTTCCTCTGCCAACAAGAGGCTGATTCTGAGGGTTTTGGGAGTTCTTTCTAGGACGAAGGATAGGAGCCATTGTCTTTTGGAAGAAAAAAGACAAAAGATTTGTTGTTTTGAAAAAAAGATAGCAAGAATGATTGTCGTTCCCACAGACGGCGCTAAACTGATGTTGCTCATTTTTTATCAAAAGGGTCTCCTGTCCTTCGCTATCTATCAAGAACTTGAGATATGATGGTCACTGGGAAGGCTTCGGTGGTAGCCACTCCGATGATAAAGTTAGTAAATAAAAAGAGACCGTAATTTAAGAAAATAATTGAACATAAATTGAAAGCGTATCTTATGACCTTATTTATAGGTTGTAGATCTCTTAAATTGAGTAAGGATTATGAGCTATTAAATAAAGGACTTGAAGATATTCGAAGATAGTAGTTGTCATGTTGAACTCTGTTTCCTTATTCTGAGATCGGTAGGATATGGATGACGGTGCTATGTTTTAAACCATATACCTCTTAACCTCCCGTGCCTGTTTGATCGGGATAAAATAATCCTTCTTGATTTGTACCCTAAAGTGTTCTATACATACATGTGTCATGCTTTGAATATATCTGTCACTTTATGGTATATCACATCTAAATAATTTTTTGTACAAAAAAAAAATATTATATGCAAATTTTCAATAATATTTTAATTTTTCATAAAAAAATATATATAATAATCAATTTATGGCAAAAAAACACTCCTAAGGTGTAATTCAAGTAAAGAAGTTACGTTTTCTGATGCTATAATTTTTTTCATTTATAATACTTTTGACTTCAATTATGTAGAATTAATAAATATATTTACCAAGACATGTCATAAATTAGATATATAAGTACATGTATAAATATTTTTATTTCTCTAATAATTAATATTATAAAGTGATTTTATGAAAAAATGTATTAATTATTAAATAATAAAATTATTAATTATCCATCATAGAACTAAATTGGTTTCTTAAAAATTTATTAATTATTAGAGATTATTAAATTATTGAATATTAATTATAAGAGGCTCAATTGTATTTAACTTTTTATGTGATAAATAATAATTGAGGGTGAAATTTATCGTTACGGTAATATTACTTTATTGTAATTTAAAAATTACGGATTTGAGTGACAAGAATAACTATGTGATATAAGATTGTGTACATCAAACTATCTACACACTCTAGTAACACAATAGGTCTCATTTGCATTGAGACTGACCTTTTTGTTGGTTGTAATTGTTTTTTTTTTTTTTTCGGTTTATTTGTTTTTGCAAAGAGTTTTTACGGAAAATTATTGAACTTGGTTGTAAATGTATAACTCTATCAAATTTGTCTAAATTTGTAATATGAGATTAAAAAATATTATTATAAACATTGGTTATTTATAATAAAAAAAACTCATTTATTATTTTATTTTATATAATCAAATCAAAATGAGGTATGATGCCTTTAACTCAAACCTGTCCCAAAGCTTATTGGAATTCATATACCTTCCCCAAATTTGTCTCATTAAAAACAAGATATGTCGCGTTCTTAATGGATGGAGTTAAATTGTCATCCTTACGTCTTATGTTTGGTGTTGATTGTTGTAAATTGTGGTTGCATTTAAAAAAAAAAAAAAAAAAAAAAACTATTTGGAATTATTATTTTCCCTCCAATTTTCACTTCTTATTTTTAATTTATAGAAAAAATTTATAGATTTGTAAGATCAAAAGTGTTTTTAAGTAGTACTCATATGCACATGAAGTTGGGGGCAAAGATTGAAAATTATTTGAAGTCAATCTGTTGCACAAAATCTTTGTAGAGTAGGAAATTAGATGTACTTGATTTGATGATAGCCTTTTGAAGACAAGGTGCCAACTATGGCAAAAAGTTAGGAAAAGTCTGTATTATGAAAATCTTAAAAGTGTTCATTGGATGAAAAGAAAGAGAGAAAAAAAAAAAAAGTGTTAACGAAAACAACAGTAAGTTTAAAAAGTAGACTTCAATTCTTTTTTTAAGCATTGATGGACTCATGAAAATGTCCAATTGCCCAATGATTTTGTTTCATTCCCTCCGCTAAATTTTCAAAGCTTCTAAATGCCACATTCTGTTGGGGACTTTTGGAATGTATTTCCAACTATTATGGCTCCCACATATTGCCAAAATTATTGCCCTCACTTTATATATAATTATGTAAAGGTTAATGATATTGTATTCTTTTCACTTCACCTGTTTAAGGGAAAATTTCAATTAAAATGAGGGTCAAAACAACCTTATCCACTTTTGTTTTTTCAAAATTAGCTTTCCTAATGTGATAATTATTGTAAAATACCATCATTGTGAATTCAAAATGTACAATACATATGAGAATTGTATCATAAGATAAAAATAAAATGCTAACACTTGAATATTTTGATTTGATTGTGTGGCACAAAGGTGTAATATATCTACTTTCACATCATATTATTTGTTTAACTGCTTTTGTCAAGCAATGTGAAATGGCGTTATGCTTTGTTAAATTATTATGAAAAAAGTGCCGAATACGAGATAATATGTCATTTAGTTATATCTAAACACGCATAATGAGGCTAATGCTAGTCACATCATTATCGTGCAACCACCGTCCTAAGTTTAGCAAACTCCTATTTTTACATCCAAATAACTACTTTTATGATCTTCCATATCATATATAGAATTAGAATCCCACACCAAAATAATCATCTTGCCTGTCACGGCATTCTCCATGAAAAAGGTAAAAAAATTAGACTTCAATTCACCTACATTTTCAGAGAGTTGGAGTGCCGATAAATATTTTCTTTTTAAAAATGACAATGTTATTTTAAATTCAAGTTTAAATAAAATAGAGTATTTTAATCATTGAATAATTTAAAAATTGTGATATTGATCATTCTAATTATTTTATCTCTAATTTTTAAATTATTTAATAATTAAAATATTGCCATTTACAATAACATTATTATTTTTTAAATATAAAAATATACTTTTTTTTTTTTTTAATTTTATAAAATAGCTGCCTACTAGGCTTTTTCCAAATGGAGGGAGCCAAAGTATGGGTAAAATTCAACCAAAAAATAGTGGGGGGAGGAAGAGGATCAATCAAAATAGCTGATTTATGGACTCTGACTTTTTCCCATGATAAATGGACCTCCACAAATTGCTCATGTTTGTGTCCTTATTACTCCCCCATCTCTCTCCATCGTTTTCGTTTCTTTTTCTTTTGTAGGGTTACGTGCATGATGTCGCGACGTGTGGTGAGAAGGGAAAGACTTTCCTCTTTTAATGTCGTCTGTGAAAAAATTATTGAACAATTTTTTATTAAGTAACAGGTCAATAATCTCAATTAATTAAAGATGATTAGGTATATAAAAATTATTTATGCAGAATAATTTATGATTGACTGAAGCTCATCTCATAATTACTGTTGCATGGTGGGCTCCGCCTCATGCCTTCAAGAGCACCTATTGAATTATGCATGCCACCTGGCCGCAACATCCATTGGGCTAACCACCGGTGACTGTCGCTGAAGAAAATGACAACCGTTGGTTGTACACGTGGCAATCATTGTACAATAAGAGTAGAGTAGCCCGATTTTCTCTGCAAAATGAACATTTATATTATTGTTCTTTCTTTTCTTGTTTTTCCTGTGGATGCAACAAGTGTTTAGTACAAAGTGCATTTCCAAGCATCGCTGGAACCGATAATTAAGAAACCAACAAATCATAATAAACCTTAATTTTGAAAGAATGGAAATCTTGACATTTCTTATGGACAAAAAAAAAAAAAAAAGTTCAATTTTTCTAACTATGTATACATATCAGCTTCAAACATATGATATAAATAATATTTTAATTTAAAATATATGTTATATGTCATAATTTAATTTAGAGAGTGTGGAGTTTTTTAATTAATAATTTTTTTAGATTATTGTATCATAAATTTGAGAAAAAAATTTCCACATCATTTGAGTTGGAGGTTTATGGGTAGGTAAAGAATTATCCTGTTGTATTTTCATAATAAAATTAAACTTTTCTTGATTTCTTTAGATTTTCTTCTTTTAGAATTTTTAGTTAACTATGAAAAGTTTGTACTTTTTTGTCAAAAGCAATCAAAAAACCTCATAAGATTAATGTATCTAATGAATCTTTTTTAAAAAAAAAAAAAAAATTAAAATCACCTAGTAATTTATTTATAAGTTTTAAAACCCTTAAGGGGGAGAAGCATCAAACAAAGTAATTAAGAAATTTGAATTGTAAGAAGTCCAACAATTTTTTTCTTTTTTATTTTGAAGTTGTATTACAAATATACATATTAAAGGAAAAGAAAAAGGGATGGGGGTGGGGAAGTAATGAGAGAGGAAAAACTCCCATCCTCACTTCTTCTTTTTGTTACCCTTTCCTTCTTACTGTTTCTTTTCCTTTCCATCCTCTTACTATTTCTGCCTACTAAATGCAACATAAGTTTAATGGAACAAATATATAAGCTTATCTAGATTTTTTTTCCTTTTTTTGGTGGAAAAAGAGGTGGTTAGTAAAAGTTAGGTGGATTAGGTAGATGATACCATTGGCAGAGAAAGGACGTGGTGTTTGGTCAGTTTTAGGTATTGCATATAAGAATTGATAAAGACATCAGTGAAAAGGAAATGAGAGATTTATCTACCATCACTGTAGTGTTTGTTTAGTTCATCTGTTTAAAAATATTAATAGAAATAAATAATTAATTGGGATAAACATTTAATAATAATAATAAGCACTTAACGAAAAGTGATTATGAAATTTAAAAAAAAAAAAAAGGATACAAAAAATGACAAAAGGACAAAAAGAAAAGAAAAAAATAATAATTGGGTAATTTTTATATTACTTTCAATCAACTTGACTAAATAAATACCAATAAACAGTTTATTGAGTGCTTGTTTGATTGAGCAATGTAACAGTTTAGTTTTGTTGGAATTAAGTAGCTGTTAATAATAAGCGGTTGTGTCAACTTCTTGACCGATGCATAAAAAAAGGAATAAGTGGTTGTGTAAAAGTGTTTATTGAATTTAAGTTGGATGTATTTCTTAAATAATAATTATGAAATCAAAAATGATATTTTCATTTTTGAATACAATGTTAATAAGTGTTTATAAAGCATGCAATGTCTTTATTACCCTTGGATATTAAATTGTGTTTAGCCATTTATTATAAAATATAAATAAATATATATCCATTAAAAATAGAATAAAAAATCATCAAAATATATATTATATAGTATAAATAAACATAAATTAATTTTTTTAACAATTTATATAATTATAATAATTTTTAATCATATAGGTATAAACAAAATTTTTAGAAAAAAGTAAGGATTAATTGGTAAAATATAATTGGGATACAATGAAAAATAATGGAAAAAGATGAAAAGGAAAAATAAAGTTTAGAACAATAGCAAAACTGTAATAATTGGGGGAAAAAGAAGCCCCAAACTGCGGTTGCCAATAAGCTCAGCTTAATTTTCTCAGCACAATTTGAAGGTTGATCGGTCATTAAGCATAGTTTGATTTTTTATTTATCCAAACAAAACACTTATCTCTTAAGTGCGGTTGGAGGCTGGAAACTGCAAAATTCTCAGCCATCCGCCGAAACAATTAATGCCTGAAATAAATTCATTTGAGCTTAAAAAGTATAGACTATGCTGTATAAACTAATTTCTACTTATTATACCGAAATAGTTAGTTTTGAGTTAAGTAGTTAATTTTGCTTCTTAAATGTAATAAACTGACTTTATTAAGTTAAAACAAACGGAATAAACTATAAGACTCTGGATTTTGGACATATATATATATATATATAATTACTTAGATGAAAGATGTAAAGAGGTTCTCACAACTAATATTCAGTTGGGACAGTCTTGATTTTGATTCTTACAAACGTCAATATAATTAGATTTACTTGTATTTTTATATGAATACATAATTAGAATTTATGTATTCATATAAAAATACTATAGGATTCCTCGTCACTAAAAACATATTTGCTAAAATTAGAATAAATAATTTTAATTACCTTCAAAATGACAATTTTAAAAATCACAGCTAGCTGTTGATTAAATCAAAAATTGCTTTTAGATACAAGTAATAAGATTTGGGGTAGTAATTATAGAAAAAGGCTAGGCAATAGTATGAACACTACCAACAAGATAAGGCAAGATTATTTGTGGAAGTAGATAAATAATAATAATAATACCTTACTTTTATGGGAAAACTTTACTTAAGTTGAACTCCCAAACACAATTTATAAGTGAGTTAGTATAAGTTGACAGGAAAATAAATAAATTATATTTAAGGTGATAGGTCCTACTAATAGTTCATCATTATGTGTTACTAGCAATTCAATCCACGGGTGGTGCAATTAATGTCATAACATTGAGATCATGGATTTGATCTCACCTTACTTAACACGCAATTATGGAAACTGTTAATCAAATTATGATCAACAAGTACAAGAGGAAGAAGAAGCCAAGGCAAGAAAATTCTAGCTTTTTCGATGCCAGTGGTGGCCAAGTTGGACTGATGCTTACTGTGGACAAAAAAGGTTTTGGCCTCTTGTTAGCTGGCTCGCAAAATTAGCCTTCTCTTGAAATCTTTTTCAATGGGATTGACTTGGCGTCTTTCTAACATTGTTATGTCATATCATGTTTGTTATAGTCTATTTTTAAAAAAATTATTTGAATTTATTATTAATTGTGTTTTAAAGGAATTCAATCATAATTAATTAATTTTAAAATTATTTAGATGAAATTTAAAGCACATTTATTAGTTATAATTTTTTTTTATTAAATTATGATTTGAATTAAATTAATAAGTCTAACTTTTTTTTTTTTATTAAGTTAGTCAAGTTTATTACGAAGTTTAATAAATGTCTCGTTTGATAGTTACTAAACACTTTTTAATAGTTCATTTAATAACTTAATTCAAATAATATTTTTACACAATTTATAAGTGGGTTAGTATAAGTCGACAGAAAAATAAATAAATTACATTTAAGCTGATAGGTCCTACTAATAGTTCATTATGTGTTACTAGGAATTCACGATACGACACATAAATAAATAATTATTAGTATTAGCAATTCATTATATGTTATTAGCAGTTTACGATGTGACACGTACCACACGTTCACTATGTACCACTACTTATCACATCGTTAATTGTTAATAGTATTTAATAAAAAAAAAATTTCAGAATAAGTGTAATTTTTTTTCGTATAAAATTTTACTAAACTATTGATTCAACTTATAAATTGACTATGAGACTTCGGCTTTAAGTATAATTTTTTTTAATAGTAGTAATTACAAGGGTCAAGTAGAAATTAAGTGGATTAATGTTTTAAAGGCATCAGACGGCGGGGGGGAAATAAATTGAGTGATGGGTGAAGGTGATATGGGGACCAGAAAGATACAGCAGCTTATTATGGAAGGGGACGTTGTAGGGTAGCCCTCAGACAAAACCAGGTCGTGCATTGGCCCCCACGTGTTGCCGACCCGCGCGTGTTACTGAGAAAAAGCAAATGCTGTGTTTATCTCAGCCACGACACATTTTCCATTACCCTTCAAAACCACACCCCGCACGTCTCCCCTACATTACATTTGTTACAATCCCCCCCTCCCTCTCTCTCTCTCTCTCTCTCTCTCTCTCTCTCTCTCACACACACACACACACACACACACACACAAAACATAAGCCTATATATAATCATGTGTATATAATTATGTGTATACAACCTCTATCATTGCTGAAGAGGATTGTCCCATTCACGTGTAATGAATACAACCTTTATGCAACGAGGTTTCTACAATCTAGTGCAAAGAAAATTATGTTGTGGGATTTGTACGATTTTTATTTGATATATCCCATTCACGTAGAATCATTTTGATTTTTCTTTTTAGCACAAAGTTAGATTTTGTTTAATAACTTGATTAATTAATTAAAATTGAAAATAAATAATACTTTAGCTATCAAGTGTATTTCATACCGCAAATGCCAATATCAGTTATCATTTAAAATAAAATTTTATTTAAAATTAAGTTTGAATTTCAAGTCAAAAACAAATGTCGAATGGGCTTTCAAATTTTCAATTCTACAAATTCAATAACTAAAATCCTTTGTACTATTCCCAAGCTTGGCTTGATTATGATCTTGATCAACTGACACAAGCATTATGCAGTTTTAGGAGCACAATTCCCTTATGACTAATATAAGCAACATTTCACAAAAAGGTTGATTAATGAAAGGAACTGAAAAAAAAAAAAAAAAAGAATTTGAGTAATCTTTCTGATATACCATAAAAGAGCAGGCCAATTCAGCACTTGACACATATGATCATGAATCCAACTCATGCTCGGCTAACTCAGCTCTCGCTCAGCCAATGACTAAGAGTTCGAGCATCCAGATCAGCACAAAAGGTCGGAAGCGACCGAGCATATGCCTTCAGAACACATATATCCGGATAGGGATCTCAGAGTTAATTACAGGATCCAGACCAACACTCCAGACCTCATCACCGCCTTAGCGGATGCCGAGCAGGGAATAAGGAAGCAATCCTCAAACACGGAGACAGTCTTCAACAAGGAAACAGTCTTCAACAAGGGAACTACCATCTATGGTTATCTCTATGCAATATTCCACAAGGTAACTGCAATCTCCGATGATCAAATCCCTACATTCATGGCTCCGAAATCCTAATCAACTTAGGAAGGCCACGGTCTATAAATTAAACCCTAAAGGTACGCTTTATTTTCATGCTCATTCTTTGGCTTTCAATACAGTCTTTCAATTCCTTTTACTTACTTAAGCATCGGAGCGGCTACCGCCGGAGCCAATCCGGTGGTCCTCTGATCATCTTCTTGAGTGTTCTACAGGTCACGGAGCCCACACTTATTGCGAGTCGAAAAGTGAAGCATCAGTTTGGCGCCGTCTGTGGGAACGACTAATCTCCAAGTGCTCTATTCATAAACTCATCTCTTTCCTCACCGGAAAACTATGGCCCCAAATCTCCGACCACAACAGAATACTCAGGTTCCGCAAAGCTCTCAGCGTCAGCCGCCTTGCTCCACGAGCAAGGGGGCCAACTGTTAATCCCATGCGACAAGAGATCGAATCGATCAAACGACACAATGAACTGGTGCAGGAACAGTTGCTTGCCATCACTAGAACACTGGCAACGCTCACACAGAATCAAGGGATGAACCCTCCTAATCCACCAGTCAACATTGCTACGGGAACTCAACCTCCTGTTGCCACGGAGAATGAAGAACTTCATGAGCAGGCTCCAAATAACCAGCCCGGGCACCCCTAGGGTGTTGCCCGCGTTGGCAGAGATCCACAGTCGTCAGCAGCTTCAGGCTGGGGAACATCAGCCTTTGTTCCTGACGTCCATTACCGGAGCACTACTCGAGCCCCAACTCCAAGGGCCTCGGGAGCACATCTGGCACCATAGGAGCCCCATCCCCATGCAGCACCAATCCCTCCGGTTCGGAACCCTCCTCCGTCCGAAGGGCGTACTCAACCCTACTACCCTGAAGCCGAGGCTGTCAGGCAGGGTTCGCAAGATGTCAGACTCAGAGACCCGCGGAGGGTAGAGGAAATTGCCGAGTTTATGGACCGAACAATTGCCTTGAGAGGACCTCAGAACCCTCCAGAGCAAGACGAGTTGGCCAGGCTGCTCGAAAGACTGGCCACCCCATTCACTCACGCCATTATGTCAGAAGAAAGGCCCAAAAAGTTTATGGTGCCAAAGTTCACCCTGTACGACGGGTCTGGAGATCCAGGAGATCATCTCTCGCACTACCAGCATACTATGGCCCTCCACGGGACCTCTGATGCTTTTATGTGCCGAACTTTCATCACCAGCTTGAAGGGAACTGCTCTGAAGTGGTTCCACAACCTCCCTCCGAACTCAATTACCAGCTTCTATGAGCTCGGTAGACAATTCTTGGACAGGTTTATGACCAGCAGAAGGCTTAGAAGGGGACCAGAGTTCCTGTTAAATGTCAAGCAAACTAAGGAAGAGTCCCTCAGAACCTACATTACGCGCTTCAATGCCGAACTCACGGAGATCACTAACTGCAGCCCAAAGTTCCTTGTAGTAGCCCTAACTACTGGGCTTGCCCAAGGTGGTTTAAGAGACTCCTTAACAAAGAGCCCCCCAGCCGACATAGCGGCATTAATAGATCGGGCCAGAAAGTACATCAACCTAGAAGAAGCCAACCGCACATCCCAGAAGGGCAAAGACCAGACCCAGAGGGATAATCCAAAGAGGGAGGATCACAAGAAGGAGGACCACAGAAGAGACTCCAACAAGAAGAGGGTCAGGAGCCCAGAGAAGAGAACAGCACCCAGAGCTGTGTATAACTCCGGACCAAGGGAGTTCACTAACTTCACTCCTTTGAACACTACACCGAACCAGGTACTCCGGCAGATTCGAGATCGGGAAAACCTGAGGTAGCTGGAACCAATCAAAGGAGATCCCAGTTTGCGGGACCAAAGTAAGTATTGTAATTTCCATAAAGATCATGGACATACAACTAACACATGCAGGACCCTCCGATATGAGATAGAGCAGCTCATAAAGAAGGGACGTCTTCGGGAGTTCGTCAAGCTAGACGGAAGGCAGAACCCCCAAGAAGACAAGCCTCAACAACGGCCAGACCAGAGGCCCGAGCAGAGGCAAGAGCAGAGGGAAGGACGAAACGAGCCTCAGAGGCAAAACAACCATGTCATCTACGTCCTCCATGCTGACTCCCCTATCACAGGAATGTCCAACAGGGCAAGAAAGAGATATGCTCGGGAGGCCAGAGCTGCCCCAAACGTATTACAGATCTCCAACGTAGAAAAGAGGCTTAAGCCAGCACCGGAGATCCAATTCACTGAACAAGATCTAGCAGGGGTACACTGCCCTCACAGTGATGCCCTTGTTATCACTCTCAAAATCGCCAACTTCGAGATCAGGAGAGTCCTGGTCGATATTGGCAGCTCCGTCAACATACTGTTCCATGAGCCACTTAAACAGATGGGGATGGATCATGACAACATCAAGCCCACTACTGCCGTGATGGCAGCTTTTGATGGCAACCTCAGCACCCCATTGGGGAGAGTCGACCTTCCTACCACTGTACGAGAGGGTGAAGGGCAGAAGACCACCATCTCGGAGTACATGGTGTTGAACATGAAATCTCCCTACAACGTCATAATCGGGAGACCCTAGTTGCACCGAATAGGGGCAGTCACCTCGACCCTCCATCAGTGTCTGAAGTACGTCCACAACCAGAACGTTCACTTTGTCAGAGGGTGTCAGCCAACCTCCCGGGAGTGCCATGCTATTGCCCTTAACGAGAAGGCTCCTAAATAGCAATTACAGTACACTCGGGACTGTGCAGATCCAGTTCTCACCCACACTCCCGAGGTGGAAGTTTGCCCATCCAGCATTGAAGAACCCCTGAGCCCAAGGGGACGCGACAGCCGAGCCAAACCTGTTTGCGAGCCCGTTAAATTATTGGTCAATTCAGAAGCAAAGGGGCATTATTTGTATATCGGCCCAGATCTGACGCACACCGAGTAGGAAAATATAGTCAGGTTTCTAAAAAACAACCTCTCTATATTTGCTTGGGAAACCAGGGACATGGAGGGTATAAACCCTAGCCTCATAACTCACAAGCTGATGGTCGATCCAGATCATCCACTAGTCAGACAGAAGAGAAGACCGATTGCTCCTGAACGGCATCGGATTATAAATGAAGAAGTCCAGAGGCTGCTTGAAGCCAGGATGATACGAGAAGTGTTCTATCCCGAGTGGCTAGCCAACACCGTGCTTGTCAAGAAGAAAAACGGCAAGTGGAGAGTCTGCGTTGATTATACAGACCTCAACAAGGCATGCCCCAAGGACAGCTTTCCACTACCAAGGATAGACCAACTGGTTGACGCCACTACGGGGCATGAGCTTATGAGCTTCATGGATGCCTACTCTGGGTACAACCAGATCCAGATGTACCCTCCAGACCAAGAGAAGACAGCTTTCATAACCGAACGAGGACTCTACTGCTACAGAGTAATGCCTTTCGGTTTGAAGAACGCTGGAGCCACTTATCAGCGGTTGGTAAACAAGATGTTCAGCCCACTGCTCGGTAATACCATGGAGGTATACATCGACGACATGCTGGTGAAGAGTCTGCAGAAAGGTAGTCACCTCCAGCACTTAGCCCAGACCTTCGATATCCTCAGACAGCACAGAATGAAGCTCAACCCCTCGAAATGTACCTTCGGGGTTACGAAGGGAAAATTCTTGGGATACATTGTCTCTCAGAGGGGTATCGAAGTAGACCCCACTCAAACCCAAGCTTTGATTGGACTGAAGTCACCAAGAACCAGGAAGGAAATTCAGGCACTGAATGGCAGAATTGCGGCACTGAGCAGATTTATCTCCAAATCCACTGATCGCTTCCTACCTTTCTTCAAAGCTCTGAAGGGTAGCAAAGCTTTGCAGTGGACGAAAGAATGCGAGAAATCCTTTCAAGAACTAAAGGAGTATCTGGCCTCTCCAGAGCTCTTGTCAAAACCAGTACAAGGAGAAAAGCTACTCTTGTACCTTGTAGTTTCTGAAAACGCGGTCAGCTCCGCATTAATCAGACAAGACAGGGGAGTACAGAGGCCTATATTCTACGTCAGTAGGGCACTACTTGACACGGAAAAGAGATATCCAGAAGTAGAAAAGCTGGCCTATGCCTTGGTCATATCAGCTTGGAAGCTTCGACCTTATTTCCAAGCCCATCCAATCGAGATCCCAACTGCCTATCCTCTGAAGTCAATACTGAGGAAACCTGAGGTATCGGGAAGATTGGTGAAGTGGTCTGTGGAGTTAGGGGAATTCGACATATCATATGTACCCTGGAACTCCATCAAAGGGCAGGCCTTGGCTGATTTTATTGCCGAATTCACCCCGGCACTTCAAGACAAGGCACAACTCATCGAAACCTCGGGATCCTGGCTACTATACATCGATGGATCGTCAACTGATCAAGGCTTGGGAGTAGGCCTTGTACTACAGTCCCTTGATGGGCTCACGACAGAAAAAGCAGTCAGCTTAGGATTCAAAGCTTCCAACAATGAAGCAGAATATGAAGCTCTAATCTTAGGCATGAAGCTTGCCTTGGAATGTGAAGCTCAGAACCTCAAAGTCTTCTCAGACTCCCAACTGGTGGTAAGCCAAGTCCTGGGAGAATTTGCCATTAAAGATGATCGGATGCTCCGGTATTCCAAACTGGTAAACCACTTGAAGCACTCCTTCCAGACATTCACTATCCAGAAAATTGAAAGAAGCCAGAACTCAGAGCAGATGCTTTGGCTAACATGGCGTCCCGCCTAAAGTCTGAAGCAAACTCCACAGTAAAAATCTCCTACCAGCCAGGACCTAGCATAGAGGAAGCCCAAGTTGCTCAAATTGCTGAACAGCCCCAGAACTGGATGACTCCAATCTTCTAGTACCTGCAACCGGGCTCTTCCCAGAAGATAAAAACAAAGCCAGGAGAATCCGAATCAGAGCGGTTCGGTACCTGATCCTGAACAACAAGCTTTACAGAATGTCGTATTCTCAACCTCTGTTAAAATGCTTAACTCCAGGAGAATCACAATATGTCTTGGCTGAAATACATGAGGGAATTTGCGGGAATCATAATGGGGGCAGAACTATAGCTCACCGAGCTCTATCTCAGGGCTATTACTGGCCTAGCGCATGCTAAGGCAGGCTAAGGAGTATGTCCAGAAGTGCGACAAATGCCAAAGGTTTGTCCCATATCAACACCAACCTCATCATGAGCTTATCCCGATTCCAAGCCCGTGGCCCTTTGCTCAGTGGGGGATGGACATCGTGGGTCCATTACCAAAGGCACCACCGAACAGGAAGTACCTCCTGGTAGCCATTGACTACTTCTCTAAGTGGGCCGAAGCTGAAGCTCTAACACATATCACAGAAAAGGAAGTTGAGAGCTTTACCTGGAAAAATATTGTCTGCAGGTTCGGCATACCACGTGTGATTATCTCTGACAATGGGACACAGTTCACGGGTAAAGGTTTCAAGAAATTCTGTGAAAACCTCAACATTAGGCAACACTTTGCCTCCCCAGGCCATCCACAAGCAAATGGGCAAGCAGAGGTCACCAACCGAACGATCCTTGACGGGTTAAAGAAAAGGTTGGAACAAGCCAAAGGAAAGTGGGCAGAAGAACTCCCTGGAGTTCTTTGGTCCTACAGAACAACCAGAAGAACGCCCACATCTGAAACTCCCTTCTCATTGGCCTATGGTACAGAAGCAGTAATTCCGGTTGAGATCGGTATGCCAACCCTGAGGACTGAAGCCTTTGAGCAAGAGTCCAATGATCAGCATCTGATGGAAAACTTGGATTTGCTTGAAGAAAGAAGGGATCAAGCCAGCATCAGGATGAAGGCCTATCAACAGAGAATGGTCGACAAATCCAAGGTAGGACTCAAAACGGATCAACTAGTCGGAGACCTTGTCTTAAGAAGAGTCTTTCAAAACACCAAGGATCCCACTATGGGAAAATTGTCACCAAACTGGGAAGGCCCCTACAAAGTAACAAAGGTTGTTCGGCCTACCACCTACTGGCTTGAAGACATGACTGGGAAGCCTGTTCCTAGGCCATGGAACGTGGAACACTTACGGAAGTATTATCAATAGAGATGCTTCTTTTACTTCCATGGAATGTTCATTTATAAATGCACAGGCCTCTAGAGCCTGGTCCATAATGTACAAGTCTCGGTACTTGGTCCATCTATAATAATGCACAGGCCTCTAGAGCCTGGTCCATAATGTACAAGTCTCAGTACTTGGTCCATCTATAAATGCACAAGCCTCTAGAGCCTGGTCCATAATGTACAAGTCTCGGTACTTGGTCCATCTATAATAATGCACAGGCCTCCAGAGCCTGGTCCATAATGTACAAGTCTTTGCACTTGGTCCATCTATAAATGCACAGGCCTCTAGAGCCTGGTCCATAATGTACAAGTCTTTGCACTTGGTCCATCTATAAATGCACAGGCCTCCAGAGCCTGGTCCATAATGTACAAGTCTTTGCACTTGGTCCATCTATAAATGCACAGGCCTCTAGAGCCTGGTCCATAATGTACAAGTCTCAGTACTTGGTCCATCTATAAAAATGCACAGGCCTCTAGAGCCTGGTCCATAATGTACAAGTCTTTGCACTTGGTCCATCTATAAATGCACAGGCCTCCAGAGCCTGGTCCATAATGTACAAGTCTTTGCACTTGGTCCATATATAAATGCACAGGCCTCTAGAGCCTGGTCCATAATGTACAAGTCTCGGTACTTGGTCCATCTATAAAAATGCACAGGCCTCTAGAGCCCGGTCCATAATGTACAAGTCTCAGTCCTTGGTCCATCTATAATACACAGGCCTTCAGAGCCTGATCCATAATGTACAGGTCTTAAGTACTTGGTCCATCTCCGAATGCACAGGCCTCCAGAGCCTGGTCCACCCTACTGCACAAGCCTTCCGAGCCTGGTCCATCTTTAATTAGCAGACTCTGTGATCCAGTCCATCCAAAGGCAGAAGTTCTAAACATCTTCGACCAAAATTCACACGTCTCCTAGATCTGAACTCCTCAAAGCTGACACTTATCTTTTTTTGCTTATCTACCAACAAGCAACAAACAGTACAAGTGCCGAACAGATTTAAAGTATACTGTTTCAAAACTTCAAAAGGGTGATTAAACTCCAGAAGAGCACATTCAAATACAAAGAACATCAGATCTGAGAAGAAGGAACTCAATTTTATTGATGATTCAGAAGATTTACATCAGTACAAAGAGACTGGAAATAAAACAGAGACTACAATAAAGACATCATTACATAGGCTACTACAGAAACTACTACATCACTACGATCTGCAACATCATGGCTTTCTGCCTCGGATGATAAAGGGGCACAAGATCCAAACTTCCATTACCACCGCCGCCAGCTCTATTTGAAAGGAAGGAATCCTGAACCCCAATCTGCAGCAAGGAGCACCCAGGCCATTTCATCATCACTATCATTGATCTCAAGACCAACGGAGGATGAGGGCTCTGGGTCTCAGGGGACCTCCATTCATCTCCCTCAGAGTAGTTGTCACACCCCAGCCGATTGGAGCAAGGGTCTCTGCCAAGACACAGAGGGAAGGAGGCATCCCACCTTCGTCTTCATCACCAACGCTCCAAGCCTCGGTTGAATCAAGGAAGGTCCACCTCCCATCGGAGAAATCTCGACCGGATGCTAAGATGGACAAGAAGATCTTAGCCTCCTCTAATCCTTCCTTGGAGACTGAATCGAAGGAAAGGTTAACTCTCGGCCACAGTTTAATCATTCCTAACTCAGACAAAGAATCATCCATCATCTCCGGGCGAGTGACAAATTTTCGGCAACATCTAGAGTCTCTCTTACAAGGGAACAATTTGGGAGCAAGAGGGTTGGGCGCAACCGTATGCCCTCGTTTCCATATATATAGACCCTTGAAGTCCAAAAGCCACCCAACTGAACCATTGCAACTGTTGAAAAGAGATTGCCCTTGAAATCCCAAATGACAATCGAATAAATAAACAGTGCATTAAATGTGCCTTTTCGATATACCAAGAGACAGGGTACAGAGCTCTTTGAACAAAAAACTACAGTCCGGTACTAAAGCTCCTGAATTAGCAAAGAAAAGGGAGGCAAAGTCTAAATGTACAAACCTCCTATCCGGTATACAGACCCTCTAGTCTTATCTATTTTATGATAGGCCAGTCATACGACAAAGGCCCACAGCTCTGATATATCCTGATCCTAAAGGCTCGGAAACATCAATGTCGGTCATCATAACGATGGGCACAAACTGCCTAGTTATTTTCACAAATCTTTGGCTCAGAACGGTCTACTTTAGAACTCTGCAAAATTTACTCCCTCTCTATGTGATACAAAATCAGGATTGGGTTCTGTTTATCTGATTATGCTTACTTTCTTATCTTATTATGATGAGACAGTTGAAGTTAATCTACATTCACTATTCAATTACAAGTACTAAAGCTCAGAAGGCAGCTATCAACTAAACGGACAGTTGATCCGACATGCAAAGGGCTCAGAACAGCCATACTCACAGCAAATTTCACAAAAGGGAACAACACAAGAAGAATTTGAAGAAAAAGTCAATTTTATTGCTCAAAAGGGCATTTTATTACATCAAAAGGACTGGCAAAAAACAAAAAGAACTGATAAAGCCTCAAGCCTTGTCCGAAGGGCCTGGGTCCTCCTCCAAATTAAGGGCGGTAGCCCCAGCCATCTTGTACGGGTTAGGACCAGATGAGGTAGGTTCAGGAGGAATGATTGACGACACGTCAAAATCTGGGAACTTAGCCAGGAATCTAGTTCGGAAGCTTTCAAAACCAAACCGGATCAGGTCATCACCCATCTGTTCAACTTCCTCTCTCAATTCCATCTCAGTCTCAGTCTTGGCATGATCAACTGCCTCTTGAACCTTCTGATCAAAGGAATTTCGGAGCTCGACCAGCTCCGCCTGAAGCCCTGTAACTTGCCGAGCATATATGTCCCTCTCAGACTCTGCCACGACAAGATTGGTGCTAGCTTCCTTCAGACCCTCCTCAGCAGTCTGAACCTTGGATTGAGCTGTCCCAAGCTCCAGCCTCATTTCGTCCATCTCAGCCTTCAGTTTCTCAGCCTCCTCGAGGCTCATGGGAGTCACCATCAGAGCAGCTAAACTGTGCATGCTCTGCACGATGCAAGACAGACCAATTAGATTGAACGAACAAACAAACAGAAAAAGACAAGAAAAGCTTCAGAAGTTACCCTCATCTGGAGATTCATCATCTCATTCATCAGCTTTGAGAGGTTGTCCCCCCTGTACCGATGAGGGCCCTGAGCCCATATGTGGTCAAAAACTTTCTTGGCAATCTGATAGTCCGGCTCATCAAACGGCTCGGACGGTGCAGCAGGCGCCTTCCCTTTCCGAGCCCTTCTGCTCGGAACGGAAGGGGCAGGAGGAACGGCCGAAACAGGAACGGCAAGTTCGGCCTCCTTCTCGGCCTCGGTAGGAGCTGGCTCGGGAGAGCCAGAAACCAACTTCCTCATTTTCACTTCCAAAGAAGGATCAGACTCAACTCGGGAGGAAGTCTCCCCCACCGCTTGGGCTTCCGCCTCCGTCCATCTCGAGGTCAGCCTTTTCCTGAGCTCAGTAGTACGAGCAGCCATCAAATTCTCTGAAGTAATAATGGCGGTGTGAGCCCGGTTGGGAGTCGAAAGCAGCACACGGTACTGATCTCGTAATACGTCGATGAACTCAGATCTCTTCCAAGCTCTTTTGACTGCACATAAACAAGAAATGGCGTATCAGATTATCAGTTCGGAAGGCACAACAAAGTTAAAACAAACCTAAGGGAATAAGCCTCACCCTTATGACCCGTGGCACGAGGGAATAGCGAGGCCTCACCATCCCGGAAGTCTTCATGCTCCCATCCTCCTCCAACAAAGAAGTACCACTTCTTCCACGTTTTATTAGAAGTGGGAACGGAGGACAGGGGTCGGAACCCCTTCTCAAAGGACATGTAAAAAAGGCCTTCTACCCTCTTGAACTTCAGATCCATATTACTACGGATCAGATCCATGGACACATCTACCTCGTTTTGATGTCCCAACACTACAAACCCCAGAAGTTGCCGCCAACTATTGAGATTCAAGTCGGCAGGGCAGAGCTTATACCAACAGAAGAATTGCCTGACTAAATCCGGCAATGGGAGTCTCAAACCCATTTTGAATCAGGCAAGATAAACACATATCTCCCCAACTTCAACATTTTGGGGACGATCCATGGGGCCTGGTACTCTACAGGTCACGTTTGGGGGAAAATTATATTTTACCCTCCACTCGTCCAGAAGGCTCTGAGTAACAGCACTCTCACCCTCTTCTCTGTGGGAAGACCTACCAGAGGTCTCCCCAGCCCTGTCTCGGGGCTCTTCAAAGGCATCAACTATCCTAACCTCAGGACTAGGGGGAGGTTCAACAGGCCTCTCCCCAATATCTTCGGGGGCAGGGTTACCTACATTTTCCACAAGAGACGGCACAGCCATCTCAGAGGGACTTCCTACCCCCTCACTTACATTTGAGGATTCAAGAGGAGCAGACATTACTCCTGGACTTAAGAAGAAAGAAGCAAGAGAAGAGAAAAGATCGGTCGAACCTGTTCTAACTCAGGAAACCGGTGTTCTTCAAGGTCGCACAAACCAACAATGGCGGACGAGATCTTCTAGCACAGTGAAAATGACGGGGAAAAGGTCATTTCAAAATCTCACCCCGTATTTATAAGCACAGTATTAGAAGGGACCCACCAAGCCCAAACGCCATGACGGTTCGGAACAATAATAATTTTGAGAAACCCAATTATCGGCCCAATACAATGATGACCTTGAAAAGACCTAATCTCCGGCTGCGCAATAAATGACGCCTCAACAGTTGCCTTGGAAGGCGAACAGGTAGGACATGACTCTCCGAAAAAGGCTTAGCCCTAGTTGCTTGTTAGCATCAAACTAGGACTTGAGGGGGGGGAGTAACTGATATACCATAGAAGAGCAGGCCAATCAGCACTTGACACGTATGATCATGAATCCAACTCATGCTCGGCTAACTCAGCTCTCGCTCAGCCAATGACTAAGAGCTCGAGCATCCAGATCAGCACAAAAGGTCGGAAGCGACCGAGCATATGCCTTCAGAACACATATATTCGGATAAAGATCTCAAAGTTAATTACAGGATCCAGACCAACACTCCAGACCTCGTCACCGCCTTAGCGGATGCCGAGCAGGGAATAAGGAAGCAATCCTCAAACACGGAGACAGTCTTCAACAAGGAAACAGTCTTCGACAAGGGAACTACCATCTATGGTTATCTCTATGCAATATTCCACAAGGTAACTGCAATCTCCGATGATCAAATCCCTACATTCATGGCTCCGAATCCTAATCAACTTAGGAAGGCCACGGTCTATAAATTAAACCTTAAAGGTACGCTTTATTTTCATGCTCATTCTTTGGCTTTCAATACAGTCTTTCAATTCCTTTTACTTACTTAAGCATCGGAGCGGCTACCGCCGGAGCCAATCCGGTGGTCCTCTGATCATCTTCCTGAGTGTTTTACAGGTCACGGAGCCCACACTTATTGCGAGTCAAAAAGTGCAGCATCAGTTTCAATGTTGTTATTTCTTAATTATTTGCCTCAATTATAATGGTATTAGCGTTGAGTATGCTATTAGAGTATCTAATTAAGTATGCTTAAGGTCATCCAAGTTTGCATGAAGTAACCATTAAGAAAAAATGGTGCAACCCATTTTGGGTGGTTTAAAAAAATTCTAGAGTAAATATTGCCTAAATCCTAAGAAACTCAAGAGTGATTTTTCATGACAAATATTTGATTTGGTATTCTTATAACTGAAACATAAAGGTCATCACATAATTCTACGAGTCTGTCACCGATGTGTGACGGCCCCTATGATTTTAGTAATACAATAATTTTCTTATAAATCTCACAAAATATATGAAATCATAAAAGTCGCCACACCATGGCACACAACAATTGTTCGTCAACAATTCTACAATCATGTTGGTTCCAAGATCATATGATTGGGAGACAAAAGACTAGTCTTTATCACCTAAAAGGCAATGTGATTTTGTAAGTGTTTTGCTAGATTTTCAATCGAATGGGAACCAAATAAATCTCAGAGAAATTGTCAATACACCATGTTGATGTTGAATTGTATATTTAATTTCCAATTTCGTCATCGACCCATGTGAAGTATTGGGGATGGAGGCCCCAAACCAAGAAAACCATTAATATTTGTATATCACTTCTTTCACACCATGTTTTCTTTCTTTCTTTTTTCTTATTTTATAATCTAGGAATCAATCCCATTAACCGCAATCTTCGATCACATGAACCTAGAGGAACGGAGATAATCCTAGTCCCACACATCCACCAGTGCGTCGAGAGGTTCAAACGGATGACCTTGAGGAGTACCCTTTCAAGTCTCTCCCCCTTAACCACCCGCGAGGGTTCATACCATGTTTTTTGGTAATTTTATTAGAAGCAATGTTATTTAGTTTGAAATAATAAGTCGATTTAGTAAGCCCGTTAAACACAACGATATATAATCTAATTTATTGTAAATTTATGAATAATTTTTAATTTCATGTATTTTAGTCAAGAAAATCACTTTAACTTGATGTGTCAAACTAATATCATTTTCCTTCTACTACTATATTCTCTATATTTTCTTTAATCTTCTCATTATTTGGTTGTGTTCTATGTTGTAACTTAGAAAATGAAATGCTTCATCAAAGTGAGACTCAAAAAACTATTAAATTTTTGTTTGATTGCCGGACACGATTAGTTAGACTAAATAATACTAGGATTAAATAATGAAGAAAATGAAGGATTGGATTAATTAGTCTGGTATTTAGATTTTATATCCTATTTAGAAGTGGTGGGATTGAATTAATTAGTGAAGCTTTTAATACTATCTTGTGTGTGGAAACTCTAGATTAAAGTTGGATTATCCATAAAATGACCTAAATACCCCACACTATTTTATCCCTCCCCTCAACTGACCTCGTTTCTATCTAAACCCCCTCCTTTCCCCTTAAGCATAAAACATGAAAGCAATGAAATTGTCTGTTTTGCCCCATGATTTTACCCGTTGGTGCAGACTCACCAATCTTATTTAAATGCATGTAATAGTAATGTTCTGAATTCCAAACGAACCCTACATCCTTTAACGTCTCCTATAAATAAATAATTTGGATTATTTCCAAAATACATTAACAGCGCATGGTAATTTAGAAATGAATTCAACACAAAAAATTAAAAATCCCAGCACATTAAGGTAACTTCCAATGTGAGCTATACCATTAACATACATATAACATTCAGGTGTCATGCTATATATAGACAAAAATTCACTTCCTATGCCACAATAATTTATAAGTCGTGACCAACCTACCCAATATTAGACAATAATTAATAGTTTTAGGCAGGTTGGTTGTATGGTGGGTCACCCAACAACAGTGAGGAACTGCATGGGTAAAAAAATAATAGTTAAGTTTGACATAATTTTTACAACACCATTAAAAAGAGTTGCAAAAAATGTCCAAAAGAATAAACATTATGTGTTTCTTACAACCACTTGAAAAACAACATGCAGTGATTGTACAAACCACCCCTAGCAAAAAGTATGCAAGTGAGAAGTCATTCACTTGAGGTTGAGGCCCAACAGTTGCTACAGTAGCTTGCTCAGGTAGTAATGTTGCAATTGGTGGGGCATAAAGAGGTGCTAGTGGTGTGGCAATTTGGGTTGTAGGTGGTGGGTGAGTTTGGGGTGCAGGTGGTCGGGGAATACCTGGGCCTGGTGGTGGGGGAGTTTGGGTTACAGGTGGTGGGGGAATACGGAGCAGTAGGTACTGATTCAATAGGTATCAT
This sequence comes from Nyssa sinensis, assembly GCA_008638375.1. Lineage (NCBI taxonomy): Eukaryota > Viridiplantae > Streptophyta > Magnoliopsida > Cornales > Nyssaceae > Nyssa > Nyssa sinensis. The sequence goes on from CM018032.1 coordinate 21,512,260, forward strand.
TGTCTATTGAATAGTCTGTTGAATAGCTGCTTCAACTTCTGCTTCAAATTCTATAGTTGAAGCACTTTGGGAAGATTCCCCTTCTTCATTTATGATGGTTGTTCTGAAGTATGAAGTCGCAGCCAGTTGCACTCCCGATGGAAGAACCCAAAATGTTTGTCCTTGTCCACATCGATCTCTTTTAAATCTATACCATGTCTTTTCAGCAAGAGCAAAGGTTGTGTAGGATTGATATCGGCAACTCAAAAATCTAGTGACTTGGGTATGGCATGTTTCCCAATTCTGGTATATTCCCAACCTTCTATCAACAAATACCACATCCCATTTGTTCTTATTTATCATCACTGCATTCTAAAGGCGAATAATTACATAAAAAAAACAACTAAAGTAAAATACAACAAAGATAAACACAAACAAGATATCATTAACGACTTAATTCATTGTTCAAAGTTAATACAAACATCCATCATATTGTTACAAAAAGTATAGAGAGACATGAATCTGTGTTGCAAGATTCCCCAATCTTATATGTTAAGCATAAACACAAAAAAAGATGTTGGATTATTGTTGTTAAACATGTTAGTTTACAATCAAACTCCAAAAAACTATCAGTAATATGCTACTAAACTAACATGCTTATAAAAGTCCATTGGTCCACAGGCATCAACTTCATGCAATCATAACATACCCCCCAATAATTTGACAACCCAGACTTCTTAGAAGCTAAAAGTAGGCTGAAAAATAGGTCAACCTTGGCTGAGTCGGTCACAAGTTGGGAGGCAGCCCTTATTATATCATTAGAGGTCAAATTTGGCACCTTTGACAACTTAGCAAAGACAATTCTTCTTGTAGCCAATGCATCAACTTCATGTTTGATCCTTGAAGCTATCATTGTTGATGCTGCACTTTTTGGCCCACGTGAGATTCAAGCTCGACTCCTTGCGAAACACTTAAAACAGAAGATCAGAGGACCACCGGGTTGGCTCCGGTGGTAGCCGCTCCGATGCTTAAGTCAATAAACTGAATTGAAGGACTGTAATGAAAGCCAAATAATGAGCATGAACGTGAAGCGTACCTTTAGGGTTGAATTTATAGGCAATGACTCTCCCAAGTTGATTAGGATTTGGAGCCATGAATATAGGGATTGGATCTTCGTAGATATCAGTTACCTTGTTGAATATGGTAACTCAGTGTGGTAGTTTCCTTGTTAGAGACAGTTTCCTTATTTCCTGCTCGGTGCTCATTGAGGCGGTGATAAGGTCTGATCATTGATGTGTTGTACTGCAGACTTGCATCTGTATTCGTTAGCTTTGTAGGAGAGCAGTCCTGCTTTGATAATATAAGCTTGGTCCATATGGGTTATGCCCTTGATCGACCGAGGATGAGGTATATGACCAAGCATGAACTACATGAGTGCACATTAGTTATACGGCTGAGTCATGAACTGAATAACCGAGCATAAGTTATATGGCCGAGCATGAACTGAGTGACCGATCATAAGTTATACGGCCGAGCATGAACTGAGTGACCGAGCATCAGTTATGCGGCCGAGCATGAACTGAGTGACCGAGCATAGGTTATATGGCCGAGCTACAGTTACACGTGTCGTGCAGTAGTTGGTGTGTCACATAGTGGTATATCAGTTACTCCCCCCCAAGCCTTAGTTGGAGCTCGGGGCGTAACTAAGGTTTTATGAGTGCCCGAAAAGTCATGCGTTCTGTCTTCTCGTTTGCATAGACGTCCGTTGGTACATCATTTATTGCGCAGTCGATTCTTGGGTTTCTCAAGTCATTATTGTTGCGATGCTGTCGTGACGGTTCGCCTGGGTAGCCATTACTCTCCGAATGCATATAAAAGGGAGAAAAAGCCTTGTACGATTCTTTTACCGTCTTTTATACTTCAGAGAGAAATATACATTCTGCCATTGTCGAACCAGCAAGCTAGCCCGTGAAGAGTTCCATTCATCCGAAGTCCTTTACTTTTATTCAGGTTCGGTTTTGGTATTTTGTTCATTCTTCCACTATCTTCTCTTCCCTTTTTGGTTATTTTGGAATGTCGACCTCTTCGGCATCTTCTGGTGTTGGTGGTGGATCAGGGAGCCTCTCAGAGGCTTATTCCCTGTCGCAAACCCTAGTTAGGGGTAGTAGTTTGTCACGACCCGAAACCCACCCTATGCGGATCTCGTGTCGCGGGGCCGACCCGAAGGCCGTCCCTACTTTTTCCATTCCTGTATCGTAGTACTAATATGCAAAGTACTAAAACCTCAAAACAATAACAGCGGAAGTCTTATCAGTAATAGTACATCAGTAGAAGTCTTTCAAACATTTCATGATCATAAATGATTCCATAGGAGTATATAAAAATGGAATATCATCATTTCAATGGAAATATAACAATAGGCATTTCAAAGCACGGTTCAACATGATAACAATAGTACAACAATAAATCAATGTCCACCAGATAGAACAATATCACATTGTGGAGACAATAACATCAGACACGCTCAGGAGTACAAGTTTGGCAGTAAAAGAATGAACTTGGCTTGATAACACCACATGGAAGAGAAAGGGTATCTACTTACCTCTAATCATGCATTCCTCCTAAATCAGTCTCCTGCGGTTTGCCTCTTTCCTGTCGCGTTCCCTATATATCAGTAAATGCGTTTTAGAATAATTTCTATTCACCCATTCTATGCCTTGCTATGATCAGTATTTCTAATACTTATTTAGACTTTTATATGTCCGTTGTTCTTGGAACCTCTTTTCATAATTTTGACATTACCAATAGATTCGGAAGGTTCAGAAGAATAAAAATTCACTAATTATTTAATTCAATCGGAGTCCATTTGACTCACCTATGAAGCAGGGGTATTTTGGTCATTTTTACAAGTCGTAACTTTTCGGGACTCCGTCTCGTGAAACGGACCTCACCATTGGACTCAGAGCATCCGAGATAATTAAAATTGACTATTCATTTGCCCTATTTGGACCTCGTTTGACCCACTTTTGAGTCAGGGGTATTTTTGTAAAATTTACATTTAATTAATTTTTCTTTTTGGGCCTTAGTGTAATTTTTCAAAACATTTGGGGCCGGTTCATAAATTCCATAAGCTCGGTCTGAACCAGTTGGTTCAGACCCCAAAACCCTAAACCGGTCAGCCTTTCTCTTGAACCAAACGGTTCAGTTTCATTCAAGAACCGGAATACAATAAACCCAATTCCCTATCCCTATCCATGGTTCGGTTAACCCCAAAACCCAATTCTATTTATTATCCCAGTTACCAAACAGCCCTAATCTATTTAAACCAAAAACCCAAAACGACACAGTTTGGCTCCGTTTTTATTTCCGGTCGGGTACTGACCCGATCCAACCCGGATCTGGTCCCGTTTTGACCCGAAGAAGCCCCCGTTAATCCGGTCGTCTTCTCCGGTGGGTTTTCCGGCCACAGTCGCCGGAATAGCGAAATTCCCTACGGATCTTAGCGATTTCACGTCCAAAATCTACTGTTTTTCTTCCCAATGAATTCTAAAATTGTAAGGAACATTTTAGGACTGGTTTTAACCTCCAACATCACCGGTTTCACGCACCCATTCCCAATTTCCGGCATTGCACCGGTGAGGGAATAACTGGCCACAGAATGGCCATTTCTTGACCATTTAAGCTAATTCGAAGTGCGTTGGGTCCCTGGAGACGTTTCCTATCCATATTATGGTTCAATTTTCCACTTGGGTTCACCTATTTTAAGTCACCATTTCTAACCGAAACCCAGTTTTGGTTTTTCTTATTTTTTTCTTTCTTGTTTCGCGTTCTCATCAACTCTAACAGTAACGACACCTATTAACAATATAAATGAATATAATTTAAATCAGGAATATACCTGTTTGTAGGTTTTCTCAACCCTTTTCCAAAAATTCATTTTCTTTCTTTCTCTCTCTATTCCCACTTCTTTCTTCCTTGCGATTCAGTTTCTCTCACATCTTCAATCTCTGTCTAACTCTCTCTTCCTTTCTAATTATCCAACCGACTCAGTAGTCGGTGGCTTTTGCCACCTGTAGCCGTGGTGACACCACACACATGCACACAAGACACCTCACACACACAGCTTTCTCTCTCTCTCTCCTCCTCACACGTTACACCCTAGCCCTCTCTTGCCGATTTCCCACTCGGTGGCTTTGCCACCTCCTCATCATGCAAGGCCCACATGACACATACTTACATACCTATTATATATATATATATATATATATGCAACCGTATAAATAATATTACCTTGATACATTATGTATGTATAGATATTTCGTATACATTTCCATTTAATTTTGTGCATGCACGTATTACATAATTCAATTGGCGGTTTATTCGGGTAATTAAATATTTTATAGCCCGGTCCAGCCCGGTGCACATGCTATATCCCGGATCGGGATATTACATTCTTACCCCCTTAAAAATAAGTTTGTCCACAAACTTAGCAGTTCTAACTCGATGGTTTTCGTGGTTCTTCTAACATCACGGTATAACTTAGATAGGCTGTTACATTAACTAGATAAAGATTTTCTGCTGAGAATCAAGTTTTACTGTCACGTTAGATCAAGTTTTACAGTCACATCAAATCAAGTTTTACTGTCACATCTGTAACTGTACTACCCTCTTTATAATTCCACGTATGCTTCGAAACCTTCCCATGAAACACAATTCCTTCGTATGATTCTTTTCGACTTCTGTAATTTAAGATATCTTTTGATGAAGGAAATTTTAAAATTTCTAAACGTAGCTTGACAAAACTCTATCCATTCAGTCTACTAATAGATCTAGGGTATATATATCATTTGAAATGATATTATGTGGAACTCATAGAGTTCACATCGGCTTCTATGTATCATTTCCTTTACAATCAACCTGTTATTCTATTAATCGTTCCTTGACCTCAAGTCAGCTATGTAAGAGTATTTGTATCCCTAGTCCATATTTCACATGTCCTGTATCTAACACGTTTCAATGATAGTCCTCTTGACGATTACGTAAGCAATGAGTCAATGGTCCAGGCGTTCAGTTCCTACAGTCAGTTAGTAACATATGGGAACACATTAAATGTGTAACATAACATAGAAGATAGACCAATCATAAGTAACCCTAAAAGTATCATTTTCCAATAATGTATTTTGATTAACTGTTACTCATCACCTGTATCACCTTTCAAGGTGTCATTCCTCTATCTAGATATCACCGTTAATTTATTACCTTTTCAAGGTATTTTCATTTCATTTAGATATTACTGTCAAATTCACTACTTTTCAAAGCGTCATGTTTCCAATTCTATATTATATTCTATCCCTCAATGAGCACTAATCGTTTCCCGCGTTTATTATGAACATAATTTAATTCTCACAGATTCTCACTGTATAAAACCAACAAGTTCCTAATCCGTACATAGAATTTCAATTCTCAATAACTCTTGTAATATAGATCGATCGTTCAATCATAAACATCAAGTCTGTAGACTAGATATAGTAATTTAATTCTTAAAGCTCCCTTAGTGCAGAACAATCATCAACCATAACTCAATAAATATCCAGTACGTGGTTCCATAAGATAAAACAATCTTAAGGATTTCTAGATCCAATATTACTCTGATTCCTTCCAAGCTTAACTAGTATCTACCATTGAAACCTCGTTGATCTATCTATATCCTACTCAAGACTCTTCATATTTCCCGGTACGTCATCAATTTATTTAGAATATTAATTCCCCTGTACTTACCCCCTTTAAGTTCCCTTACATACATAACAATCATCAAATTGTAACCTAATGGATATTCATTATATACCTTCATAAGACAAATAATCATTACGGATTATTTATTTCATTATTGCTATGATTCCCTCCAATTTCCCTTAAGTATGACTACTATTTCCTACTCAAGTTTCACTTATCTGTCTATATCAGTTATCGAACCCTCCTTCAGTATTGTCAATGTCAAATCTCAAGAATTCTCATCATTTATCCTTAAGTACACTGCTATCCTTAAGGGTCACTAATCAATAATCATCAATTTTCATTTTAATATGTAGTCGGTTTCCAAGACTAGTTGACTTTTAATATCTTAACTTGCTTTTGTCTTTTAACAGCCCCAGTTCATTTAATGTGTTTCATACACCAAGTTCTTTCTTGGATCAGTTAAACTATATACTTATGATCTGTACCTCCCAAATTCTATGTATATTGTTCATTTCTAATGATTCCCCAGTGTATAGTATTCAGTGATAATGATTCTTTCAAGAGTTGCCATTTATTCAATCTCGTCTATCTAGTAATCATTCCTATCTATAACAGTATGAAATTCATTCTAAAGATTATAAATCTTATATTTATTCTATCATTGTTCCTTGAAATTTATTAATTATGAAATCACTTGGCTCATCAATGTCTTTTAATTTTTTTTTTCAAGTGGATAATATATCGATCTAACACTCATATATCTATGTTACATACTCTACTTATTTCATGCATAACATCTATCATCAATCATCATCCTTGAACAGTTAACATATAACCTAGGAGTTCTGTCTCTATGTTCGGCTAGCAGTAAATGTTGAAATTATAAATCAGTATGTAGAGTAATATTTAACAATATTGAACATTTGGAAACAACTATAAATAATACCTGCGACTACTGGTACAGTAGCCTAATCATCTCTCAATTCGCTGTAAAAGATCAATGGTCAGAATTCACATATAAGTCTATCTATCATGTCAGGATTTACTCTATTTGGCATTAGTAATACCGGTGCATCAATCTCATCTCTCATGGACCACTATTACAAAACTGTTTCAACACCCAATCTTTTGATATCACCGAGCTTAAGAATTTGACTTAATGCTCCAATCATTTCCTAGCATCACTAGGTTTGGTAGGATAGATGTCGTGATATTGTAGCATTCTAATCCTCAAGTCCTCTGGGGTATACGTCGTTCTAACAGTATCATAAAGGATTCGTAGTATCCAGATTGGGTAAGGTAGCACTGTGTGTTTCTCAGTTACCCTAGTTACATGATAAGGCGGCCGTTCCTCACCGGTAACAGAGGTCCTGATAGCACATCAGTGACTGTTAATTTTCCACATTTTCTCTTTTAACCATTTACAATCACAGTTATCCATTTTCATAATTTATATTCACTCCTAATCTTCAGTCTCGATTTCTTCTTCATCACTAGACCTAACTTCCAAGTATAGGTCACTTGTTAATAATATTCGTGATTTTGCTCCGTATCTCGTGTTCTATGCTCAATATTTCTAAACAATAATCCTCAAGGTAACCATCAAAGTTCTCGTGTTTCTCTATCTAACATTCTCCAATAATAACCTTCCAGATGTAATAGAATCAGTAAATCAATCATCCAATGTTCAGTTACTAAGTTCAGTTCGGCAATTACCTAGAAACACAATCAAGTGCATAAGGATCTCTTAAGATCTAAACAGGTTATAAATAATTGGAAGGGTACCTGTGGCTATCTGGGTAGTAGTTTAATCTTTCCTTGACACCAACAAGACTGGTGACGTAGGTGTGGCACTGGCCGTAGCCTTCGCTTTCCAAGGACAATTCCTTGTTCACCCTGTGAGGTGATCCTTATCGGTGCCACTATTTCGATGTACATAGTTGTCTGTTGGGGTGAGCTTGAGGCAGAGATTTGAGAATCTCTTCTATAAGGCGCTCAATTCAGTCTAATTGATCCTTGCCTATCCCAATATTCCTAGTATACACCATTGCTCTAAACCATAAGTTTTAGATAAGTATTTCCATAAAAGTCTACTCATCTATGGTCTAACCAAGTCAATATAATCTATTGAGATATTCCTTTTTGTTAACCTTGTCTATAAGATAACCATCAATGCTCAAAATAATAATCAATGTTCACATGAAATCTATATCATAGAGACTTCAATTCTATCTATTGATTCTAACTCTAAGTGATCTATGTGATTCATAATTGTCGATGTATTCCTTGTGATAACCATGTCTATAAAAATAACTAGTAAGGATAACCCGTAAGATGTCCAGTCAATCAATAAGAGAAAAATCAAAGATCGTATGAACTCTATATAAGGAAGGTCAGTTATAACTATTCATTCTATTTCTAGTCCTATCTCCCATGACTCACAATCGAACCTATAGCTCTGATACCAAGCTGTCACGACCCGAAACCCACACTATGCGGATCTCGTGTCGCGGGGCCGACCCGAAGGCCGTCCCTACTTTTTCCATTCCTGTATCGTAGTACTAATATGCAAAGTACTAAAACCTCAAAACAATAACAGCGGAAGTCTTATCAGTAATAGTACATCAGCGGAAGTCTTTCAATACACAATGTTAGCGAAAGTCTTTACCATACATAATATGGTTCTACATAAACAAATAAGAACCAAACATGACCAGCACCCGAGGGTGGTGAATACATGGGAGAACTAAAACATAAACTGATGCATTTCCCCAAATGTTCTTCTATGTCTTTAAACTCCTACCGGGGTCTCGCGGCATCAGTACCTGAAATGGGGATGAGGAGGGTGGAATGAGCTACAAGAGCCCAGCAAGTAAATACAGATCTCCGACACTGGTATCGAGGATCTTAAAAGAATATGAATCCAAGAACAAGAATATGATAGCCAATCGTAAGAAATAAGATGCTATGATAGCCAATGGGAACAGTTGCCATAAGGGCCAATAAACAATAGAACACAATGTACAATTAGGAGTAAGGGACATAACATCAACATGAAATTCTTAACATGTGAACAGTGGCAAATGAACAGTGGGATCACAATGTGTAATCAGTAGGAATGGCATAACAATGTCCTGGAATTCTCGACGATAATACAATAACAAGAAAGTACTGCCATTATAATTGATCACAATAAATCAATAAAGGAATATCTTGCAATACAAGATAATCACAAGAATAAGGTAATTCAACAGTTACAGTCGAACAATCGTATAAGAGATGCTTTTGTTCTGTGTCAGGGCTTGATATGCCCTCGGTCCTTGGGGGCCCGGTTTACCCCCTTCAGTGCATTCCAGTGCATGGCCATATGTCCGTTCACGGACTTGACCCGAAGGTCTTCAGTGAATTTAAAAGCATCGGATGGATATTGTGACTGAGCACAAATCCAGTATACATAAACATTTCATGATCATAAATGATTCCATAGGAGTATATAAAAATGGAATATCATCATTTCAATGGAAATATAACAATAGGCATTTCAAAGCACGGTTCAACATGATAACAATAGTACAACAATAAATCAATGTCCACCAGATAGAACAATATCACATTGTGGAGACAATAACATCAGACACGCTCAGGAGTACAAGTTTGGCAGTAAAAGAATGAACTTGGCTTGATAACACCACATGGAAGAGAAAGGGTATCTACTTACCTCTAATCATGCATTCCTCCTAAATCAGTCTCCTGCGGTTTGCCTCTTTCCTGTCGCGTTCCCTATATATCAGTAAATGCGTTTTAGAATAATTTCTATTCACCCATTCTATGCCTTGCTATGATCAGTATTTCTAATACTTATTTAGACTTTTATATGTCCGTTGTTCTCGGAACCTCTTTTCATAATTTTGACATTACCAATAGATTCGGAAGGTTCAGAAGAATAAAAATTCACTAATTATTTAATTCAATCGAAGTCCATTTGACTCACCTATGAAGCAGGGGTATTTTGGTCATTTTTACAAGTCGTAACTTTTCGGGACTCCGTCTCATGAAACGGACCTCACCATTGGACTCAGAGCATCCGAGATAATAAAAATTGACTATTCATTTGCCCTATTTGGACCTCGTTTGACCCACTTTTGAGTCAGGGGTATTTTTGTAAAATTTACATTTAATTAATTTTTCTTTTTGAGCCTTAGTGTAATTTTTCAAAACATTTGGGGCCGGTTCATAAATTCCATAAGCTGCGGTCTGAACCAGTTGGTTCAGACCCCAAAACCCTAAACCGGTCAGCCTTTCTCCTGAACCAAACGGTTCAGTTTCATTCAAGAACCGGAATACAATAAACCCAATTCCCTATCCCTATCCAAGATTCGGTTAACCCCAAAACCCAATTCTATTTATTATCCCAGTTACCAAACAGCCCTAATCTATTTAAACCAAAAACCCAAAACGACACAGTTTGGCTCCGTTTTTATTTCCGGTCGGGTACCGACCCGATCCAACCCGGATCCGGTCCCGTTTTGACCCGAAGAAGCCCCCGTTAATCCGGTCGTCTTCTCCGGTGGGTTTTCCGGCCACAGTCGCCGGAATAGCGAAATTCCCTACGGATCTTAGCGATTTCACGTCCAAAATCTACTGTTTTTCTTCCCAACGAATTCTAAAATTGTAAGGAACATTTTAGGACTGGTTTTAACCTCCAACATCACCGGTTTCACGCACCCATTCCCAGTTTCCGGCGTTGCACCGGTGAGGGAATAACTGGCCACAAAATGGCCATTTCTTGACCATTTAAGCTAATTCGAAGTGCGTTGGGTCCCTGGAGACGTTTCCTATCCATATTATGGTTCAATTTTCCACTTGGGTTCACCTATTTTAAGTCACCATTTCTAACCGAAACCCAGTTTTGGTTTTTCTTATTTTTTTCTTTCCTGTTTCGCGTTCTCATCAACTCTAACAGTAACGACACCTATTAACAATATAAATGAATATAATTTAAATCAGGAATATACCTGTTTGTAGGTTTTCTCAACCCTTTTCCAAAAATTCATTTTCTTTCTTTCTCTCTCTATTCCCACTTCTTTCTTCCTTGCGATTCAGTTTCTCTCACATCTTCAATCTCTGTCTAACTCTCTCTTCCTTTCTAATTATCCAACCGACTCAGTAGTCGGTGGCTTTTGCCACCTGTAGCCGTGGTGACACCACACACATGCACACAAGACACCTCACACACACAGCTTTCTCTCTCTCTCTCCTCCTCACACGTTGCACCCTAGCCCTCTCTTGCCGATTTCCCACTCGGTGGCTTTGCCACCTCCTCATCATGCAAGGCCCACATGACACATACTTACATACCTATTATATATATATATGCAACCGTATAAATAATATTACCTTGATACATTATGTATGTATAGATATTTCGTATACATTTCCATTTAATTTTGTGCATGCACGTATTACATAATTCAATTGGCGGTTTATTCGGGTAATTAAATATTTTATAGCCCGGTCCAGCCCGGTGCACATGCTATATCCCGGATCGGGATATTACATAGTTCCTTGGGGACTGGGTCGGAAGAGACTCGTTCTAGTCCCCAAGTTAGGATTGTTGATGCCTTCTCAGAGTCTAGGGATAGAGGGGGCGAAGTCTCTGGTCGATCTTCTCAGGGAGAGGAGACAGAGAGTACTGTAGCCTCCTCATGGTTGGATGTTATAAGGGAGAGGTATGACTTCCCTTCAAACGTTACCCTTAGGGCTCCCGACGACCTAGACTATCCTTGGGATATTAGGGAAGGCGAAATATGTGTTTACACCGCCTGGTTTGAGATGGGGCTACGCCTTCCTTTCCCTAGATTGCTTAGAGATTTCTTTTGCTGGTTTAACCTCTGCCCGGCCGACCTGCTTTTGAATAGTTAGAGACACCTTTTAGGGTTTATGGTTTTGGGTCGTCTGAACGGTGTTGAGGTTTCTTTAGATCTGATCTGTAGTAAAATGGATCTCAAGTACCTGAAGGCGAAGGGCCTCTACTACATGTCGTTTGACCAGGGTTTCCGACCTTTGTCTTACGTACCGTCCTCCAATAAATTTTGGAAAGATCGGTACTTCTTTGTTAGTGGAGAGTGGGAGGTGACCGACCTTGAGGACCAGTTCTCCACGTTCCCCCGGAGCACGGGGTTTATGGGTGAGACCCCCTTTTCTTTTGTAATTTTGTTCTGCGCTTATCTCTGTGTTTATGACTAACCATTGTTCAAAACTTCTTTGTGTAGACAAGAGCATCAAGAAGAGGCCTACCTTCACCCCTGCTCTAAAAGATCAATACAAGAGGCTCCTTCAAACTCCAAACAGGGACTACCGAGCTATTCTTCACTCGGGCTCCACAATGCCTCCCAAGGACAAGAATGTCGTTGATGAGGTCCTTAAATCCGTCGTCGGTAAATGGGGTTCGGCGAAGAAAAAGAGGGTGGCGAGCCAGCCTCCTCCTGCTGCGTCTTCTTCGAAGAGGACGAGGACGACCGACCCGTCCACTTCTGCGCCTCCCAGGAAGGGGGCCGCCTCTTCTGCTTCTCCCTCTTCTTTGCCTCCTCTGAGGGGCGTTGTGATCAAGGAGCCCTCTTCTACCCCCCAGAAGGGGGTGGTGATTAGGGAGCCCTCTTCTGCCCCCTAGAGGGGTACGGTGGCACCGAGGCTTGCCCCCTCCTCGGCTCAAAGATCTCAACCGAGGGGTAAGGAGAAAGTGGGTGCTCGGTTGGAGCAGATGCCTGATGGATACAAGGTCGTCCATTAGGCCATTGAAGATTTCTGGGCAGAGGCCCCCCGAAAGGACTCCCCCTCTTGCAGTACCAGAAAAGGTACTGAGAAGACAGTGATCGGCGCTATGAGCGCCCATTTGAAGGTAACGACCGACCTTTCTTCCTTGGTGCTTTCCCTCTTTTCTTTTTTACTGATGTGCCTCTTACTCTATTTTTGCAGACTTTACATAACTTGGCCGCCATGATGGAGGCCACAGTGGACCTGCAGGCCTTGGAGAGGCTGGAAGAAGAGCTAGATGAAGCTCGGCACGGCCCAATCTCAAGCCACCTCGGTCGAGGACGAGCTAAAGGAGGCGAGGAATTGCCTCTCGATTATGGAGTCCGAGAGGGATTCATTAAGCTTGAGAGGGATTCTCTTCGGTCTGAACGGGACTCCCTTCTTCAAGACTTGACCAAGCCGAAGGAGGAGAATAGTGCCCTTCAAGCCTCCGTAGCTCAGAAGGTTGAGGAGGCCAAGGTTGAGACCGAGGCCAGGCTGAAGACTGAGCTTGAGAAGATGGGTGATACGATTGCGCAGCTCGGTTATGATAACTTCAAGTCCAAGCTTCTCGCCAAGTTCCCGGATATCGACCTGTCTGGGATTGACGATGATGATGAGGATGAAGATGGTGATGACGGATCTGCAAGTCCTTTAGTCTAGGAAAACTTTTGTAGTCCTGTTTCACCTTCTTGTAACCGAGTTTGCATCTTAATGAAAGTATCTTCTTTTTAGAGCTTTGTCTTCACTTTTCCTTGAATGTTGGCGATCTTTGTGTTCTGTTCAAATTGTATCAATGTTTTGTTTTGTGTAAACGGGCTTCGGCTTTTAAACTTTGTACTTTGACATAAGTGAATCTGCTCGTGATCCAAAGTATTGTTGTTACCGACCATGGTTGTCTTCCGAACTAACATATGATAACCCCGAAGTAATGTGTAATAATAAGCAACTTGTGCCGAACTCTTGATATTAGAGGGGTTTTGAATCATAGGCTTTTTTTAAGAAAGATAGCTAGTGTAACAATCAATCAATCAAAGCACTAATTACCAATCGTAAAGACTTGTATGAAACAGTTACTCTGATCACTTAGGGCAAAACCTGAGCTTGATTGTCGAACAAAGGGACTTGTTTTGTAAGGATTCTTGATGGTCGGTGTGACTGAGCATTTATTCTGTCTGTTTGTAACTTTAGACACATAGTTTGGTGTACTGTGATGGATCAAATATCAGCCTTGTATATTAAGATGGACCAGACGTGAAGTTCGTGCGTTAAGATGGACCAGACCTGAAGTCTGTACATTAAGATGGACCAGACTTGAAGTCTGTGCATTGAGATGGACCAGACCTAAAGTCTGTGCATTGAGATGGACCAGACCTGAGGTCTGTACATTGAGATGGACCAGACCTGAAGTCTGTGCATTAAGATGGACCAGACCTGAAGTCTGTACATTAAGATGGACCAGACTTGAAGTCTGTTCATTGAGATGGACCAGACCTAAAGTCTGTACATTGAGATGGACCAGACCTGAAGTCTGTGCATTAAGATGGACCAGACCTGAGGTCTGTACATTGAGATGGACCAGACCTGAAGTCTGTACATTGAGATGGACCAGACCTGAAGTCTGTACATTGAGATGGACCAAACCTGAAGTCTGTGCATTGAGATGGACCAAACCTGAAGTCTGTGCATTGAGATATTTCACGGAATATTTTGAAATGAAAAAATTACTTTATTGATAATACTTTCGTAAATGCTCCATATTCCAAGGCCTGGGAACAGGTTTCCCATCCATGTTTTCCAACCAATAAGTGGTCGGTCTTACTGTTTTGGTAATTCTGTAGGGGCCTTCCCAGTTAGGTGATAACTTCCCCATGGTGGGATCCTTGGTGTTCTGAAACACCCTTCTTAGGACGAGGTCTCCGACTTGGAAGCTGGCAGGTCTGAGGCCAATTTTTGAGCGGTTGACCATCCTGTGCTGGTATGCTTCCATTCTGATTACGGCCTGCTCTCTCATTTCTTCGAGCAAATCCAAGTTTTTTGCGAGCTGTTGGCCATTGGTCTCCTCGTTGAAAGCTTCAGTCCTTAGGGTAGGCATACCGATCTCAACAGGGATTACTGCCTCGGTTCTGTAGGTGAGTGAGAAGGGAGTTTCTGATGTTGGAGTTCTCCTGGTTGTTCGATAGGCCCAGAGTGCCCCAGGGAGTTCCTCGACCCATTTTCCCTTAGCATCTTCTAATCTCTTCTTGAGAGCATCCAGGATTGTTCGGTTAGTGACTTCTGCTTGTTCGTTCGCTTGAGGATGACCAGGGGAGGAAAAATGCTGGTTGATATTTAGGTCTTGGCAGAATTTCTTGAATACTTTTCCAGTAAATTGTGTGCCATTGTCTAAGATGATTACGTGAGGTATGCCGAACCTGCATACTATATTTTTTCAAGTAAAATTCTGGACCTCCTTTTTGGTGATGCGAGTTAGTGGCTCTGCTTCAGCCCATTTTGAGAAGTAGTCAATAGCCACCAATAGGTATTTCCTGTTCGGTGTGGCTTTAGGCAATGGGCCTATGATGTCCATTCCCCATTACGCGAAGGGCCATGGGCTAGTGATGGGGATGAGCTCATGTCGTGGCTGATGCTGATAAGGGGCGAACCTCTGGCATTTGTCACACTTTCAAGTGTATTCCTTTGCTTCCTTCAGCATTCTAGGCCAGTAGTAGCCTTGAGTTAGAGCTCGGTGTGCTATGGTTCTTCCTCCGTTATGATTTCCACAAATTCCTTCATGAATTTCTGCCAAGACGTACTGAGACTCCTCGGGTGCTAGGCATTTTAACAATGGTTGAGTGTAAGATCTTCGGTAGAGCCTTCCGTTAAGGACAAGATACCGAGCTGCTCTGATGCGGACTCTTTTCGCTTTATTTCTGTCTTTTGGGAGGAGTCCTTCTTCCAGGTACTAGAGTATAGGAGTCATCCAGTTCTGAGGCTGTTCTGTAATCTGGGCGACCTGGATTTCCTCGATGCTGGTCCTCATACTCTGCTTCGTTATTGGAGGCTCTGAACCCCAAGCTAATTGCCCTTTCGGTTGTAAGCCCATCAGGAGAATGTAGTACCAGCCCGGCTCCAGCACCTCGATCGGTAAATGACCCGTCAGTATACAATTTCCAAGTTCCCATATCGTCACAGAGTTGTGCTTTGCTTAGTAGTGCGAGAGTGAATTCTGCGACGAAGTCTGCCAAGGCCTGCCCTTTAATTGAGACTCGTGGAACATAGGATAAATCGAACTCCCCTAGTTCCACAGACCATTTGACCAGTCGTCCTGATACTTCTGGTTTTCTTAGGACTGTTTTCAGTGGGTAAGCAGTCGGAATTTCTATGGGATGTGCTTGAAAGTAGGGTCTAAGCTTTCGTACAGATACTATGAGTGCAAGGGCTAGTTTCTCAATCTCGGGGTACCTCTTCTCTATGTCCAGTAATGCCTTGCTGACATAGAAGATAGGCCTCTGCACGCTCCTGTCCTGTCTGA
This sequence comes from Nyssa sinensis, assembly GCA_008638375.1. NCBI lineage: Eukaryota > Viridiplantae > Streptophyta > Magnoliopsida > Cornales > Nyssaceae > Nyssa > Nyssa sinensis. The sequence goes on from CM018032.1 coordinate 21,528,281, forward strand.
CTAGTACCGAACTGACAGTGCTCTCAGAGACTGCAAGGTAGAGAAGTAGCCTTTCCCCTTGGATTGGTTTTGACAAGAGCTCGGGCGAGGCCAGGTACCTTTTGAGTTCCTGAAAGGATTTTTCACATTCATCAGTCCATTGTAAAGATTTGTTACCTTTCAGAGCCTTGAAGAATGGCAGACAACGATCCGTGGATTTGGAAATAAATCTGCTAAAGGCTGCTATCCTGCCATTCAGAGCTTGAATGTCCTTCTTGGTTTTTGGGGATTTTAGTCCGATCAGAGCCCCGATTTGGGTCGGGTCTGCTTCTATGCCTCTCTGAGAGACTATGTATCCCAGGAATTTCCCATTTGTTACACCAAAGGTGCATTTCGAAGGATTGAGCTTCATTTTATACTGTCTGAGGATATCAAATGTCTGTGATAGGTGCTGGAGATGACTGCTCTTCTTTAGGCTTTTGACCAGCATATCATCAATGTAGACTTCCATAGTACTGCCAATTAGAAGGCTGAACATCTTGTTAACAAGACGTTGGTATGTGGCTCCGGCGTTCTTTAGTCCGAACGGCATCACTCTATAGCAATAGAGGCCTCGTTCGATGATGAATAAAGTCTTCTCTTGGTCGGGGGATGCATCTATATTTGGTTGTACCCAGAATAGGCATCCATGAAGCTCATGAGCTCGTGCCCTGCAGTTGCATCGACTAACTGATCTATCCTTGGAAGGGGGAAGCTATCTTTAGGGCATGCTTTGTTGAGATCCGTGTAGTCGACACAGACTCTCCACTTGCCATTCTTCTTTTTGACCAGGACAGTGTTGGCCAGCCAATCAGGATAAAATATTTCTCGTATCATGTTGGCGTTGAGCAACCTTTGAACTTCATCGTTGATGACCTGATATCGCTCTGGAGCGAGTGGCCTTCTCTTTTGTCTCACTAGTGGATGGTCTGGATCCACCATTAGTCTGTGTGTGATAAGGTCGGGATCTATCCCCTCCATGTCTCTTGTTTCCCAGGCGAACACAGAGAAGTTTTTCTTTAAGAACTTGACCAACTCATCTTGCTCGGTATGTGTTAGGTCGGGACCTATCTGCAGGTAATGCCCCTGATCTTCCGAGCTGACCAGGACTTTAATAGGTTCTCCTATAGGCTTGGCCCTGCTATCCTTTCCTCTGGGGCTCAATGGCTCGTCAATCTTGGAGGGACAGTCTTCTTCCTCGTAACAGCAAGGGTGGATTGCATCCGTGCATTCACGAGCATGCAGTAATTGCTATTTAGGGGCCTTGGCCTTGAGTGCGAGGGCATGACATTCTCGGGAGGTCGGTTGGCATCCTCTGATAGAGTAGACGGTCTGATTGTGAACGTACTTTAGGCATTGGTGGAGAGTTGACGTGACTGCTCCCATCTCATGTAGCCAGGGCCTCCCAATTATGACGTTGTAGGGAGATTTGGCTTTTAGGACTATGTATTCAGCTATCGTGGTCTTCTATCCGTCCCCTTCGCCTGCAGTTGTGGCCAGATCGACCCTTCCCAATGGAGTATTGAGGTTTCCGTCGAAGCCCGCCATGATTATACCAATGGGCTTAATATCATTGGGGTCGAGTTTCATATGCTTAAAGGGGTCGTAGAACAGTACGTTAGTCGAGCTCCCAGTGTCAACAAGGACTCTTCGGATTTCGAAGTTGGCGATCTTAAGGGAGATGACCAGGGCGTCACTGTGAGGACAATGTACCCCTATGAGGTCGTGATCCGTAAACTGGATTTCAGGCACAGGTTTTAACCTTTTCTCCAAGTTAGCGACCTGTAGGATGTTGGGCGCGGACCTGGCCTCCCGAGCATAACGTTTCCTCGACCTGTTAGAAGTGCCCGTTGTAAGGGAATCTGCGTGTAGGACGAAGATCACCTGGTTGTTCTGTCGTGGGGGCTCGTTCCTACCCTCCTTCTGTTCTTGCTTCTGGTCGGCCTTCCTCTGCTGGGGTCGTTCGTCACGGAGGTTCTATCCTCCGTCCTGCTTGACGAACTCTTGTAGTCGTCTTCTCCTTATTAGCTGCTCAATCTCATGCTTGAGAGCTTTGCAGGTATTGGTTGTGTGCCCTCGGTCTTTGTGAAAATCACAGTATTTGGTTTGATCTCGGTAGCTGGGGTCTCCTTTCTAAGGTTCTGGCCATCTCAGATTTTCTCGAGATCTTACTTGCTTCAGTATGTTGTACGGAGAGGTATTTAGAGGAGTAAAGTGGTTGAATTCCCTTAGCCCAAAATTGTAGGAGGTTCTGGGAGCCCCCTTTTTTCTGGGCTTCTGGCTCTTTTCCTAGCCGAGCTGGTATCCTTCCTTTGGTCGTCCTTCTTCTAACCATCTTTCTTCTGGTCATCTTTCTGAGCTTGTTCCTTGACCTTTCTAGAGGTGTCCCTGGCCTCTTCCAAGTTAATGTATTTCCTTGCCCGGTCCATAAGTGCCGCCATATCCATAGGGGGATTTTTGGTCAGGGAGTCTCTGAAGCCTCCTTGTGCAAGACCAGCGGCCAGAGCAGCCACTAGGAAACCGGAGCTACAATCTGTCACCTCAGTGAGCTCGGCGTTGAAACGTGCTATATACCCCCTGAGTGATTCTTCCCTTGTTTGCTTTATGTTTATCAGGAATTCTGGACCCTTTCTCAGCCTCCTACTAGTCATGAATCTGTCCAGGAATCTTCTGCCGAGCTCATAGAAGCTAGACACTGAGTTTGGCGGGAGGTGGTGGAACCACTTCAGGGCGGTACCATTGAGGTTGGTCACGAACGTTCGGCATAGAAAAGTATCAGAAGTACCGTGTAAAGCCATGGTGTGCTAGTAGTGGGAGAGGTGGTCCCCCGGGTCCCCAGTCCCATCATAAGGGGTGAATTTGGGGACGATAAATTTCTTGGGTCTTTCCTCGGCCATGATAGCATTAGTGAACGGGGTGGCCGACCTCCCGAGCAGTCTGGCCAGCTCGTCCTGTTCCGGATACTGGGCACCTCTTATAATGGCAGTGCGGTCCATTGATTCGGCAACTTCCTCGGCTCTTATTGACCCCTTTGGCAAGATGGGCTGGTGCGAGGCAGGTCTCGTGACTTCAGGGCCTACATGAGTAGGCTGATCTCGGCCCATTATTGGGGGGTTGTTCTGATTCTCTTGCACTGGTGGTGCAGGAACCACTCGAGGTGGTGACTCTTGTGGAACGTGGTTCACTCCTGAGGCCCCAGGGATGGGGATTCGGGTGATGCTTCGATAATGGACTTCTGGGACAAAGGCAGGGACTCCTCGGCCGGCTGCTGCCGATGGCTAGGGATCTCCCTGAGTATTGGCAGCCATAGGGGGCTGCACCTCCCGAGTGTTTGTGGCAACGGGTGGATTTTGGAGATTGGTTTCATGATTCTGGGTGAACATCGCCAAGGTCCTGGACATGGTCAAGAGCTGTTCCCGTAACAACTGGTTCTGCCGCCTGGTTTCGACAAGCTCCTGTTGTACGGGATCAGTCACTCGCCTCCTTCCTCGTCCGGCTGTTGGTTGAGGATGAGGGTTTTGAGTATTCTTCCTGGGTCACAGGTTGGGAGCCATGATCCTTTGATAAACGGAAGATGAGCTTTGGGTAAGTAGAGCACTTGGTGACTGTCGTTCCTACAGACGGTGCCAAACTGATGCTGCACTTTTTGGCCCACGTGAGATTCAAGCTCGGCTCCCTGCGAAACACTTAAAACAAAAGATCAGTGGACCACCGGGTTGGCTCCGGTGGTAGCCGCTCCGATGCTTAAGTCAATAAACTGAATTGAAGGACTGTAATTAAAGCCAAATAATGAGCATGAACGTGAAGCGTACCTTTAGGGTTGAATTTATAGGCAATGACTCTCCCAAGTTGATTAGGATTTGGAGCCATGAATATAGGGATTGGATCTTCGTAGATATCAGTTACCTTGTTGAATATGGTAACTCAGTGTGGCAGTTTCCTTGTTGGAGACAGTTTCCTTATTTCCTGCTCGGTGCTCATTGAGGCGGTGATAAGGTCTGATCATTGATGTGTTGTACTGCAGACTTGCATCTGTATTCGTTAGTTTTGTAGGAGAGCAGTCCTGCTTTGATAATATAAGCTTGGTCCATATGGGTTATGCCCTTGATCGACCGAGGATGAGGTATATGACCGAGCATGAACTGCATGAGTGCACATTAGTTATACGGCTGAGTCATGAACTGAATAACCGAGCATAAGTTATATGGTCGAGCATGAACTGAGTGACCGAGCATCAGTTATGCGGCCGAGCATGAACTGAGTGACCGAGCATAGGTTATATGGCCGAGCTACAGTTACACGTGTCGTGCAGTGGTTGGTGTGTCACATAGTGGTATATCAATTGTCATTAATCGACTTGCCTCACCAACAAATCCCTTAAATGCATCTGTCATCTCACTAACACTATTAGCCAGTAAGTCCCCATTCCTTGACCTCTTCTTACTTCCACTAGGTTGACTTGTCCTGACATTATCGTTAATGGGGGATTGTGAAACACTTACAAATGGTTCCACTCTATCAAGATCGACATTAATGTTGCTTTCAGTGTCGTCACCTTATCTACAGTCTATGTCCTCCACGGCATCACACGGCCTCTCTGCCATTTCTCTGGTTACCCTATCTTTCCCAAAAATTATGCATCATTGGTCGTAATATGGAAATTGTTTGTTCCTAAGGGTTGCTGGCAGTCGGATCCTCCTATGAAATTACGTGGACAATTAGTATTAAAAATGAAGCAGTAAAAATAGTGATTGTTAAAGAATATAAATTAATATGATTACCTTTCGGTAACAATCCCAAACAGATTCAGAGAGTACTTTAATGCACTTGTGTGCATCATTCCAACCCACGCCACTACTACCTAAAGTCGAGTAGAGGCATTCGTAAGTCTTTTTCCACATTTTCAATTTAGACTCAATGTGTGGAGAGCCTCTAATGTTAGTTTCCGGGAACTCCTTATGTATCAGCCTCTCTAAAACTTGAACATATCCGGATATAAATGTCCCATTATCTACCTTCCACCCTGACCCACATAATTCATTAAGGGAAACCAATAATGATGCCTTCTCATTCCTTGTCCAAACACGACGACATTGTTTCTTGGCATTGCTTTGCCTTAAGTTGCGTTGTGTGCTAGTACCACTTTCCATTACTATATTTCACAACTTCAAAAAGTGTTATCAATAGTAACGAGCAGCATAAATTTGCAAGCATAACTGCATCTACTAGTTAAAGTACATAACAACACATCAAAGTCATCTGCATTACACGAATTGCATCTACTAGTTCAATTACAAAGAAAAAATACATCATAACAACATAGTTAAGAAATTAGGGATATTACATTGAAAATAACAATTGATTATTGTTCTCTATTTGCTAACTAATCATTAAACATTTGGACAGTCAAGTTTTCCTTCCACTGAGTCCACTCGTTGGAATTATTAATAGTATCAATCAAATCATCCCCAATTTGTGTTTGGTGGGTTGTTTCTTCCAATTGCTCTTCCATTGGATCCATACGCATTTTTCTTCTAATTAGATTATGCAATAGATAACAAGCTATAACAATTTGGCTTTGAGTTTTGATTGGATAAGACGATGCACTCTTTAAGATTGTCCAACATAATTTTAGTAGACCAAAACATCTTTCAATTACATTGCGGGCAACTGAATGTTTCATGTTGAAGAATTCTTGAGGGGTGCTAGAAGCTGACCCATTTTTCCACAATGACAAATGGTAACATTGCCCGCTGTAGATTCTAAACCAAAAACTCACAAATACACAGATGAATCTGAAATATGAGAACAAGATTCCAAGTAAAGCTGAAAGTTTTTAAACAAAAGGCAACATTCAAACCTATGAGCAATTTATGTTCATATAGAAGTAGATCCGAAACAAAAAAAAAAAAACATGCAAATACACCCCACAATCAGATATCTCAAAAGACAATTCCAAGTAAAGTAATGAAATTTGTAAAACAAATGGTATAGAGGGAACATATGACCAATTTCTAAGTTGACAATAAGTAGATTGGAAGAAAAACAACGATTCTCGACAACTCAATCACAACTATGATAAACAAGAAATCAAAAACGTTAAAAAAAAAAAATTAAAGAAAGAGGAATAGATCGGTAAGGAAACATCGATTTATGGTCGAATATTGTAGATCGGTAAGGCAAAAAATGGATTAAACTCAACTTCTTCAACTATCGTGCGAGTTGCCTCTGTCGTCTCTGTCATGCTAAACAAAACTCTACTCGGGATAAGGTTTCAAAAATGATATGAAGGGAACCAAATTTTTGATAGTTCAACCAACGTGATAGCCAATAAGTCATAAGAAACATGAAGAAAATTTGAAATATCCCCCCTCAATTTTTTTAAATTTGAAATCTTTTTATACCTTCAAAAAACAAATATTCCCTCCTTTGTCTAAAATTGTCCGTTCTTTATCCTTATTCTAACTTTAATTTGACCTCTTAATGATTCTAAACCACCAAAACAACTCATTTGAAAAGTTAATGAGATAATTTAAGAATTTAATATTCTAACACGTCTTCCATCGAGTGGCTACATTGTTTATGAGTGAGTATACACGTGCATCAATTTTATCCACAATGGTGACGGCGAGATTTGAGCACGTAACTTTTGCCTGCACTGATATCATGTTAAACCATCAATTCATCTAAAAATTTAAGGTGTTAAAGAGGTTGTAACTTGAGTATTTAATATTCTAATAGATGAAACTTTATTAAATTTTTGAAATTCTTCTGTATTGCTTAAATTTTTTTAAGGGTCTCTTTCTTTGATTGAAGGTCTTGTCTAATTTGTAAATTTCTTTATATCAATAAATTTAGTTACTTATCAAAAATATTATCAATCAATATTAAATTTTTACATTTCATTAATTTTTAAATTTATGACTGAATATTTAACAAATAAAAAAAAAATCCCCCTAATATAGATTCTTGGCCCGTTTCATTATTTAGCCTAACAGCATGAAATAAGAAAAAGAAAAGAAAAACATCGTCTTAGTTATGTGAGTTAATGGGATAAAAAGAGAAATCACTTGTAAAAAAAAAAAAGAGTAAAACGGGTAGATACTAATTTTCCAATCTGTTTCCCGGTTTACTCCTAAGATTAAAATGAGTCCAAACATGGGTTGAGAGACTCTTTTTTTTTTTCTTCGATTTTAAACAAAAACATGAAATAATATTAAGATCATTAATGAGATGTTATGGTACTTCCATGAGGACAGCTAAATTATATTTTTCTAAACAAATGACAGATAAGTTAACTAATAATGTTGAAGGCTTTATTAAGTAAGCTGTAACCCACTCGACGGGATAAAACAAAAACATTTATTGTATAAGCTATTTAGTCACAAGGACAGCTTAGTACAATCCTATATAATATTTCTTAGTAGATTAACTTAGTTGGCAATGAGGGAAAAAAAAAAAAACCCTCATTCCTCTTCTTTGGGATCTGAGATTCAAACGTTAAGAGGGTTATTACATACTAAACAATTGGAATAACACATCAACATGTACCCTAAGTCTAAACAAGAGGAACAATGCGTGCATGAAAAACATTTTTTATTGGGAAAATATTATAATAAGGAAAGAAATTTAGTAAAAGAGTAATACTGCAAAATTTCATTATTATGTATATCAAAATTTGACATATGTCATATGTTTCATATCATGACACATCACTTATTTCACATATCAATTTTTTGTTTTTATACAATGATGAGAGAGGAAACTCAAATTCACGTCAACTGCATAAGAAAAATATATTTGCATCACTTGAATAGGATCTCAGTCTCACATATCAAATTTTAGCATGCATAATTATAGAATTTTTCGATACTACTTCACCACTAAACCTTTCTTTTTATTCTTATAGCTGGTTTCTCTATCTTAAAAGTACATTTATTTGATTTTGTATAATTAGATTAAGGCTTTGTTGAGCTCGGTTGTAATATGAATTTGAATATGGTGTTAGAACTTTTTGAGATGTGGAGGAGAAAAGGATGGATAATTTGGGATATTTATTTTTAAGAAGTTGGCCATTTAATCAATTTTTATATGCTTGGCTAGAAAATTGACAAAATTTTTGAGGAAAATGCAATCAAATAATTAAATTTCCTACAAATCAAGAGGCAAATGCAACTTGAAATTCATCAATACATATAAAGTTGGAGTTTGTGTCAAATAATTTTCCCTAAATCTTCTTAAATATCACAATTTGTTTTGCTTTGGATTCTTTTGAAAGAACTTTATTGGAAGGATACTAGTAACATTTTTCAATTTATAGTGATAAAAAAATTTATTGATGCTTTTATCAGTGTATTGTAACAATTTTATTAGAACAATAGTAGCTAACTCTTTCTATTATTGTGTAATACTATTAGATTAGCAATACAACTATCCTTTTAACTAGGAAAATTTCTATTGGGTCTTCTCCTCTTTCCTTTCGTACTCCAATTCACATAACATGTGAATGTGATTGTGATTGAAATGCGAGAAGAGAAAAACCCTAGAGAGAGTGCCAATGTGGCTCCCTTTAATTAATGGTAAAGTAATATTATAATTCATTAATTAAACCATATGACAGTAAGGGTGGGGGCTAAAGAAAAGTCAAATCTTGGGCAATGAGCTTATTACTTTTAGTCTTATGCTGCCAAACAAAGGCACTTACTTTTTTTTTTTTTTTTTTTTCCTCTTTATTATAGAAATAAAAAAATATATGACATCCTTGGTGGTGGAGAGGATGGGGTATGCAAGTTGCCACAGGGAGAAGACAAATTTGTTATTTTATATTTTTTTTTATTAAGATAGAAAATTCTAAATCTAAGTAATGATATTTATAAGCTGTGTGTGTGTGTAATGGAATCATGAGAATAGAACCCTATTTGTAGATGAGATGGTCCAGTCTTAGAATTTAATACTTTGAGAATTATTCAAGGAGTTGAGAGAAGGGTTTCAAGTAATATGGTCCAATGTAATCTTATCATTAAGATTTTGCCCAATAAAGTCCCTCTATTATGTCCTTTCATCTAATGGACCCATTCGCATTTAGGTATGTGTCCACTTCACTTGTGAAGAACATATACTATATATATATATATATATATAAATTACAATCAATCAATCAATTTAACAATCTAACAGATTAAAATCAAAAATCAATCAACATAATTAATTCTATACAAAATCAAAATTAAGCGCTTTTCAAATATAAGTTCTGAAAAGTAACCCAATTCAATTCATGATTGTGTAAAAATAATAATAATATCATCTTAATAAGATAATAAGACTTGAACTTATGACTTTTTTTTAGAGAGAGAGCACTAGGCTAGCCTAGCCCTAGTTGTTCTTGAGTAATCTATTTTCGTGAGCTACAGAGACACACACGAAAAAAACAAAAACATGAACATATATTAATTTTGAAATTTAAAGTATAAGTTGAAGATTTGAATAAAGTTTGAGATTGTCTATAATTGGACGATTTGAATGGGGGTTCAAATTGTCAATTATCATTTTAATGGCGCCAAGTTCTAGTTCAGAGAATCAGTTTTCATGACTTTTAATGATCGACAGTAATATTTTTCATAATAAATATTTAAAAAGAAAAAAGAAAAAAAGAAAGTGAAATTTCAAGAGTAAGGGAAATAATGCATGTTAATAAAGTGTCCCGCTTAATATTCTATATAATTAGAGTAATGTAAAAATTAATTACGAATTGGAAGTGTTATCGGAGAAATTTAATGACAAACAAGAATAAGAATAAAAATCATGACGAGATTAGAACTGATTTCTTTGTCTAGTCAATTGAAAAAGTTAAGAAAAGATGCTTCAAAATTTTAGCAATAATTTGGAGAACTTTATAATGATCCAATGTGCCATCATTAACCAAGGTTTAATGTAGACTAACAAATGAAAATGTTATTATTTTTTATTGAAAAAGGTTCCCGCCATATCTATAAATTCAAAATAAATAAATAAAACTCACCTTAAGTTACAAATTATATCCACCCTTTCTTGTACCATGATGCATTAGGTTACTTTTACCCTCATCAAAATCAACTTGTCCAACATAATCAATAGCTTTTATGTTGATTGGAAGGAAGAAAGAATTAAGTTTTTTTTTTAAAAAAAAAAACTTTAAACTCACGTTAAAATGTTTTTACTTTGTTATTTTAAACTATGATAAAAGCTATCACATAATTAATTTAGTACTTAACTCGACTTCTTTACGGTTTTACTAATTTTTTCCTTTTCGAAGTTAAATTAATGAAAATGAACACTAACTTTGTTTCCTAGCATCAATTTCAATACTCCTATTTGCCTTTGTTCTTGTACTCTAAATTTTTCTATTCTTTATTAAAATGGTAGTAGTATATGCAAGTATCCCATCTTATGCATATATATGTATTGTACCAAGGGGTTACTCCATATGTTTGCTTATGAGCCCTCTTTTTAGGCTAAACTCCATAATTAGCGGTTAACAAGGGGTTACAGTGCCCGAAGAAAATTGAAAAGTGGGAATAAGGATGGCATATGAAATTGGCAAGCAAAAGTTTTGAAAAGGGTGGATCTTTAAAAAGCCTGTTATACAAAAGAAAGTTCTTAATGAAGGATTTGATGGGTTAGTTAGCCTAAATCAATAAAAGAGACATGTTTTGACATTTTTATATTTACTAGAATGAAGATAATGTTGGAATATGATAAAAGAAAGAGAACACATGAAGAAAGGGCCAAAAGAACCCTCCACTTGGTCACCATCACGGAGGTCAGAGATACAACAGCTTCTTTTAAGGATTAGATTTGAATCCAATGTTCATTTTTAGACTTAAAAAAAAAAATTAACAACAAAAACCAGCACAAACTCAACCTATATAATTTACAGTGTTACAAGTTAAAACAACCTTTTTATGTATAATAATAACATTTTCAAAGGACTAATGGTACATACTTTTTAAGTGGTACAATTACAGAGGAGTTTTCTACCATTGATGTGGTAAAGAGAAGGAAAATATGGGAGCTCAATAAATCATCACCCCTGCTGCTGCTTCTTCTTCTTCTTTTTTCGGAGGTGGGGATGGGGAGGGAGGAATTTGCTTGAATTTTCACCTATTGCTTGCTCAGCTCATTGCCCTCTTTTATACTCGTCTCTACCCCTCCAATTGTACTAAAACTTGCATCATCGGCAGCAATGGTTGACACGGAATCAAGCCCAGAACCCGCTTGGATTGCTTTAAACATTGCCATGACTTCAATCATTGTGGGACGTCGTGATGTTCGATCATCCAAGCAAGCAGAAGCTACCTTTAAGTGTTGTCGAAGCTCAATCTCTAAGCTTGGGTCCTCTTTCAATAGCTCGGGATCAAAAACATCACTTATTCTCGTTTCGGCATGCTGCTTCACCCACCCCACAAGATTATTGTCACCAAAATCAGCTGAATCTGTTGGCTGTCTTCCAGTTAGCAGCTCGAGCAAAACTACACCATAACTGTAAACATCACCTTTGGCTGAGCATCTGAAGCTCTGGTAGTATTCAGGAGGGACATAACCAGGAGTGCCTGCTAATGTGCTGACACTCAAGTGGGTGTCCATTGCACTCATGAGCCTTGCCATACCAAAATCAGAGACCCTGGCTTCCAAGTTTTCATCAAGCAAAACATTGCTCGACTTCATATCCCTGTGAATTATATGTGGAATGCAGTTGTGGTGAAGGAAAGCTAATCCCCTTGCAGCCCCAATGGCAATCTTCCTCCTTGCAGCCCAATTTAGTTTAATACCAATTTTCTTTGTGTCATGTAAAACGTCTTCCAGGCTTCCATACTTCATGTACTCGTAAACCAGGAGTCGTTCCTCTCCCACCTTGCAGTAGCCCAAAAGGGGAACTAGGTTTCGGTGCTTAATTTTCCCAATGGTTTCCATTTCAGTAGTGAATTCCCGATCACCCTGCCCACTAATATGTATTAGTTTCTTGATTGCTACAATGCTTCCATCTTTCAATTGAGCTTTGTATACATCACCAAATCCACCAGAGCCTACAAGATTGTCATTGTGGAATCCATTCGGTGGCTTCCAGAAGATCTGCAAAAGTGAGCTTCCGAAGAGGCTTTTCAAATGTGGCGAGGTTGATGCTCAATGCCTCGCGAGCAGTGGTTAGCTTCCAGTTGGTATTTGCAGTACCTGAATGGGAATGACCTTCAATATATGCATCAAGTGCAGCATCCTTCTCTTTCCTCCTTTTCTTATTGGTCTCAATAGCAACTATAATCAAACCAAAGATGCAGAATAGTGAGAACAATAAACCCATTGCCACGCTCCCGGCAAGGGATGCTTGTCTCCTGTGAGACTTTTGCTGGCTGTTTGGACTTGAGACAGAATCCGACTTACAAGCAGGAAGAGGGTAATCACAGAGCGAATTATTTAGGAATCCACTAACCGGAAGCGTATCAAATGGAGGCGATTGAGGAATCATTCCAGAGAGATTGTTGTTGGACAGATTAATCTCTCCAAGCAATGTAAGGCTAGTCAAGGATGGTGGAATCGACCCATTAAGCCGATTATACGAGAGATCAAGAATGGCAACATTCCTCAAGCCTCCAAGCTCTTGAGGAATGGGACCAGAGAGATCATTATGCCCCAAATTCAATATGGAGAGGTAGTACATGGACCCAAGCTCCTTGGGAAGACTACCCTCCAACCTATTGTAAGACAGATCAAGAAAAATCATGGACCCATTTTGATTGAAAGTTGGTTGAACAAAACCTCCATAAACTCTAGTGAAATTGCAGGGATGCCTGGAGGAGATTCTGCTCAACTGCTCCTGCCTGATTCCTCCAAACTCCAGCAAATTCCCTGCTCCATGACACTGCTTACTACCATCATTCTTGATATAGGCATAACGCTTCCCGGTGAGCTTTGCCACCGCGATGCTGCCAGATTGTTTGAACAAAGCAGGTGGGATAGTCCCATTTAACGAATTGGTACTGAGATCCAACCATAACAGATTACGGCAATCCCCGAGCTCTGCCGGGATGCCGCCGGAGATGGAGTTGTTTCCAAGTTTGAGGATTGCTAGATTAGCCAAACCACCAAACGAAGCCGGAATCTGACCACTCAACCGGTTGTTGGACAAAGAAATCCAATTCAAATTGGAACATTTGCTTAGACTAGCTGGGATTGTCCCCGTCAATTCGTTGAAATCAAGAATCAAATTTTCGAGCGTTCGGATGTAGCTCAGCTCTTGTGGGATCTCCCCATGAAGGTCATTCAACCAAATGATCAAATCGCGAAGGTTGGACAATGAGCCCAAGCTAGAAGGGATTGTCCCGTTGAGGAAATTAAAGCTGAGATCAAGCGAAACCAATTGCGAACAATTGCTAAGACTCTCAGGAATTGGACCGTTGAAAAGGTTGTTCTGAAGATACAGCACTTTCAAGCTATTTCTTGGGTCTGGACAGAGCCCCAATGGAATGTAACCGGAAAGACTATTAGAACTCAAATCCAACGTCTCCAAATTGGTCAACTTCAGCAATGAATCGGGAAAATTACCCTCAAATTTGTTGAATGAGAATACCATAGCTTTCAAATTGGTCAGCTTGAGAATGGTATCAATTGGTAACTCACCCGAAAAGTTGTTGTTGGAGATGTCAAGAGATTCCAAATGGGAACATGTGCCAAAGCTTTCAGGAACAGTTCCAGACAAGTTGTTTGATGAAATATCCAACACTATCAAACTCGTACACAGATCAGTAACATGTGTAGATATCTCGCCGTGAAAATCATTGCCAGAGATATACAAGAACTGCATGGCTCCACTTGGAAGTGCGGGAATGGCGCCGGTGAACTGGTTTTTGGTCAGGTTCAAGAAACTGAGGCTCTTACAGCTCGAAAGGCTGGTGCTAATGTCGCCGGATAATTTGTTCGACGACAAATCGAGATGCTGTACATTTAAGCAGTCACCGAAGGAAGGAAACGTGGTGTTGAAATTGTTGCCGGAGAGATCTAAATACTGCAAGCTCTTGCAGTCTGATACCGGAAGAGCTCCGGCGACTTTGTTCCCCTTCAGCGACAAGTACTGAAGGTCACCACAACCGCTGGAGAAGAGCCACGGGACGACGTCCTGGCCGGAAATCCGATTGTAGGAAAGATCCAGAACCTGTAAATTGAGGCGCAGGCCGACGGCGTTACCGATTGTGAAGTCGAGAGAGTTCTTGGAGATGTTAAGAGACTTCAAGCTCGAGCAACCGGCGAAGCTCGAGAGGTCGGCAATCGGGCCTGAGAGAACATTTTCGGCCAGATCTATGTAGCTCAGCACCGCACTGCATTGAGATTTTGCAATTGAAGAGACTGAACCGTTGAGGTTGGTGTTTTTTAGCGAAAGGCTCTCCAAATTGGATAGAGTTATCAGAGACGATGAGACGGAAGCAAAGTCGAGGTTCAGATGAACATTACGTAGATCTATGGATGATACTCTGGAGTTTCTGCACGAGACTCCGGAGAAGTTGCAGGGGTTGCTGTTGGGCAGCCAGTTTGGGAGTGTATTTGGGTCTGGAAGTGAAGCTTTGAAGCTCAGAAGCTGTTGTGAGTCCTTGTAGAGTCCATTACTGGATTCTGATGAAGCTTTTAGAGAAGGAAAGGACAAGGGTAGGAGTATGAGGATGTGGTAGAGAGAGAAGAAGAGCTTGTTTGAGCTAAAAGAGTGGTGACAGTGAAAACTATTGAGAGTATTCATCTTCAATTCAAGGGACTGGGTATCATAGGTTCTCATTCCAGTTCTGCCATTAGAGAGACACAGAAAGTTCAGCTGTTTTAGAGAGAGAAAGTGGGATTTGTGAATGTAGAGAGGGAGAGGGAGAGGGAGAGAGGGTGATGAGAGTCAAAAGACATAGTAAGGAAGGTAAGAATGGTATATATCGGAGAGGGGACGAAGGGGGAGTGGACACAGCTGTTGCTCACATGGCCATGTGACCCATCCATCGCCTAATTTCTCTCTCTCTATATAATTTTGTCTCTCTCACTAAAACAATCTGTTTGTCTCGCTAGGTTTCGCGTACGTGTGACTAAGGATGGATGGATGGATCCATCACTGTCTATTTTAATGGAGATTCCATTGCCTTAATTAATTGTCTTTGTTCACCATCACTATGATTAATTAAGGCAAGTGATTACTATAATTTATACATCTTCTACTTTAGTTTCTCTCTCTTTGTTTCATGAGTAATGAATCTTTGGAATTTGATTGATACCATACATCACTCCACCATGCGATGCATGTGTGTGATATGCATGTACAATGTTTTAAAATTTGGACTGGACTGATCAGTTCAATTTGTTGAACCATCGGCCGGTCTACAAAACAATCCGATTTAACTCATAAACTCATTTTAAATTCAAAATCGTTCTAAAAATAGAAAACGGGTAAAATTGAATAATAAAAAAATAAAAAATTTCAAAAGTTTGAGAGATTTTCATTGTTTGTTATGAGGTCATTGGCAAAATTGCATTCAGGTAGCAGGGTGGTGTGAGTTAGAATCTTGAGAATCAACTTCAAATTAAATCCCATTTATCAAAATTTCTAGTATAAATGGAAGAAATAAAATGTAAAACTAAAGATGTGAAAGGAGAAATGATTGTATGGACTACAAGCAATGATAAGGAGTTTAAGATACATTGAATTAATGTAGAAAACTTCTCTCTCTGTGGTAGAAGTGTAACTCTTCTTAAGACATCTCAACCTCTTTAGATGGCGAAATTATTAGTTGGGCCATTCCAAAATTAACTAATCACCTCTAATATGGATTAAAAGAGGCAAAGATGCAAAGAATGAAGGAAGAGCTCATAGTTGGATTGTAACTTCATACAAGTCAAGTTGGGCTGAAGATTGGGATTGCAAAGAGCTGAACTCAAGCTCTATGTCCTATTCAGGACAGAGCTCCTCTTGATTCTCCAAAAGGTTTGGATGAATTCCAACCCATTTTTATTTATATAAATGGCTTAGATTTGTCTGACCATTTTCAAGGCAGTTAAATGGTCTACATCTCAAGTGTCTAGTGGGATACAGAGAAATATATGGGTTTTTGATGAGAGCTAGGCCAGGCCTGGTTGAAACTACCTAATCAAAGGTCTAGCTATATTGGATAAGGTAGGGGTGTCAATTCGTATTATTGTGTCGTGTTCGAGTTGTGTCAAGGCATACATATTCGAAAATATGTATGAACCCAAACCCGACACTATTAACTAATCGTGTCAATTTTTAAAACCCAAACCCAACCCATTTATTAAACAGGTTACACGTGTTGACACACTTAACCCGTTTATTTTATTTTAATTTTTATTTTTTAAACAAAAAAATTTACCTATCTTTTAATTTGCATAGATAATTTTTAAGTTTAGTAACTTTAGGATATGGGCCAAATCAAAGTAGAAACCTCTTTTATAAATAAAAAATCTTAAAATCTTAATAAATATTTGATGTGAGATCGATGAATTACCTTAACTCATAATATATTTTATAATTAAACGTGTTAAGTCGTGTTAAACGAGTTGACATTAGTAAAATCCAAACCCAACCTGTTTATTAATCGTGTTATACATGTCAACCCGTTTATGACCCAAACTCATTTATGCTAAACTCAAATCCATTAATTTCGTGTCGTGTTCAAGTCGTACTGTCTTGTCGTGTTAAAAATTGACACCCCTAGGATAAGGTTAAAAGTAAGAATTGAGTAATCAATTAACCAACAAAAAAAAAAAAAACAAAAAATGGATAAATTATACTTACCTCTCCTTTAGTTTTTGACAATTGTAGATAACTTCCTTATGATTGTTAAAATTACATTGTACTCCTTCTGGTTTTAATGTCGGTAATACAGATGATCCCTTACCGTGATTAATCGTTAGTTAACTTAACAGAACTTGATAATATCAACACTATTATTCAAATGCCAATTTTGTCCCTTAAAATAATAGAAGGATAATATTATCATCAAAGAATAATTTAAAAGTACAAATTTACTCTTAATACAACTACGCAATTAATGTCGTAGTCTTATATTAATCATTTGTGTATTAGGTAGTTAAAGTAAGACTGCTACTACACATTTGAGATCTTGTTTTTGGATCTAAAATTTGTAAAAATTGTTCCATGAGCCCATCACACGATACTGACGGTTTTTATAATTTTAGTATTTTGTAAGATTCACGTAAAAATCATTGTAAAACTAAAATTATAAAATCCATCACACACATTTTATGCATAATATTACACATAAATAAGACTACTATAACTTTATTAACCAACAGAACTAGCAAAGATTCAATATAATTGTACTATGAGACTTGAGATCAAATCCAATCTTCATCTAGATTGGAAGGTTTTATGGGTATTAGGAAGGGCTATCCTTATTATGTAACAGCTCTTGAACCAAATGAATAAAACAACTATACATATATATATATATATAATATTGTACCTGAATAGCACAATATAAAAGTAATTGAAATTATTTTTCAATATTAAAGAAAGAAAAATCATAAACTTTTAAATTAAAAAAAAAAAGGCCATGTACTTTAATGATCCATGCATAATTGATTCAAATCAAAAGTGAAAAAAGGCCAATATAATCCTAATAAACTACATACTTATTTGTTAAATTCAAATATAAGTAGAGAATTTTGATCAATTATTGGATCATCATGTGTTGTAGCCTTGCTTAAAGTTTGCAGAATCCTTGAGGGTGAGCCGCGGCATCTTCTGCAATTGACAACCAAGGGAATAGTGAAATCATTTCATTCCTGTTAAAAACTTAGAATATCGTTTAACGGAATATTCCGTGTATGCTCTTGTGACAGTACACTTCAAAATTATTATTTTCAATGCTATGTTTTATATACTATTTTTGAAAATGCCGCATAGTAATAAATCAAATTAGAAATACTTATAGCATTTTTTTAGGTATATAAATGGATAAGTTAATTTTTAAAAGTAAATATAATAATTTTTATAAGGGTAAACTATACTGAACCTCTCATGATATTTTTAAAATTATACTAATCTCTAGTATTTATATTGATAAACTATAAATATTCTCTTCTAATCAATTTTTTTTTTCAAAGTAGCAAAACTTTTTCCTTTCATTTTTTTTTTCAATTTTGACCAATTTTTTCTAAGCTTGTTTTAAATATTTTTTTATTTTATATAAAACTAAATTTAAGGTAAATAATTTATTTTTATTTTATATAAAAATAAATATAAGTTTTTTACAATATTTATTTGGAAATGAAAAAAAATCTATAAAATTAGTTAAAATTGAAAAAATTGTAAAAAAAAAAATTGGATAAGTTTGACTTTTGACATTTTTTTAAAAAAATAAATATTTATAATTTATCAGATAAAAAAAAAAGTGACTGTAATTTTCAAAGAAAGCAGTATAATTTATTTTTTTACAAGTAGCATAAAAAAACAAAATTCCAAAAAAGCTTCCATTTGTGTGACGTGGATATCAAGCTTTTTGACTGTGTTATCCAGGTTGAAGATATGAGGGTTATTTTAGTCATTTCTCTATGATTTTGTCGTATGTGATCAGGACAGAAAATACTCGTACGTATTAACATTGAAGGAGCTGTCGTTGTTGTTATAAAGCCATCTTTTTTTCATTTTTCATTTTTATTGTTTTGGGGATTGGAGGTGTTTGGTAATAAGTAGGGCTCCAAACTTAGTTCAATGGGCCAATGTGGGCCTACTGGGCCAAACAACTTTGGGCTGACTTAAATTTGAATTAGAACCAAGTCATTAGGCTTGATTTAAGTTGGATATGGACTTAATTAATTAAGATTTGGACTTGAGGCTATCTTTAAATAGCTTAACTTTGCTAAACCCATGAAAAATTAGAGAAGGTATTAATTTAAGACTATCATCTTAAACCTAGATTGAAATGGAGAGACCTATTGACGGGTAATTGAATGATTTTATCTTCTCACATGCTACGAGTTGGAGTGCGACTCACTCGATACAGGAGGAACCCAAAATTCATGAGTCAAAATTATGCCAAATCGAGAAACTAAAAATATGTGGTTAATCCAATTCCATGACTGTAAATTAGGAGATTGATCCATTTAAACTAGTTCATCAATTCCTCAAGGTAGAGAGAGAATCATTCAATGTATAACAACTTCAATGATATTGTACAATGTAGGGTTAAAGGGAAATGTTCCTTCCTCACCTCTTTATACATTTCTTTTTTTGTTGCCTATAATAATAGATACATAAATGCATATGTATAGGTGGGTGGATGAATTATTGTACATTTTCTGCAAAACATGATGTAACGACTGCATCAAGCATCATACTTTTTCTACTTCACATCCATAAAATTTTTTTTTTTTTTGATGGCCAAATGGCAGTAGTTCCCAAAGAGTGGTCTGGTAATCAGTTTTTACAGTTATTTGGATCTTTTCTTAGCGTAAGGAGAGTCCAATTTTAACATTGCTAATCATACTCTCTCGCGTACGAAGGAATTACACTCCCTGTTCCTTACTGACACTTGTGTTAGCCGTTTTTCGTTTTTAACTTCTTACGGATACTGTTTCGATGTTACGCACATTGTGAAGCAGTCACGTCAATGTTTTATTTAGATTTTGCCACGTGTCAATCATATATGGAGTATTTTAATGTTTTACGCACGCACGTCAGATGGTCTCACTTGCTCTTTTGAAATTCCTCTTAGATGAGGCTGTATGAGTGTCTGTCTGTCACCATCTCTCTCTCTCTCTCTCAAACATATCATATATGCACATCTCTCTCTCTCTAAAAATATATCATATAGCCCTTCCGTTTCAAAATAATTGTTTTTTTTTTTTTTTTTTTTGAACATTTTAACTTTTTTAAAAGTATTATTTTATTATTTTAAAATTATTTAAATTTTTCATATTATTTTCATTTAATTATAAATCATGTTCATATTAGGTGTAATAAAAAATAGTTTTAAAAATTTATAACTTAAAATTACATTAACTTTTCAAATAAAATTCTTAAAATAAATAATAATAAAAAATTCTTAAAATGAGACAGGAAGAAACATTATATACATATCTTTCTCTTTCTAAAAATATATCATATGTCTACATAAAATAAAATAAAAAATTCTGATGTGAGTCGTGATTAGATAAATGCGCGTGTGATTGCCTATAATACAAATCAAATTATAAATATAAAAGATGGTAACATTTTTAAGATATATATATATATATATATATATATATATATATAAGAGGCCCACACATGCTATCATTCCCAAGTGCCCTACCTACTTTGATGATCTTCTCATCCGTTTTGAATATATGGCACTGAAAATTTTGGGGAGAGATGGGTTAAGGGAAGGGTGGGGATGATGAAGTGGAGGGACCCACAAGCTGCCCATGTCCAGCATGCTGACGTGTCCCAACCACACACGTAGAATGGTTGTACCTATCAATCACGTTGATTACTCGTCACCGACAACTTATCCCAACCTATCACTGTTACTCTAGTAAAATGACTATTCCCCACAAACCAACCCGCATGTGAATACTATGGTTGCTACTGGCACTCCCACATTGTTAAAACTTCAAAACGAATTTTACATTTTATAAATTAGATTATTAAATTATTTTCGCACACCCATAAACTCATTTTTAATTAATAATAATTTATTTATTAAAACAAAATTGCTAACGACACTCTATTAAATGATTGAATCTCAAGTTCCCAACCCTGCATGTACTTTAGTCATATCTCTCGTGCTTTCGGCAAGTTTGGATAAGCAAGAAAAAATTAAGATTTCAAAAAAGCTTAATTAAAATATCTGTTAGATTTCAAAAAAGCTTAATTAAAATATCTATTTTAAGTTCAACGTAGTTTTAGAAAGTACATGTCATAAGCTAAATGAAACACTTAATTTATTAAAAAGAAGAAATTAATTTTGAGCTTAAAAATACCTATTTTCGAAATCTACTAAACTGAACTCAACACACACTTAACTTGTTTTGAGAAGTTTATTAAGTAATTAATTGATAATAAGTTTTTGAAATCCAATTTCAAACCGCACTCATTGATAACAATTTTTTTCGTTAAATTAAGATGATGTTTTATTAAGTTGATCAAATTTATTATAAATGCCTCCAATTAAATATTTTGATGACCCGTGTGATTTTTATCATAATTACATTATTTATCATGGATGATAAAATTGTAAAGAGAGTCACCTAACATCAAATAATTAAAATATCTGCATCTTCATAACAAAGTGAGAGAATTAAGACCCACTTAAACATCACACGTGCACAAACAAGAGCACGGAATTATTGGAGAGAGGTATATAAATGTGTGAGTATATATATATATATATATATATATAGAGAGAGAGAGAGAGAGAGAGAGAGAGAGAGAGAGAGAGAGAGAGAAAAGGGGTGTCCCGCTAATTGAGTAGTTAGCTTACATTAGATGCAGAGTTGGGGGGTGGAGGAGAGAGAGAGGGGGTTGCGTGGGATGAGATAGGAAGATATATACAAATGATGATAGTAATAATTAATGAAAGATTACATTATTTAGTTGTGTTCATGTTGGTTGGAGAGAAAGGGTGTGGGTCACATTTTGTTTTTGGTCTTCTTTGTAACAATTGGCAAGTACAAAACAGAGATGAGAATGAAAACCAATGGCACACGAGAGAGAATGACTGACGCTACCAATTTATTTTCATACGAATCTTATATATATATATATATATATAGAGAGAGAGAGAGAGAGAGAGAGAGAGAGAGAGAGAGAGAGATAGTAGGGTCATCTATACAATTGTAACACAAAGCTTCTTAAGGGCCAGCTCTGTTCAAGATTTAATGAATCTCACCCACAAGCCCAGCCTGTATGCAGCTCAGAGAGAAGAGAGAGAGAGAGAGAGAGAGAGAGAGAGAGAGAGAGAGAGCCATAAATACTAAAAAAAATATAGCTGTTATCAACATATTACTACATAATGTCACACAAATAGATCGAAGAGAACTTCGGATTAATCGGAACCCTTGATCGATTAGGGTACCACACCTTCCTAAAATAACATGTCTCTTTTCATATTATTTTTTTTTGGAAATAAAACATGATGATATGCATATACAATTACAATTCTGACTTGACTTCATAAAACTTTTTTTTTTTTTTTTTAATTTTAT
Organism: Nyssa sinensis; assembly: GCA_008638375.1. Lineage (NCBI taxonomy): Eukaryota > Viridiplantae > Streptophyta > Magnoliopsida > Cornales > Nyssaceae > Nyssa > Nyssa sinensis. The sequence continues at coordinate 21,550,523 of CM018032.1, forward strand.
CAAAATTTATATCTATAAGAAATTGTCTTATATATATATATATATATATATATATATCAGTATAGGTTGAGACATGAGAACAAATTATGGGCTCCAGAGGCAGCTGTATCTTCACCAACCAAATCTTTTGGAAATACAGAAACAGAAATATTCTTATTATAGGTAAAAACTTTCTTTCCTCTTTTTCTGATGATGAAAATGTTGATGCAGCAACTCAAGATCCAAAACAATAACAGAAGCATGAAATCTAAGCTTAGCTTGGATAAATAATTGTTCTTTACTAATATTTGGAACAAGTATTTCAGGGGGTCAAAAAGAAAAAAAGTACTCCACTCCGAAATACCAAAAACATAACTCATTTTCCATTTCTGAAAAAATGTAGTAGATAATCACAAGGAACACACAATCAATGATGGATGCCATTTCCAATAAAAAACCCTAAGGAGCATCTGATCAATCAGGGCTATTAATGCATATAGTTTTTCAACACATGAATGAATAGAGATAATTCCAAACTCAATAAAGAGGCCCCCACAAGGCTATTATAGAGCACATGCACGTGTGCAGCAGCAGCAGCAGCAGCTACCTACCAAACACAATCAAAATATATCTAACATTAACTCTAGTTTTCACTGTTTCCATGAATGCCTACCTCATTCCCCATATCTCTAAATCACCAGCTTCTTCTTCTATCACTACTCTGCCTTTCTTTTCTCATCATCTCTCTAAACTAAACTGGGAGTGGGACCACAATTAAAGTCTCATAAAAGAAGCTACTGTACAGTTTCAATTTCCAGGATTTCTCCTATATTAGATCCATCTAACCATTATATTTGCATTTAATATGCTGTTCAATGGATTACACACACCAATTATTTAATGCCCACCTAACACTACACTACAGTGACTACACTACCAAAATCAAAACTTGAGAGTGCAGTCTGATCATATGAATTTGACTATATTTCACAACAGTAGTTCCATATATTGCATCTCAATGTCTAAGCAAAACAAGGGCATATCACCATTCCCTCATCATACTTCTCTCCTATAAATTCAGTTATTGTCTGCCCTTTTTTGGGTTATCTATATATATATATATCATAATTTTCTCTTACATTATCATGCAGCAAGTTTGTAGACAAGACAATCAGACCAAAATTCTACAGTAAGTTTAAAGCATTTGTAATTTCACCAGAAAGGGAAAAGAAAGAGGAGATGCACAAATGGCTTGAAATAAATTACTATAAAAGATGATTATGGAATGACAACTTTTATGGGTAACTTGCACCCTATTTAACATTATTCATCCCTAAAATAAATTCAAGAACATGAGATAAAGAACTATGAGGGAAAAAAAATAATTATTATATATAAAGAAACAACAGATTTGACCTTTATGACATAATGAACCTGACCCTTCAGATGTAAGGGGACTCGTCAAATCAGCTGCGCTAAGATGCTCAAATCTCTTGAACTCTAAACCTTCTCTTCAAGTGCTCCAGATTCTAGTAATCCATTCTGTTTCTCAGGTTTGTTGCTTGGGATAGAATAGTTCACACGTTCCTTTCCTCCAGGCTTAGACGAGGCATTACCGTACCAAATCATTCCCATTATGGCAATGACCATACCTAGAACTACATGTATATTGAGACCCTCTTTCCCAAAGAAAAGGAATCCTAAGATCAGAACGAATATTGTCTTCATATGGCCAATCACTTGGAAGGACACGGCTGTGAATCTGCCAATGCAAATGAATTGGCTCAGATTGGTCCCTATCGCAATGGTGCATGATAGGACTATGAGAAACTGCAAAGGAACACAAATAAACAACATGTGAGCATATGGACACACAAACAGCCAAAACAAATCCAGCAGGACCACACTCCAATCGGTCCTCCAATTCAACATCAGGGCTGGCAGAATATCTTACTTTTGGAATAACTCCCCTCCCATTCTGATTTTGAGAAGATATATGAATGGACAGTTGTGCCAAATTTTCTTTCCTCATAGAGGTATTCCATGGCATGTATGCTATAAGAATAAGAAGATGCCTATGTACATATGTATGTTAAACAGGCACCTTTCAAGGATACACAGAAATGCAAACCCCTTGCATAGAAGCAAAGATAACTTTGTCTTGTGCATCTCCTGTGTTTTGTGCACATATCTACAATGAGTCAATGACTCTTGCATATGAACTTTAGACTAGAAAAATGGATTCCGAGGCATCATGACTAGGAATGTGTGACACATTTTAATTAGTGGAGGATCCATCACCTATATGGTCCTGACTTGGAGGAATTTTATTTCTATCCTTCAACTGTAAGAGATTTTAAGTGTGTCCAGGTTTTAAAAAGTTGTACACTTCTCGGGGCCATTTCACAATCCTTGAGTGGGTAAAGGTATATAATATAGATAATTTCAGACCACTTGAAAAGCAATTGGCGGTGTCACCTGTGAGTGACATGGAAGAATAGGCAATAAGAAAATCCCACCTAAGCTGTTGAAAGCTTATGAAAATTCTCAACATCTCAGAGAAAGTGATTTCTAAAAGGTCTTGGGTTCAAGTCCTGGTTTGCCCGATGTGCATGGCTTGTGGGTGGTTGCGCACATCTAGTGTTTAGTGCATTCCTGGTTATAAAAAAAAAAAGGTGATTTACAAAGGGTGCATTATTTGTGTCCCTGTTTTGGTCAAAAGGGGCTTCACCCCTATTAAAAAATTTTGCAATTGCCTAGGATTAAAATATCAGTTACAATAAAAACCGTGACTTTTATCCGATAAAATATCAACTTAATAAAATATCACAATTATAATAAAATTATGATATAGAATCAGTAAATATCACAATTATGGTAAAAACCATGACTTATCAAGAACAATTATTTAATTCCCTCTAAGAACTGGAGCCTGTCTGGCCAAAAGGGGAACACAAATAGCACCACCATTTATAAAATAGTTCTGAACCAAAATTCATTTTTTTTCTTTTTAATTCCTAAATATGATTTAAGCAAGAGTCTTATGGTTCCCACTAAAAAAGAACATCTTTATTGAAGAAATGCATCAATGGTGGAAGCTACAGAAGAATGGCCAAAAGCACGAGTATGGCTGACTCCAAAAGTTGGATCAAGAAATGAACAGACTCTACACATAATACATGTTCCTTGCATATCATATATTATATGGTACAATCTAAACATGAAAAGACCATTATATACTGTTGGTCCCGCCGATGCGGTGTATTGAGAGGGGTGAACCAGATACAAACCTAGACTCTGGCATTATGCACACAAAGTAGCAAGCCTTAGACTCAAAGACCCATATTGTCAGGCCGGTAGCCTGAGCTTTTAGCATTGCACCAAGCAGTGGGCCCTATAGTACACTCTAAACATAAAATGTGTTATATTGTACCATACTATCAGTTGCACTATACCAGAAAAATGATGCAAGTTTTAAAAGTGAAATACAATCATAGGCATGATTAGAAGCCTATTAACACATGCAGCTTTTATGTACAAGAATATGCACAAACAAAACACTTGTCCAAAAAAAAAAAAAATGCACAAACAGAAACCCAAGGTAATGGAATGAAATGTGCCAAGTTGGAATGCATGTAATCCTAAAAATGCCAGCTCAACCTTCCCCATAATATGCACGTAAAGTAAGTAAAGAACCCTCGTTATGCCAACGTTGAATTCATACAACTCTAATATACTTACCACGGATACTAAACTGTAGTGATAGGCGTCAACCCTTTTATTTGTCAACCAATAGTCCACAAAGGGCCCTAACAACAGCAGAGATGCCGCCTGTACTGGGGCAGTATGCCCTAATAGGTTGAACGATCCTAGTGAATACTTCCGTTGAAGAAAATGTATATACTGTAGACAACAAAATTAAGGATAATAAGAATAAGAATAAAAATAATGGAACAACCAAATCAAACATGTCAATTACAGGATAAAAGTGTAATCTGTAACTTCGACTGACAAAGGGAATTCACAGACAATAATACTTAGCAATATTCTTATCAGGAAACCAAAACCATTTTTGGGTTTTGAAAATTGCCCTTTCTTAATACAAAGAAATTTTATTACACTCAATTCCACTAGGCAATAGAGGCAGGATGTAGGAGTTTAGGATCAAATATTGACCAGTGAATTCAAAAACCAAGAAATACATTTTAAAATAGAGCTACAACAAGTGTAGTATATTTGTAATATTGCCCTGAGACCTCCCTAGCCTGATTATACAAAACACCCAACCCCGTCTTGTAAGCAATGTTTTCAAACCCAGACTGTTCAACAAACCGGAAAAATGAGCGGATCACAGGTCACGGGATTCAACCGTTGGGTCAACTGGAATTGAACCGTAATGTCATAAATATATTTATTATTAATTTTAATAGTATATAATATTATTAAAAATATGAAAAAATTAAAAATTATGTAAAATTTATTATCACTTAACTAAACTTAAAAATATCTAGAATACAATATTATTCAAAACCACACAAAAATGTTACAAATATTATATTATAACAATATTTCAAACATAAAAATATTTCATTCTTTAAAAATAAGGTATATATGATTACGATCCTAAGTTTATTTTTTTCAACTTTATTACAATAGTTCTTAAAATTGTTGAACCAACTAGTTGTAGTTATTTTCTTTTAAGTGTCCCACATCAGGTAGAATTGATGAAATGCAAGAATTGTGTGCGGATAAAGGCACAATATTATTTTGAAATTAACATCTCACACCCCATTGTCCCACATCGGAAAAAAAAAGTAGAAGGCACATACAAGATGGGTTTTATAAAAGTACTCCAACAGATTTCAATTAATGCATTAGAGACTCACTTGTTTCAATGCTTTAATTAATTAATAATAGGTTTGTAAAAGCAATTAGCTGCACGTGCTTCTATGCTTTAGTGAGTTGTCAGCAACTAAAGTAAGCTTAAATTTTTTTATTCTACTTCACAAGAGGGTTATATGACTGCTTCAAACCAGGCGATTTGTATGAACTGTTGACGGGTTCAATCGAACCAGCAGTTCAACAGGTGATTCTTCTGGTTTTGTTAAAAGACTACGGTTTTTATGTGATAACGGTTTTGAGGGTTTAAACGGACCAGACCTTGAACTGGTTCCTGGTTTTACCCGTCTGACTGGCCGGTCTGGTTTTTAAATCAGTGCTTGTAAGGACCAAGACATGGCATGTCACCAAATTAATGTCCCCCATTGCCATCTCTAGATAAGATCATAGGACTAGAGAAAGATAACTTACATACTGCTGCAAAGAAGTGCTCCAAACTGCCACAAAAGCAGCAATGAAACCCTTTGCATTGACGCTCACATCTGTAACAGTACAGACTGCAACACCAAGGAGAACTAAAGCTATGCTAAGCTTAGTGTCCTTTGAGTATTGCACCTTGTCCAAAACAACTTCCAGAAAACAAGATACAGGAATCATACTCAGCTTCGCAATCTGACAGAAAATTCAAAAAATAAAAAATGTATTGTAAATTTGGATATTTTTATGACAGCAATAGAAAAAAAATCCAGTAGTCCTCCAAAACTGACCTGATAGAATCCCACAGAATTCCACATTAAACTCACATTCATTCCAACAATAGAAAAATTTGCAAACAAGACAAATCTCAGAAGCTCAAATAATGGTAGCTGGGAATCCTGGATATATCCCAGCCGCCTAAGAGCAACAGTCATCAATGTGGTTGTGGCAAAATGCAGGCCGGTTAATGTTGTAGCTGCAGGATGACATAATAGTAGAACACAAAGGTCAATATATGTTACTGTCAGATTATTTTCACTTCAAAGACTGGTAAATGTCCAAAGACAATACGATTCAAGATCTGATTCAACTGAATAGAAGCAGATAATAATGAAACTACAAATGGGTGAATTTGGATTGAATTTTATAACTAAATTGTATGACTGCTAAGTGCCACATTAAAATACAATGGATGAAAGCCTAAATTTGGATTTGACTATTATTAGTAATATCAATTAAACTGTATGACTGCTAACAAGATCTAAATGAATTTTTTATGAACATGCTTTTCCTTTGAGAGTGGTGACATTTACAAATGAAAATAATAGTCTCCTTGGTCAATAGGGAAACTATTAAAACCTTTTTTTTATCAGTAAAAGTATATCTATATTAAGAGGTGCCCGAGGGGGGCGAACCCATGTGCAAAAAAAGGGGCAACAATCACAAGGGACAACAATAACCTACCTAGTTGCTCCTTCAAAATTTATTGTGAATAAGAAAAAATAGCTAAGTCAAAGGCACTATCAATGGAGCTTGTATGAACCCACCTGCAGCTTCATTCGATGTTTAAAATGAATTTTATTCACTGAAATATTTAAAAGGAACTATTTTTTAAGGGCTAGCATGACTCCTTCAATGTCCTATGCATCTCCGTTGATTTACAGTCTGCATTACTTAACCTATGATTTGTGTTAAATTAATACTTCCAAATTATCTTGTATTTCATATTTTCTAGGAATTGTGCTATTTTATGGTTGATTACAGAAAAGATGGCAACTCATCTTTTGTTCAGATAAGAATGGCAACTTATTTTCCAGCCTTCGTCCTCATAATTTACTTTAGTCATTATTCATAAATTTGTAAGCACATGCTCCACACCATAAAGATGCAAAAAAGACAGTAGCATCAAAACTCACCACTTGGATCTTCTTATGCACAGCAAAGGACTCTTCTAAGGATCTAAGATACATGGATGAGGACACATTTTGCAATGGAATGACAATTCTATCTATCTCGACTGTCCATCTCATGTAAAGGACAGGTATCGGTTTAGGAATTCCAGCACCTTTAGACATGGATGTGCAATTGGAAGAGCTCTGTTGTCTTTTTCTGTGGACTAGATAAGAATATTACTAACTGTCTCAACCCATCCACAAGAATGGAAATGGGATAAGGGCCACACGGGAAGGTGTCCAAGAGTTCCAATTGACTACAAATGTCACACAAGTTTTTCCATTTTGGCAGGTTTATAAATAATCAGTTTGCTACTTTAAGTCTATTTTAAATACTTCAAAAAACTAGATAACTGAGAAGGTAGTATATGGCTATTGTTGCACGTTAGAAAGAATGATCCAGACACCAAAATTGTACAAGTTCAGTCAATAAAACATCTTAACGTGCAAGCCCATAACTTCAGGTGCAACAGCAATAACAAATCTTCATGTCCAAGCTACTTTGGGTAGCAACAAGAATCTTATTTCACATTCAGCTCTATCTAGAGCTAAATCTTCTATAACATTATAGGCCTCATGTCTCTCACAGCCTTGACGCACAGCGCCATTGGCCATCTTCTTAGCTTCGTGATTTCCACTAGAATCATATCACTCCTTACAGGTGCTGCCACTGACTTTCATGGCACATGACCAACCAATCTTAAATGAATTTATCTCATATCGTCCTCAACATGTGTCACCTCCACCTTCTCATAAGTATGTAATTTCCTCTTTTATTTATGCCCATTCATCCATCAGACCATGTAGACAGGTCTCCTAACTACCCAGCATCTTATACCGCAATGCTTGCTGTTCTAATAAATATCATATAGTATTTTCCACTATCATCAACATGTATTAGGCAATCACAAACATAGTTTTAAATAACGGCCGTTAAGTTACATAGGGGGTAAACTTTAGCGGAGGTGTATGGTCCATGTGGTGTTAGTTTATGGAAGGGAAATAGAAAGGGGTGGAGTGGGTTTGTGGTGGGGAATGGCCTTAGAGTTCAGTTCTGGCATAATGATTGGTGTAGTTATACTCCTTAAAGACTAAGTTCCTAAACTTGTTCGTGATTGCCTCGGATAGAGAAGTGCTGATGCGGATAATGGGGTTGTTTGGGGGCCCTGGTGTTTAGTCTTTTCCAGGATTGGAAGTTCTGTTGGACGTTTCTTTGGAGGTGTCGTATTATTTCCTAGTGGATGCTAATAGAATTGATACTATTAGATGGAATTCGGGACCTGATGGGAGTTCATAGTGCAGTTTTTTATTGTGTGCTATGCAATGGTAGACGAACTGAATTTTCTTGGAAAGATATTAGGAAGGCTTACATTCCTTCCAAAGTATCTTTTTGTGTGGACGACAGCTTCAGAGGCTATCCTTACTTTGGATGACTAAAACCAAAAAACACACAAATGAAATGACCAGAAATAACTACTTATATCTACATCATATAAATATATAAGACACAGCATATAATCTGTTAACAAGAAAAACAGTAGCAGAGAAATTAAACAAATATTTAGGATAGGATAGTCATAAGGAATATACCAAAACTGAAACCATACGTAGCCATTAAAGCTTTATTGGCAATAATAATTCCAACAGAAGTGACAACATTGAACATCCATGCAGCTGCATCAACAGCCGCCTTATGATCTGCCTTGCTTGCTGGAGACATGTTCATCTACCGCTTCCAATTTATCACCAGTCTTTCCTGTTCAGAAATAATGAATATATATATATATATATATGCTTGAATATCAAAACGTGATAATTTTTTTTTTTGTTTAGAAAACAATTTTCTGGAAATAAACAAGATTATAAAAAAACAAAAAAACTATTTTTAGCAGCTGATAAGGAAAAATAAACAAAATCTTTTTGCTGACAGAAAAAGGGCTAAAAAAAAAGCTTTAAAGGCATACATTTTCCAGAGAACATAAAACAAAAAAAATAGAAACATGACATTAATAGCACAAAAACTGTCCCAATCTTTACATGCACACAATGTTCAAGATTTCACCAAAAAAGACTAACTATATAGCCACACTTACAAATGGTAAATAATATATAGCGACACTTGCAAAAATAACAGATCCAAAAAAGGAGAATAACATATCAAGGGCAACAGAACAAATTCATATGGCATAATTATGATGTGAATCAAAGTTTTTAGATATTGGCAACGCAATAGAAATATATCACGCCAGACATCTCTATTGAACTCCATCCTTTAGCCATTGTCAACTACTAAGAAGCTTTTAAAAAGTAATTCAAAGGATGCAGTTTCAAAAGGTGATTCAAAAGCTTGCTTCTAGGCAAACATCTTGACATTTTATCAAAGATTTTTCAGTATGTGGCTATATTTAAGAAAATTTTAAAATGTTACTATCTCTTTAAAGAAAAAGGGGGAAAACATGTTTCAATACTGTTGCCCAGACATTTACCCCGGGGGGAGGGGGTGAATAGAGTATTTCGCAAATATTGATTTCTTTTCGTTCTTAAAAAATGAATATTGTAAATGCACAATAAATAAACAAGAGAAGAGAGAGAGAGAGAGAGAGAGAGAGAGAGAGAGAGAGAGCAAACACAGCAGTTACAAGGTTTGGACAATGTTGAATTTGTACATTATTTTTGCCTTTAAGAAATGGTCGATTAATACTGTTTTTAGGTCGACTGATTTGGATAGTGTGCTTAGGCAATTCTTCAATTGGTCATTCAGTGGGCTGGTTTTGTTTGTACACTAATTTTTCCTTTAAGGATAGTCGACTAAATCTCCTTGAAGGTCGACTAATTTGAACAGTATGCTCAGGCAATTTTATGAAACATTACTCAGTCGACTGGTTCTTAGGATCAATCGACTGGTTTAATTAGTGTGACAAATAAGCTTTAAGAATCAGTCGGCTGGTTTCAAGAACTAGTTGACTAATTTAAACAGTGAGTGTCTTCTAAGTCTCTAGCTTATTTCTTTCTTAGTGTACTTTTGCCAAAACATTTTGATCTTTCAAAACTTAAGTTAAATGTTTTGTTTTGAAAAAATCATTTGAAGTTAATTCTTAAATGATCATTTTAAATAATGAGAGTTTACGACCAATGATCAATCTAATCCCAACGTCACTCAAAAACCCAAAACCTAAAATAAAGAAAAATAAAAGTTTTCACTTGAATCCTTGGGCTTGAGTGAGTCCACCTTGCTTGAATCATCATGAGAACATTCCTCTTGTTTTGATCTTTGCTTTGGAACATACTCTTGAGTGAAATCTTTTAGCTTGATAGACTTTTGTCATTTTTTTAGTCAACAATCTTCTTTGACCTAGATTACCTATTTGCATTGTCACTTGGATAAAACATTAGTCCATTGGATAATGTTTTGTGATTATCAAAATTACTGAGATGCCCTTGGTTGAAAACCTTTAGAGCTAACAAATACTAAACCAAGCCTTGTTTCATTTGCATCTCTAGATACAAAATTAATCCAATTAAATTTGAGAAGAAATATTGACACTTTTTTACTATGCTAGTATGCTCTTGAAATGTCTAAAATAGATAAGATATTTTAGTTAAGTTATTTGTCATCTCTCTATCTATTTTATCTCCCAACCTATCGTTCGCTACTTTCATTGTCATGTACACTTTTCAAATTTAATTAAAAAACTAAAAGGGTTACAACTCATCTTCAACGGTTAAGTGCCTTGCTGCATTATTTCACCTTAGATTGCCCCATATGCACCATTCACCTAATAAAGAAACTGCCCAAAATTAGCCCCTCTGGTCCCTATACTTAGCAACTATCTAGTTCCTTCCCATTTTGACGAAGGCACTTCTTAGGGAGCAACTTGTTCCTCAGTGACAACAATCATGATTTGAGGCCCCATACCCCAGCCCTCCATGCACTTAGCACACTACTAGATACAAAAAAATATAAATTATGAAGTAACATCTAGGAGCCTAGATTGTCATCCACAATTTTCTGATTTCAATCAGTATTTAAAACTGCACCAAAATTCACTTACTACTGATCAATCACCTAGAGTTTGTTAGGAAATCAGTACAATAAAATTACTTTTCACGAATAAACTTACTAGATTATTCTCATTATGCTAAAATTTCATCATAAACAACTCAAATCAGTCTTGTTGACATGGTAGGATGTGATTTTACTGAAAGTTACAGCCCTAAATAAAGCAAAATGGTGAAACAAGATTCGTGCCACCCAAATAGTTGGGAAAAGGCTTCATTAAGTATTATTTTCCCCTTTGTTCTTGTTTGTGCTTGTTGGTAAGAACCTATGATACAAAGTACTCTTCAAGATATATTTATGTAAAGTTTGTCGAAGATTTAGCAACAATGATGTAATAGAGGTTGTTTATGAAATATTAGATGTGAGACCTACATCAAGCACATATGCCCAATCACCTAAGCAAACAAAAGCCATCACTTTGGCTCAGTCATGAAGTTTAAAACTTTAGTACCAAAAAACTAGAAGTTGCTGTGATATCCTTCTCGGGCAGTGCCTATTGAATGATCTATCAATTATTCATGATAATTCGTCTCCAATACATATTAAAAGATTTTGACTACAAGACGAAGATCCCTTGACAAAAAAAAAGTGAGGAATAGTTTCCTCCATATATGAAACTGTTGTATTTGTTGTACCACTTGAATTGCAGAAGCATTTTGGTCCCCTTTCCAAAATCCCTGTTTTCCAAAACACCACATCACAACAATCATGATCCTTCCTTTTACCGGTTTCATTTTTTAAAATCAAATAACTTAGGCAAGGGGAGAGCAGCAGTAATAAATTTTTAAATTCTAATCTTATATGAAGTTTCAAACTGTTGAGACTTGAGAGGACATTGAAAACACAACACGAGGAGAAAGACATTCTTTTAATTATTTGGGGTTGCAACAATGTAGTAAGATTCCAATTTTTTAATCTTTTCCTGCCTACCCATCAAACAAACCAAGATATCTGTGCATAATAATCTTTGTAAATTACATGCCTTTAAATCAATGCTGCCAAATTCTTGCCTACACAAGACTTGGGGTTGAGGATCAAGGTTCACTTTTATAGCTAGGTTAGTGGTCACTTTAGACATCATAGACGATGCATCCTTCGGGCGTCCCCACAATCACCTAAGTTTAATTCACATTAAGTAGTTGTGCAATATTCTTGAGTAATTAAGGATAATAACATTAAGCAAATAGTTTAAACATAGTTAGAATACATAAAAAAAAAACTTATGCTATTTACAACTTCACACATGGTAGGGTCTAATGAGGGAAGAGATGAGAAATAAACGTTAAAAATAAAAAAATAAATAAAAATAAAAATATAAAAATGACTTCGGGTTAAGTCTTGAATTCCAATAAAAAAAAAACTCTTTTATCAATTTTGGATTTGACGATAATTAGTGATATTTTAGGCCATGTGGCTTATTAATAGCAATGTTAGTCTTTATTCTCTAATGTAAGTTGAAAGTGATCAACTAGGATTATTGTTAGTCTCTATTTTCTAATGTAAGTTGAAAGTGATCAACTAGGATTATTGCATTTCAAAAATTGTCAAAAGCCACTCACCAGATTTGTCAAGATTCATCACATGAATACCTCTTTCTAAAACTTCAATCCATCATGCTTGATTTTCAAATTATTGTTTTTTTCCCTCATTCTATCTGTATTAGTGAGTTAAAACACCTTGAAAAATAAGAAAGGGATTTATTATGAACCAACCTTTATTATTCTCATTATATGTTGCTAGAAAGGAATATTAGAAGCATTTGTTTTTTACTGGAACAAAGCCATATTCAATAAGGAATGCGCTTTATATGACTTGAGCCACCTATCTTACCACCACAGCCGTTGCCTTGCCTAGCCTCTGCATTTTAACAACCAGGCTTCAAACCACTGCCCCCTCCCAGCTAAACACTAACTCATGTTGCAACACTTCAAACGTTCAAAGATACTTCAGCAGTTCAGCTCTAAAAATAATAAATAAAACAGCCAAAACCTTCTGCAAGAAAGACAATCATTTAAACCCAAAACCCAGAACACTCGTACTCTTAAGTCAACGATCATAAAACGAAATAGTCACCAAATCAGCAATATTTAAGTATGTAAACAGAAAAAGAAGAACAATATCATATGCACCATAATTCAAAGATCTCAAGCAATATTCAACTATAGCCAAACAGATCATCACTCAAAACAGCTCTCCCAACATAATACACAGCAAAACCACAAAATCAGTACCAAAACAGCAATAACTAGCATAATCGTTATTAGTCGACCAAAACACAGATCCAAAGAACGACAAGTTGAAGAATTCAAAGAATACAATACTTACAAATAGAGAGATGAAGAAGAAGAAGAAGACAAACAGGACGCCTCAGTTGTAGCTGTGTGAATGTCCAAGGCAGAGAATGTTATAGATATAGATACAGGTATATGTATATGTAAAATAGCAGCTGTTTTAGATATGAAATGTGAGAAGGGTTTCCTTTTCGCCATTAAAGAGAGACGTAGACTCAAGGGTGAGAGATGTCTGTGCGCTTAATTGTCCATTCCGTGATATATGGTGAGATTGACAAGAGTTTTCGCCTTTGCTTAGGCGGAAGAATGAAAAAAGAGAATATAACCATGCTACCTCAGCAAGCAACTAATTAGGGGTAAATTGATGCCTCTGGGTGTTTTTTCTGATGGCAATTCATGGACTAAAAACATACGGAAGGAACAAAAGTTTATACATTCATGTATTAGATTGAACATTAAATATACCAAAAGTAATACAAGAGTACACAATCTAAGCAACAGGCCATGTTTGTTTAATTCTTTTCTTTATGTATAGACATTTACTTATCATAGCATTAGTTAAAATTATAAATAAAAGTAATTTCAGAGGGTGATGATATTATTTTTATCTCATATTTAATGGGATAAAAAATATCAATTATTTTTTTATGACAAGAAAAAAAAGAAAGAGAGCGAAAGGAAATTGTTTCTCATCTCACCTTCAGGCGTCACTCATATAAATTTTCGTAACACATTATCATCTTTGTTGATGATTTTTTATTGGCAATCTTTTTTATTAATATTTGTACATGATAAATTATTAAATTTAATTGTTGAACCTTCTCTTATCTCTTTACTATTCTTAATTTTTTTTAAAAAAATTAAGTATATATTTTGAAAAAAAAATATTTTAGGAACTTAAATTTTCTAAGATCTCAAAAAAATATTATTAAAAATACAAATTATTTTTTTTAAAAAAAATATTCTTGTTTTTTAGTTTAAGTAGCTACATGATTTGCTATGACTTTTTATTATGTAAAATAAACTGATTAAGGGTTAGCAAAGATTGTATGTATCACTTTGAAAGAAATCTACAATAAAATAGATCACTATAATTAATTAAATAATTAAAATATTGTTAGTTAGAAATAATAGAAAAGATGCGAATAATTCACCCATTAAATAAAGAGATTAATGTAGGATAAGAAAGTGAGGTTTTGGTATGTAACAACTGTCATCCATTAGGAGTTCTTTTCTTTCTTTTTCTTTTTTTCTTTTTCTTTCATGGGTATTGAATTAAAATGTGACCAAATACATTCAATAGCTTGTGGCAGTGCCCCGAGAGGGAAGATGAGATTTCAAGTTCCCGTAGAAATAAAGGGAGAAGGGTTAGCAGAGATTTAATACCATTAATTTTAATAATTAATTATAATTTTTGACTTTTTTAAAAAAAAACTTAGGCTTTTTTTTTTTTTAGTACAAGTGGCTGCATGATCTGCTATGACTTTTTATTAAGCAAAAGGATTAAATTGTTCCATTAAATTGTTAGCAGTTAAAGATTAAAAAGTGGGTTTTGTTATTACGGAGAGGGAGACTTAATATGATACGCGTAAACGGATCCAAAATATTCCCTAATTGATCAATAAAAAAAAAAAATAAAGAAATTTGTGATGAATATGCATTATAAAAAATATCAGTATAATTAATCAAATAATTAAAGTATTGTTCATTAGAAAATATTGGTATAACTTACCCGTTGAGTAAAAAAAACAATAATAATAATTTAGGACAAGAAAGTGAAGTTGTGGTATCTAACAATTATCATTCATTAAGAGACCTTTTCTTTCTCTCTCTTTTTTTTTCTTTCCCATTTGGGTATTGAAGTAAAATGTGACCAAATACATTCATTAGGGTCCCCTCTCTTGGTTTGCTTGACATTTGTAGGTAGGAGTAAATCCCAAGTAGCATCAATCTCTCTTTAGGTTAATTTTGATAACCTCTCCATTTTGTGAAACATCTTTCATAAGGTGTCGGTTGATGGTGATGTCGTGAATTACATGCTTAGAATTGTTTAATTGTCCATATTTATTTGAGGTTGTCGTTTATGAATGCAATTTTCATGTCAAATGAATGAAGTAGTTGATGTTAATTACGTGTTTGTATGTGTCTGTTATATTTGATGAATCAGTGGTTAGCCAAACAAGGTTTTTATTAAAAATAGCAAGGTATGTATCTATATCTATCTATCTACTTATACTATATATTATTACAATATAATACCTACGTGACACTCTCTTTTATAAAAATTTTTCTAGATATTATGTGACACACTCCTTAAGAGTCTTCTTCACTTTTTTCCATTTCTCCTTTACTCTCGATTAAATTCAAAATTAAACAAAAAATATTAAGTTTGGATACTTTTTTCCTTTTTTTTCGTTTCCAAAAACAAAATTATTCAGTCAGATACTTTTTTCCTTTTTTGTTATCAAAATTACTTTTCTTTTCTTATTTCTCAATTTTTTAATAACTAAAAAAAATCTACCTAAATAAATCTTCATTTCCAAAAACAAAAATATTCAATTAGACACTTTTATTCCTTTTTTTTCTTCTAAATCATCTACTTATTAGGAGTCTTCTTTTTACTATCCCACGTCTCTATCCTCAAGCCAAATTCTCAGTAATTTTCACCATCCCTACGTCCAGATACCGATAAGCATTCACATTGGAAACTTCTCATTTCTCTTACATTTTTAGCTTCTACCTAGTGGTTGTACTTCGTCATCGAGACATAAGGCCCGGATCCGCCCTGTATATGGTTCCAGATATGTTCTAGGACCCTGTCGATCATGTCTTCTGCTTCAACATGGAGGAGCTTTGCCCAACTCTTGAAGAGTATTGTGCTATCTTTTACGTGACTATTCAAGGTAAGATCGTCCTCCCCAAGGTTCAAAGAGGTTACTCTACACTTTTATCTGACATGTTGTCATTGAATGTCATTGAGGCAAGAGCTTCTCTCTTTTACTTATCATGGACCGCTTTAAGAACCAAAGACCAAGTTGCACTAGGCTAATTGCTTTAGCTTTATGCATGATCCCTCGTTTCTTACTTTTAACTGATCCAACCAAGGTCGATGCTCGCTTGATCGGGGTTGTTGATGATCTTGGCAAGGAAGAGAACATTATGGTCCTTGTTTTAGTTAACACCTTGAATGTCCTAGACATGGTGTATAACGGCTTGAGCCAGGATTTTAATGGTTGCCCCTTATTCCTAATGATGCGGCTCAAGGCCAAATCAGAACTAATTGAGAGTCCACAGTCTTTCCCATACCAACCCAAACATTACCTGTCACATCCCAGACCCACCTTACGTGGGTTAGGGATAATGTTTGGCCAGTTAGGCACTTCGCCAATATACTAACTCTTATGTAGTACATTGATAATGTGTCCAACCGAATGCCTCTTGACTGGTACATAAATTCGATGCATTCATACTTATAAAGTAGCATAAATTGAATCATGCTTGAGCAAAACTAAACATTAGATTAAATAATAGTATCTAAATATTACAGCTTTCAAATTTCTTTTGGCTATTCTACAAAAGATACTACTCTTAGCTAAAAGTTGCCAATCCTCTAAAAGGTGTTATAATTATACTTCCTCTTTAGGCTATGTTATCTGAACCTCCACCTAAAATATACAAGATAAAAATACTGTGAGCTTTATGAAAAGGTCATGAGTAACTCAAGTTTTCTATTGTGGTTTTTAGAGAAAACCATTTTTGGTAACTTTCAGGGATAACAGTTAAAAGACTTATACTGAAGGTACTGGCATTTATAAATTATATACATATAATGATCGCAAGATAATTAAAAAATTATGCAGCTTCTTATGCCAAATAGTTTTGCAAGATAAAACATGGTAAGCATAAAGCTTTATCTGAAAATTGTACAATGAAATCATACTTGTCAATCTTTCTTTAACTTTATCTTGAGTAGTCACTTGAGCGACTAAATGTAATCTAGAGCTCTAAGTCTATACAGTTTGACTTAACTCCCCAACCGAGCACGACTATTTGTCATGAACATTTTATGGCTTATAATTTTCATTGAACTATATATCCATATTATATAAAATATTTAAGGATATACTGATAAAGACATGAAGTTAAAAAAAATTTGATATAGTATCATAAAGCTGTAAAGGTATTACACGTAGTATTGTAAAACTATAAAAACTATATTCAATGAAAATCTCAATTTCAAGGTTCAAGGTTACTCACTTGATACTTTGCATATTGTCCTTACTTGGGTTCCATTGTGGCTTCCTTATAGCCACTATCGCATTCTTCATTGTTGGGTGACTCCACTTCTAGGAAGTTGTCAACTATGCTTTCTTGATTCTCGGATTATGATCAGGTTAATCCTTTTCTTTTGATTCTTTCCCTAAGGACAATTGGTGTCCTAATAAGGAAGGGGTTTCAACTGATTACTGGAACTTTTCTTACAGTCATCTGTTTCCTCCACTCAGTCCTTTTTCGCCATTTGCTATCATCCATAGTTTCCTATCAAAGACATTTATTACATATTGTTTAAATGATGCATTTCTAAAGTACCTATACTTTAGGAGTCTCATTTGGCTAAACAGACTCCATCATTGAGTCCGGAATGGTCATAAAATCTTAAGTCTGAAATCTCATAGTTTTTTGTATTCATTTGGCTATTTAACTTTATCTGCAAAGTTGTATTAAATGCACCTATTGATGTTCGTTTATATATTTAGAAAATTCATTTGTTAACATAGATTCTTTCGGATCTTAATTGTTAATACGTAGCACTAATTATGCTAAATATAGTCTCTAGGAATGTAGATGTCATTTTGAATCTGTTTAGGGGTGAAATTTTCATTTTGACACTTTCAGGTGTACTTTTGTAATTTACAAGGAATCTGGGGGCCTTAGTGAAATTTTTAGAATTTTCTATTTTAAAATAACCGTTTTCTAATTTAAGAAGGCATTTTTGAATTTATTTATTTTTAAATTGGGCCCTACTATAATTTAAATAAAGTTTCAGGGTCTAAATGTAATTACAGAAAGTTAAATATTATTTTCTTAATTTAGAGGGGCATTTTTGAATTTTAAACTTTCTATTATGGGTTTTCATGAAATTTCAGAAACTATAGGTTCCCTTTTTTATTTTCTTAAACTGATAATATATATATATATATATATTCTGTGGTTATATGAGCACAACTTCAATTGTAACTCAGTGGTTAAGACTTGGGCTTTTGATGTGAGGGCCTAGGTTCGAACCTTGGGCACCTCAGGCGCCCTTTATTTTTTGAAACAATGGATAAGGGTGTTAACTAGGTTAGGTTATCCCTATTCTAAACAGGGTTATTAAATCAGTTAGGCTATTCTTGTAACCAAATAATCTCTATCAATTTTAAAATCTTTTTAAACTTCTCCAAAATGATGCAATTTTGATTACCTGTGTCTACGTCTAGGCCAGGTCTAACCCGAACCCATATTCGACTAACCCGAACAGTTCTCTTTCTTCTTCATTTTTTCTAGCGACACGCCAGTCAACCTCTCTAGCATCAGTTGACAATTTTTAGAAAAATTCTAAGTTTAAAAACCTTTTTAGTGCTGTTTTGAACCCTCTTTCAATCTTATTGATTGTTTGAGGATCATTTGAACCCATTTTGAGTCATTGAAACACAATGTGATAGTCAGAATAGCCCTTTGTCCATTTTTCCGATGAGGGTTTCAAACCTTGATTTCTCCCCCATTTCTTAACCATTTTTCATGATTCTTGAACCATGTTGACCCTCAGGTGATTTCCTATAACTCTACGGTCTCAAAATAAAGTTTAAACTCCATTTCTCAAGGTTTGCCAATTATCCCTCTTATTAGTGTACTATTGTTTTAGGCTTGTTTTTTAGCCAAATTGAGTGATTCCACTTGTATTGTGTCCCATTTTAGACCTAATTTAAGTTTTCGTTCATGAAAACCCATTTGATTAAAATTGATTTATGGGTATTTTCTTTTAGCTCCACTAATGGCGCTTCATTTGAACCAGCCATCCTAGGGGTTCCCAAGCTTATCTAAATGACCTAACAAGTACATATATCATGCAAAAACTTGAACATGGTGAAAGGATTGTGTGTATACCTTGTTTGAACAGATCTAGGAAATTTCTTAATTTTCTCTCTCTTTTCCCCCTCTCTACCCAGACAGCTTTAGTAGCCCTTCATTGCACGAAATTTCTCTCTTCTCTCTCACAATTTTAATAAGTATATTGGATGGTCTGAATGGTTGCTTAGAAGTTAGATTTTTCCCTCTTAAAAAATATAATGCATTTCACATCCATGGTGAGGCTTCATGCTAGGTGGTTGTACTTTGGTGCAGCCATAGAGTGACTCTTTGGATGGTTAGTTACACAAGGCCACCTCTCTTCTTTTCCTCATTTTCCCCCTAAAACTTACCTCTTTACTTTTTCATTTTTCTTTTCTTTTTGTATATGTATGTGTATTTATGCTCATACACACACACACACCAACACACCTATATGTGTGTGATCAAGCTTTCCCCATCATGTATGTCACGACCCGAAACCCACCCTATGCGGATCTCGTGTCGCAGGGCCGACCCGAAGGCCGTCCCTACTTTTTCCATTCCTGTATCATAGAACTAATATGCAATGTACTAAAAATTTTAAACAATGAACAGCGGAAGTCTTTATCAATTACAGTAATCCAGCGGAAGTCTTTTAAATAAATTAAACAGCGGAAGTCTATTAAATACATGACATAGTTCTACATAAGACAAAATGAGAACTAAACGTAACCAGCACCCGGGGGTGGTGAATACATAGGAGAACTAACATAGACTGATACAATACTTCAAAATGTCCCCCTACGCTCTCAGACTCCTACTGGGGTCTCGCAGCGTCATCACCTGAAATGGGGGGGTAAATGGGGTGGAATGAGCTACAAAGCTCAGTAAGTAAAACAGATCTCCAACACTGGTATCGATGATCAATAAATCCATGAATAAGATAATGATAGCCAATCATAAGAATAAGATGCTGTGATAGCCAATGAAAATAATTGCCACGAGGGCCAATGGAAACAATTGCCACGAGGGCCAATGAAAAGTAATCACAATACACAATCAGAAGTATTGGTGTAAAATGATAATATAACAACAATGAAGTACTGCCACAATGAACCGATCACAATCAAATCAATCAATGCAAGTCCTTTGAGACTTGAAGAATCATAAGGAATAGTGCCATTCAACAATCAGGTTCTGTCAATCATAAGGGATGCTGTTATTCTGTGTCAGGGCTCGGCAGACCCTCGATCTTTTGGGGCCCGGCATACCCCCAGTAAATTCCAGTAAATTGCCATTTGTCCGTTCACGGACTTAACCCGTAGGTCTCATTCAATCAGATAGCATCAGATGGGTGTGGTGACTGAGCACAACTCCCGTTTTATAAACATGTCATGATCATAAGTAATTCCATAGAATATAAAAATGGAATATCATTCATTCAATGAGGATACAATAGTAAGCCTTTCAAGGCATGGTTCAACATAATAACAATGATATAGCAATCAATCAATGTCCACAAGATAGAACAATATCACATTGTGGATAGCAATAACATGTGTGCTTTAAAAGCACAGTGAAACATGATAACAATGATACATCAGTCAATCAAATGTCCACAAGATAGGAAAATATCGAATTGTGGAACACAAGGATATCAATACATTCAAGAGTACGAGTTTGGCAGTAAAAGAATGAACTTGGCTTGTGGAAACACCACATGTAAGAGAGAGTGATCCACTTACCTCTATCGTGATTCTAGATCAAGAATCCGTGAGTGTACCCTTGCCTTTCGAGTTCCCTATATATCAGTGAATACGTTTCAGAATAAATGCTATTCATCAAATTTTATGCCTTTCTATCATAAGTATTTCAAATACTAATTTAGACTTTACCATTGAGTCCGGAGTTCCGAAGAAAGTCGGTTTAGGCTTTCGCGGAATTCCATTTGGACTTTTGTACTAAAAATGGCAAAATGGTCATTTTGCACTTTTACGGTATTTTATCCTTCGGGGTCCCGTCTCGTAAAACCGACCCCACCATTGGACTCAGAACGTCCGAGATAATAAGTTTTGACTATTCATTTGTATCGTTTGGACTTCGTTTGACTTATATTTGGAATAGGGGCATTTTTGTAAAAATTAATATTTTATTAATTTTCCTGTTTGGGCCTTAGTGAGATTTTTCAAAACATTTGGGGCCGGTTCATAATTTCCTAAAGCTGCGGTCTGAACCAGTTGGTTCAGAACCAGAAACCCTAAACCGGTCTGTCCCCTTACTGAACCAAACGGTTCAGTCTATTTCAAAGAACCGGATTCCAATATCCTGGTTCCTACCCTATCCAAGGTTTGGATAACCCCAAACCCAATTCCAACATTTCCTATCCATGTAACCGAACAAGCCCAATCCATTTAAATTCAAAACAAAATGACACAGTATCACTTACCCACTTATTTCCGGTCGGGTCCCAACCTGATCCGAACCCGGATCCGGTCTAGATTTAACCCGATAGCCTCGCGACATTCCGGTCGTCTTCCCTAGAACTCCGGTAGGGTTTCGGCGGTGAACAGTCACATTCTCCGACGACGGCCACTAAATTTCAGTCAGTTTTCAACCCGTTTTAAATGCCATTTCCTTCCATTTTTCATGTAGATCTTCTTTCTAACCTTAGATTTCAATTTGACCCACTAGTTCTTCACGAAATAGAGAAAAACCGTGGCTCTGGCCAACTGTACTTTCTCTATTTCATGCTTGTTTCTCAACTGTTTTGACCCCTATTTGTTTCTAATGTTTTTCTGCACTTCATAGGGTCATGCTTGGGTCATTTAAACAAAGTTTAATGCATGAAATGTCAAGTGTCCGATTATTCTCTACAACCTGCAACTATGAATTTCTCTTTGGTTTCTTGACCTTTTCCTATCATTCTTTTTGCATTTAGTTCCATATTTCATGCTAATTTAGACCTTACAAATATATATAAGCTTCATGCTTTAAATCGTAAAAACAGAACTTAAATCACTTACCTGGGTTTCGGATTTTTAGCTCACTGTGACCCTCCCAAACCTTTCTGTTTCTGCTCCTGAGTTCCTTGCCAATGCTCCTCTCAGTCTCAGTTTCTTTTTGTCTTCCAACTCACTCCCGTATGCACATATATAAAGAGAGAGATTTCCACCGCCTCTCTCCCTCTTTCTCTTTCTCTCTCTCGATTACTCCCCCTTCTATGGCCCCTTTCCTTGACTTAAATCCTGGTGTTCCCTCTGCCAAATGCAACTTTGCATTTAATGGCTTGGGAGACTTGTGTTGCACACTTATATACATATATCATATTATATACATCACACACACACACTTCACCCAACCGACACACACACACCCTCATTCAGTGCACCTATATACTGCCCAAGGGCAGTTTCCCTTTTCCCCTTTTCTTTTCCTTTTATTTCTTATACATATATACATATATACATATATAATACATTATATTATATACATATATATACACATAAAATACATCTTTTTATACATGTATGTGTAGGGATATAAATCCATTTTAAATTATATATACATACATTCATTTTGGTCGGGCTACTCATCTATGTTCACGTATGCATGCATAGGAATACGTGCATGCACGCATTACGATGCAATGCCCTGTAGTGCTCGGGTGTTACCCAGCCTTGATCATTCATTTCCATCATTTACAATTTCCAGTCATATATTTCCATGAAATACCATGATATACATATCTTACCGTTCAAGTTACATGTTTTAACCGACCTACCTCGGTATACGTGACGTATCCCGGGTCGGGATATTACAATGTGCAAGTCATATGATGGTGAAAAATAATTTTTTTCCTAATTTCCTTCATTTTTTTTTCTCTATATATGCACACACATATTTACATCTATCCACTCATTTAAGTGTGTGCATTAGGGTTTTTTTGTATTGACCATATAATACTCAAATTGATTAAATATATTTTTAATTTATTTTTATTAACACTTTATGCATTTATTTTGTATTTTTCCTATTTTTTCTATAATTAATAAATAATTAGTATTATTTATTAAATTCTGATTTTGGCATGATGTGTTTCTACAATCGGTTGGTGATGCACGGATCATTGACTAACTAGCTTCATTGACCTTGATTAGGTCAGGTTGACCTATGTCTAGGCCAACTTCTATCTTGATTAACTTGATGCCTTGATATGGGGTTATAGGATAATGAAGAGTTCTTGCATTGATTCCAATTGCATTACATTGACCTCATCTCTCAAATTACTAGGAGTGGGTGTTATATTTCCTCTCACAGAAATTGTTGGTGAACTGATGAGCGGGCTTGGTGTAGCTTTTTAGCAACTTTGAGTGCTAGTGATTTTGATTGAACCACCTTGGATTGGCATTATAAAGCCCTTATTTTGTGCACTCCGGGCTACTCATGTGTGCATAACCGGTCTTAGAGAAAGATCATTCTATTACCAGATTCGTCTTCTTTATCAATTCAGGTTTGAGCAAATTAGACCACAGACTTAGGGCCCACACTATCATATGGATGAGTTGACCCCTTTAATTGTAAGTAGGTTGACTGGCCTTTAGAGGGGCATTCATCTTTCCTAATGTAATGATACAGATTTCTATGGGAAAACGCATATGACTGAAGACCATTTGAGATGGCTTTGCAAGAAAGTGGGTGATCGAGAAAAGCTCCGAGTAAATGTCCTTCTCGAGGAGATGGGAGTTGTTATGGTCATGGATCTTAGTGCTAAATTCGAGGAGATTGTTATCTCGATTTAGAATTATGAAGAGAGTTTGATGGAGGTTAAGCTTGAGAAAGGAAAGGCTTAAGAGATGTAGGACGTCAAGAGAAAGAGGGGAGGACCGAGGGTTTCTCGAGAGGTGTTCTATTGAAAGGGGAAGACAAAACTTTGGGCATTTTGACTTGCAAGTTGATAAAGAGAAAGACCTTTTGTACTTTGTGGAGAAAATGATGGGCAAGGAGTTTTAGTTTGAAGGAAAGTTGGTAGATGGGAAGTTGGTAGAGGGGAAGTTGATGATCCCTTTGTGATGATGAGAGTGATTATGAAATAAAATATTGAACATCTACTTTGGTTTAGAAGACTGAAATTTTATTGCTATTTTTGAGACCGCACTCATAGTAACTTCGTAAGCTACTTATGTGCCCCCATGTTATTTATAACATTGTTTGATGAGGGGTCAGGTCGTTGAAGTTCTATTACAGTATGCCTAGCCTCTTAACATTGTATGCCTTAAGATAGTCTAGGTTGGTGGGTGAAGAGAACTTATTTTCATCCATGTCTGTGAGTTAGGCTACACCTCCAATGGCTATAGATTTGATGATGAACAAGCCACTCCAACTAGGTCGGAACTTTCCTCATGGGTCAAGCACTAGGGCTCTAATTTCCTTTTATTACCAAATCTCCCACTCTTAATCCTTTCTTCCTCACTCTCTTATTGAAAGCTTGAGCTATTTGATGATAATACCCTTATGTCTAGTAAAGGTTTTTAAGTCGCCTTTCATCCAACAATGCTTACTCGTCATAGCAGTTTTGCAGCCAGTTTTTTTCGACTACTCGAATTTCGAGAAACACCTTGAGTGAGGGAACTTCTAGTTCAATAGATATGACTGCTTCCATTCCACATGTGAGGGTGTATGGGGTTTCCCCTATGGGTGTTCTGATAAAGGTCTAGGTACCTTCATAAGGCAAAGGGCAACTTGTCATGCCAATTCCTACTAGTGTCTGTCACTTTTCTGAGAATATTCTTTAGGGTTTTGTTGGCTACTTCAACTACCCCTTTTGTTTATGGCCTATAAAGTGAGGATTTGTGTCGAGTGATTCCAAATTCTTCCATTACTTTTGTGACCTTTCCCTCAAAATGTTGGCTATTGTCAGAGATCAAATCATTAGGTACCCCATATCGGAAAATGATATTTGTTCGAATGAGCTGGGCCATATTCTTGGCATTGAGGACGTCAGATGATGCAACTTTTACCCACTTGGTGAAGTAATCAATAGCCACTAGGATATACTCGTGGCCATTCGTGGCTTTTGGCATGATCTTGCCAATAATGTCAATTCCCTATGTGGCAAATGGCCAATGAGATGTCAAGTTATACAAACTCCTTAGGAGGGAGGTGTTGCAGGTTAGCATGTATTTGGCACTTGTGGCATTTCTTCAAAAAAGATGGTACAAGCCTCATCTATGGTGTTCCAATAGTACCCCAAATGAATTATTTTCTTAGCCAACATGTGTCCATTCATATGGGGCCCACAAACACCCTCATAGACCTCTATCATGACATGTTCAGCTTTTTTCTTGTCCAAATATAAGAGGTGAATCACATTGAATGACCTTTTGTAAAGGCATTCTCCGTATATAATGAATTGGGTGGCCTAACATCTTAAGACGGCCTTATCCCTTTTGGTGTATCCTTTAGGATATTATGAATATTTGATGAATGACCAAACATCTACATACCAAGTAAGGGGTTTTGGTATGCCCGTGGCCTCATCGATGCTGCAACAATACACTAGGGTTTCTCTAACCTGATCCAAGAGAGGTTTAACAGTAGTTTCTAAAGGTACTTCTATCGTAGAAGCCAAGGTGGCCAAGGCATCTGCAAAGCTATTCTTGGCCCGAGGTATATAATGGAACTAAACATTCTTAAAGCTTGCCATTACTATTTCTAGGCATTGATGATAAGGCATGAGTTTCTCTTTGATTTTCCATTTTCCTTAGATTTGGTCGATAACAAAAGCTGTGTCCTCGTATACATCACGGTATTTGGCCTTCAATTCTAGTGTGTCTTGCATGCCAACTATGCAGGCTTTGTACTCCATGGTATTGTTTGTAGAGGGATATTGCAGTTTCATGGCCAAAGGCGTGTGTGCTCTATTTGGGGCTATTAAGAGTATGTCAATGCTATAATTCTTTTTGTTGGTGGCACCATCAAAGAATATGCACCATCTGTCTTCTTGGGTTTACAAGATGTCCTTATCTGGGAATTCTGTCTCTCTCACACCCTCACCCTCGACTAGGTAATCTACTAGTTAATCGACCATTGCTTTTCCGTTAATAAATTTCTTTGTCACATGAATTATGTTCAAACTCAAAAAATGAGCAAGAGCCACCGAGTTGTGCAGCTTGACAAGGCCGAATTTTCAAATAGGTATTTTGTAGGATCTATTATGTATACTAAGTGAATGGTGTAGGCCATTATGTAATGACGAAGCTTCTGAGTAACCTAAATGAGGGTTGTGTAGGTCTTTTTGAGAGCATTATAGTTATGCTCGTATGAGATCAATTTCCTACGAGCGTAGTAGATAGCTTTTTCCTTCTTTTCTAGCATTTGGTTCTAAGCCAGTAAAGCCCCTACAACTGTGTCTATTATTGTAAGGTATTACAACAAAGGAATGCCTTATTGAGGAGGAGACAATATCGGGGGACTGGCTAGGTAAGCCTTGATCTTTTCAAAGGCTTATTGGTATGTAGCGTTCCACTTCTTTAGGGAATCCTTTTTCAAGAGTTTGAAGATGGGTTCACAAACAGTCATCTGTTGGGATATGAACCTGTTGTTGTATTGTAGTCTCTTATGGAAGGCCCTAACTTGATTCTCAGTCTTTGCGGCAAGCATTTTAAAGATTGTCTTAGACTTTGTAGGGTCTACCTCAATTGCCTTTTGACTTACCATGAAGCTTAAGAGTTTGCCAAATGCAACTCCGAATACATATTTTTGGGGGTTCAACCTCATTTGGTACTTTCTGATTCTTTTGAATAATTTTCTAAGGGCAGTGGGGCGGTCTTCCTTATCTTTGGATCTGATGATCATGTCATCAACCAACACCTCAACCTTTTTATGGATTAGGTTGTGCAATATGTGGTTGCTGCCCTTTAGTATGTAGCCCCTACATTTTTAGTCCGAAGGGTATGACAGTGTAGCAAAATGTTTCCCACTGTGTTATAAAGGCGGTCTTTTCCATGAAGTCAGGGTGCATTTTGATCTAATTATACCTCACATAACCGTCAACAAATGACATCATGACATGGTGGACTGTGATCTCTACCAGTAGGTCTATGTTGGGCAAAAGGAAATTGTCCTTTAGACAAGCTATATTGAAATCCCTATAGTCTACACACATGAGGACCTTTCCTGTATGTTAGCCAACCATTCGGAGTATTCTACCATAGTTAGAAATCCTATAGCTAATTCTTTCTCTACTTCTTCTTTGACTTTGAGAGACCACCCAAGTCTTAATTTTCTAAGCTTCTGCTTGATAGGCTTTGCCTCAAGGTAGGTGGGAATTTTGTGTTAGACAATGTATGTGTCCAAGCCTGTCATGTCCTTATAGGATCATGCAAAGACATCTTGAAATTCTTTGGGTAAATTACATTGACCTCCCCTGAGGTTAGGTGATATTACACACGAATCCCCCGTCGTTTGAGAAATTGCACTGACCTCCCTTGAGGTTTCTATACGATAACAAGTTGCCCCTTTCGTTGGTTAACCATTAGTTGACCTAACAGAAATGGCTGATATCAGCTTAAATTTTGTTTGAACCTTGACTTGTGTAGAACAAAGATTCAAAATAATAGAAGAGATGGAATTATTGTAGCAACATCTGGCTACTAATTTTTTCATCCTTGATTATGGTGACCAAGAGATCTTATTGATAGGGAAAAAGTAAGGAGGTTTGATTCAAGGGCTCACACTGAATTGTTTGGATAGATGGCCTAGATTAATGCTTAATGTGCAAGCAAATTAGATAAAGAAATTATTTTGTGCACAAGTCAAAACAAATCCCTTAAAATAAGGAGCTTGCTTTGAAAATTACTTAGGAATGAGGAATTAGGGGAAATAGGCAAGTATTTGCGCACAAACCTATATTTACTATACTACCCTAATTCGGTGGAGAATTTAGGGATAAGGTAATTACAAAAATACCACTAAGGCATAAAAAGTAAAAATTGTCCCTAAGGGCAAAAATGACCAAATTAACCTTATATGGGTCAAATGGCATGAAAATTACATGTATGTCCATGAATGACCAAAATAACCTATATAGGATAGGATTATGTTAAGATTACTAAAGTTTCCTCCAAATGGTAAAATGACACCAATATTAACAAAATACTCCTAGAAGGTGAGAAACCTCTAGTATTTACCAAACTACCCCTAAAAGGTAAGGGAACACTGAAAATTACTAAAATGTCCTCAATGAGCATTATAACCAAAAGTACCCTCAATAAGCAAAATGACCAAAATGCCCTCGATAGGCATAATGACGGAAATGCCCTTAGTGGAAAAAATGACCAAAATTCCCTCGGTAAGCATAATGATCGAAATGCCCTCTATAGGTAAAAATGTGAAATTACTAAAATAACTCATAGATGGGACATATTATAGTAACTTTCCAAAAATGATGAAACTAATCTTATACAATCGAGGGTCTCAAAATGAGGTGTCTACACCCGTGGTGGGCATAATGACTATAAAACCCCTGATGGTCTAAATGAAATGACCAAAATATCCCCAAAGGACAAAATGTGAAATTGCTAAAACACCCTTAGATGGGACATATTGTAGTAAATTTTTAAAAATGACAAAACTACCCTTACACAATCAAGGGTCTCAAAATGAAGTGTCTACACAATAAATAAGTACAACAATGTAAAACCAATGCTACTAAAATCTCCATCCATCTTGTATTTTGCAGGGTGAGTTGTAATTGTTAGTAGGGTTTCCCAAAACACATAAGAATACAAAGTGCAAAAATTAATGCAAGTCTCACAAGGACAATCCCTGATGTCTAGTAGCATTGTTGATAAAATAATTTTTTTTAAAAAGTGTTTCATGCTAAAAACTAAAGTTTTCATTAAAAATCTATGTTTCTCCTATTTTTGGTCTGTTGAAATGGGCAGAGGACATAAGTAAAGCAGGACACTTTGTTTTTCATGAAAGAAGTAAAGTATTGAGTCCTCGTTCAAACGAGCTCAATTAAACTCGTTCAAACAAATGACTGATTAGTTTCAAAAACGCGCGACAGAGGTATGAATGGTTCATTTCCTCTGGCTTTACTTTATATTCACTAAATCTCCTCATATTGTTTCTTGATATTTTGATCCCAACATTCGTCATTTGCATATTCTGCTCCGGTTAGGTCAATCTACACACCGAGGGCTTCGTTTTGACTATTTAGTTTCACATTCCCACCGTTCGTTTGTTCGATAAGTCCTCGTGTCCTTTTCACTTTCCTTTAGTCTATTTGATCACTTTCATCTAGATCTTAGGGTTAGTTTGGACCGTTAGATCGGTACACTTGACATAACAACATATTAAGTTCATCTTATCTATTTATCACTCTAGTCTACGTGATCATGTCTTTTAAGACAGTGCCCATAGCATGGGATTGTTTTTTCTATGCTATCCGGTTGAGTGAAGTACCCAAGGGCGTCACTCGATTTTCTTCAATGATTTCTATTATTCAGGTTGGTACTGTTATGTCCCGACCTATATGTCCATAAATGGTCACCACTGTAGAGGATATCCTTGAGACACTCACGTATAGACTCTTCGACTCCCGTGGTTAGCTACCTCTCCTGACTGTCACGGGTCTCGCCGATGAGTCCTTGGTTCGAGAGTTTTGCTCAAACCTTGGTTCTCGTGATGCGTAGGGAGGATACCCCATCATAGTTTGTCGTGTTGATTTCACTCTCACCACAAACTTTATATTTTAGACTCTTGGGCTACCCCGAGTCGAGCAGCCAGGTTTTCTATACCCTTAGGATGTTATTCTACCATCTACTGAGCTTCTCACTTCTATCCTCTGCGTTGACGATTCGACAGTCTTCTATACGAAGGTTACCACTCTAGAGTAGGGTTATCTTCATAAGGGTTATCGTATCCTCAATCTCATAGTCTGTAGCATTCTTCATCCAGTCAGTCATACGTATACACTAACTATCTTTCATGCTACCCTCTTGTATGCCATCGGTGTTACTATATCCATCGATGCACCTTCCTATATCTTAGGAGTTGATGACTACAAGTGTAAGATGCATTGCCATTCTTTTATTTGGCACTATAATCACCAGGATATGTGCTGCACGAAAGGTTCATTTCTTCACTTCAGATATGCTTGTCCTTCCTCCTAGATCATTCACTCATAGGACACTAGCGAGATCCCAGGGACATATCATTGTGCCTCGCATTGAGAACGATGATATGGCTCAATAAGAACAAGAGCAAGAGCAGATGGAGCAAATGGAAGAGCAGCTGCTCAAGCAAGTTCAACCTCAGGCTCCACAGAAGTAGCAGCAGCAGGCATAGGCACATGCACCGGGACAGTCGCTAGCAGCCTTTACGATCATTGAAGTTACTTGCAGAGCAGATTCAGGTCGAGGATTTCCTGGTTAACCAGACTCCACCACAGTTCTGTACCCCCACTTGGAACCGACTTCCATGAGTTAGCAAAAGCATCTTCTTCTATAGCAAATCGATGTCTAGAGATGAAATCAAGGAGAGGCTTGAGAAACATCATGCCCAAAGTCGTGTAGATGTTTATCAATGACTACAACATCACTACACATAGATTCGTGCTGATTCCTATCTGTCGATGATAGAGGAGATGACATTGTTAGGATGTGTGCCCTCATGTCCAAGACATTTTATTATTATTTAATAGATTAGATTTATTATTGAGTTTCATATTACTATATGTTTGGATGTTTCTTTAAATCATGAGATGATTAGTCATTGAATTGTCATTAGGAGTGGTTTATGTGTATAAATGAGATTTATACACTAGAGATATGAATTGCTTATATAAGCAATTCTAGAATTGTTCGCGGCTATTAATAAAACTGGACATCTTATCGGTAAAGCTATAATACAGTTAACCTTTTTGTAATAAGATGGTTTATCTCAACCATAAAAGTAGTGGACTCTAGTTCATTGTATTAGTGTATTGGGAATACACTGAACTAGATCACTATAAGAAATGCATCATTTGGAACTATCACCTTTAATAAGTTTCTTATTCACTATTCGTAGTAAACTCTTAATCCTAAAAGGATAGTGAACTCAAGTTCTGAATAGTGATGACTTTGAGTTATCAATGAGTAAAGTCTTTTAGGATCAACACCTCGGTATCTTGGGAAGTCATTATTTAAACTATGGGAACACATATTCTCAAGATGGAATCTACACTCTATATATTAAAGAGATGGATATCACCTTTGTGCTAATTCAATGGGTTAATCACTGAAATCCAGATCTAGTCTTTTTAGTAAATTATTTATTAAAATGATAACCAATTGCAAGTGATTAATAATTATTGAATTAGGTTCTTAAAATAATAAGAGGATTAATTTGACAGTATAATATAGAGCCCTGATTATTAGTATCCATGTAGAAGGGCCAATTGCAAAATTATAGTGTATATAGGTTTACTCTATTATACTAAGTTGGAGTGCAATTTCAATTATATAGTGGAGTTAATTGAAATTAATTAGTCAATTAAAATTAATTATGAGATAATTAAGATTTAATTGATTAATTTGAAGCTAACTTAGTGGGACCCACTAGATCCCTTCTCTTGCCTTAATTAAGCCCTATATATATGATATATAGGGAGCCGTTTATCATAAGTTTTTTGTGTGCTAGTAAGAGGCAGCCCATTCTCTTGTAATATGGTTTGCCTAAGGGAAAAAATGAGAAGACCTAGAGGATAAAGAGAAGGAAAATTGGATCAATCTCTTCAAGAAGCCTTCTTCAACAGTCAAGATTATCAAGAATAAGGTAATTCTAACCTCTCTTTTCAAGATTGTATGATTCATATAAAGAAAAAAATCCAAATAGATTTTTGAAATCGCTTCTACTGTGGTTACGAACCCAACAAACATGTCATCGATGTGCACTTCAAAACCTGCCTCAAGAACTTGCATATGTGTTTCCACCTTCACCACCTCCAACAGCAGACTAGTGATTCTAGCATAGTTTACATGAAAGATGAGTGAATTTTGTAGTGAGATTTTACATGTATATTTTTCACCACTCATCAGATTCATGTACTTGTCTTGACAACATTATTTCCTATTTTTAGTTATATCAGTATTAGTTTTTTGGTTTGATATTAGATAATTTGTATGTTATGATGTTTCACATTTTCCCATTGTGTCTATTATCTATGTTATTTGTTGATGTTATCTCATTATGCATGATTGTATTAGATCTTATTCTTTATTCCTCAATTATCATTGTTGATTCCTACCTTTGTCATCATGACAAAAAAGGGGAGATGTTGTGAGAGCACTTAGTGAAAAAGAGTTTCTTAGTGTGCACAATCACATATTGAGGGAAATTATAAAGGGTGTACCTTTTTTTTTTACATATGATTGAGATAACATATATTTACACTTATCATGCTCACAAGTTTTGATGACATGGTTGATGTGTTTACTACACCTTGTTGTTACATGGATATTCATCTATTCTCGTGATTTCATTATGTTCAATTGATATCTCTCTCTTGATATGATCTCATATGGTATAGTTGAGGGTGTTGTGCAGGAAACAGGTTAACTACATTTGAGCATTGCTAAGTGACTTAATAGTATAGAATACTAGATCAAAACTTTTAATTTCCTTTGTTGGCTCTTTGGGGGTTATATATTATGATGTATTGCATTCTTATATTAAGTGTAGCAGTTCTATCATAGATTGCTAAAAGAAGAGTTTGTTAGGACCATAGGGTCCATTGTTGTAATTGGCTAATCCAGTTTTGACAAAACGTGCTTTCAATGTAATCACTACATTAGTCCTAGGTTTAGAGTATCTCAATATCGGTTGTACGCCAAGAAGGATTCTAGCTTCATTGCTGTGATCTACTACTGGCCGTCTTGGTACTTGAGTAATTTGGAATTTTGTTGTGATTTGGATCTCACACACTTACACATTACATACATAGTATATAGTTTATTTTATATCACAATGTGTGAAGTGGTCTTGTGATTGTAAAATAGATTTCTCAAACATTCATATTTCAAATACAAGGGAAAATTAATTTCACAAGGCAAGCAGAGAATTAGCACTTTCTATTACTCGTTCGAACATACCTAGTGGCTCGTTCAAACAAACAACATAAATGTCATTTGCTTGTTTTCATTCGTTCAAAAGGTATAAATTCAAACAAAGAGTTGCAACCTCAGAGTTTTGCTCATTTGAAGCTCGTTCCATGTTTGTTCGAACGAATAAGTTGGTCATTCGAACGAACCTACCTTCATCCGAACGAGCACTGCGTTAAACAGTTTTTAAAACTGTTTGAGATTCAATCTTCACACAATAAATACACAAAAATTTAGTTTTGTGCAAAAAGTGAAGAGAGAAAATAAACTACTGAGAGTTCATCATTGTGAGAGCACTAGAATTACTAGATTAAAAAGGTTTCATTGAAGAACTTCATATACGTTGTATATCATGCCTTTCGTTATTGATTTCACTAATTGATTTCACTCAATTCCATATGATCCTAATCACATCAAAGAGCCCCCAATTCACATTCTCACCATTGGAGAAAAAAGTTCAAGCTTGAGAATTCGACATTGAGCAATTGGTGAATATTGCGATTGTGTGGATTCACAATTATGAGAGGCTCGATCAGAAGAGTCCGAGATCGAATGAGGATCTGGTTATATAGAGAATTCATCTATGAGGAGCTTGTAGATTCAAGGGATGTTGATGGCTTAAACGCGTAAAACGATGTTAGAGCTACTTAGACTGTGTCAAGTTTACATGTAATTCAATCTTGATCATAGTGAATTGTCTCCCCGAGCATTGGCCGATTCCGGAGTTTTCGACCAAGGATAATTTTTCAAGGTGGTTTCTCTGTAATCATTGTTGTTTACACTCTTTTCTCTCTATGTGTTTACAATTTATAATTTTCTAAATATAACTGCTTTTGCTTACTTGACAATTTTGATTTTCATAATTGTGTTCATAGAATATTGAATTTGATAATTGGAAACCTCAATTGGGCAAATTGAATTTTGAATTGAATTGGTGAATAATTGATTGATCAGATAGTTGAATTTGAGTTGAATTGATATATTCATATCTAAATTAAACTTGTGAATCAATTGTGCTTAGTTGAATAGTATTAATCAACACTACATGATTGCATATTTGAATGGCTTGGGACAATTAATAGAATTGTATACATTACTTGAATATACATCGTAGTTGCAATTCCTTTATTTACCATTTGAAGTAGTTGGTAATGTTGTGGTTGAAGAATTAGAGATATTGAAAAAGTTCAACATACCTATTCAACCCCCCTTCTAGGTTAGTTTCACACCGGGACCTAAAGCTATAACACAATTTATCTTTAGGGTGGTATTTTTGTAATTTTATATATTTATGTGAGACCACCCCGATTCCCCAATGTCTAAAATGACCCTGCCATTGAGTCTAAAATGCCCAAAAATATTAAGAATGACCCTTTTTACCTTTTAATTGCATTTAAATTTCAATTTATTTAGAAAGGGGAATTTTCGTAAATTTGACTACCAAGAACTAATTCAACAATGAACCAGTTCTGACCTTTAACTGGTTCAACCCTGAACTTGAGCCAAAAGAACTGGTTTGATATTATCCTCTTATCCAACACTCTAGCCCCAATGCAAATGGACCAGGCCCACACCCGTAACCCGTAACTGTTGACCTATTAACCCGCCAGAGCCGTTCACTCTCTCTGGCGTGGATACACTGGAGTCCCATTTTCCAACATATTTTTCATGGTTATCTTTACCTTTTTTAATCGTCTTTCCTCCTAGACTACATCATGCTTGGATTTAAGGTATTTAACACGAGATTTGGGGGCCAACTCGAAAGGATTTCGATGGATCTCAGTTTTTTGGCGACACTATATTTTTCCTATTTTCATCTTGTTCCAATGTCTAATTCTCACCATTTTTTATCTTAATGTTTTCCCCAACGTCCCCAGAATACTTTTGGATCCAAGTAATGGACCAAAACCACCTAGAACACTCAAGGGCCGAATCACTCAATTCACAACTCGGATTCATGTGACCACTGTGTTCTCCTCATCCCATTCACCATTCCTCCCCATTTTTGTTCCATTCTCATTAATTTAGTTTGAGTTCTTCATTACCAATCTCACCATGCCCTGAAGCTGCAAGATGCTTCGATTTCAAAAGAACAAATGGTTCCACTTTTCCTGTCACCACTATGCATAGACACACACATATACACATATATATATACATATATATCTACCACAATACACACAGTCCAGCATTTATATGCCCAAATGACCAAAATGCCTAAAAGGTTCCTACATCGAATCTGTCATTTAAGAGAGAAAAACTTAAGAGAGAGAGAGAGAGAGAGACAAAGCTCTTGAAAAGGACATCTATAACTGCCTCATTCGCTCCAAACCACTGTTCTCAATTCCCTTTTTCCTCCTTCCTATTCTTCTAATTTCTTCCTTCTTTCTTTCTTTCCTTTGGTTCACTGCCTATGTGTCCTCACACACACTCACAGACCCCCAAACACGCACTCACATGTATTCACACACACTATCTTCACTTTCTGTCAATTACACACACAACACACACATTACACTCTAATCTCACTTCTCTCACGGCAATAATAGGCCTCCTCCAAACACAAAATGTACATACACATATATAAACATATACACACACATCTCTTTACACATATTCGAATGTGGGTGTGTGTGTGTGTGTGTGTGTATGAGAGAGAGGGAGAATTGAAGAAAAAAAGTTGGAAGGTCTGGCGAAAGTGGGAGTGAAAAATGGGGAAAAGAGAGAGAGAAAAAGATGAGTTGTCCCTTTTAACTCCCATCATGTGTCATTGTGTTCTCCTATAGTGCACCTCACCCACACACAAGTCACTCTCTACATTGGATCCCTTTTAGTCCAATCAAATGGTGCCACATGTCCAAGCTCAAAATATCTACACAGCTTTTTGTGGAAGCTTTGCACACAAACTAAGGTGACACGTGGCTAGTTGGCCAAATGTGCGCACATATGTGCTTGAAAATAAACTATCTCAAAATAGCACAAAAATTGGCACCCGTTAATTTTGAATCACTGATTCCAAATATGCTCTCAGTTTCTCCAAATTCAATCGTTAAAATTTTCATATCTATCTGTATCTCGTATATGACTGTGTAGCCCCGTGCCTAACACCAATCCTGAATAAATTGCTAAAATTCCAATTTAGTTTTATTGTGTCATACTGATGACTCACTAATAGATTTCGCAATCCTTCTTTTCAATAAATTGCTTTTCTTACATTAGTCTAAGTTGGCAAATTACCAAATTATCCTTTAGTAATTTTTTGAGTCTTTATAGGGTAGCATCTACCCACAACTCTCACCACAAGGGGATGATACAAATATTTTTACCAAAGAATGCTCTCTTAAGAGCTGAATGGTACAAATAAGTTTACTCTCTAAAGATTTGTCACGACCCAAAACCTACCCTGTACGGATCCCGAATCACGACCGCCACCCTTTTGGCCCAAGGACCATTGAGTGAGGCTCAAGTAAGCAGCAGTGCCAGACGGCGGTGCGGCCTATGTTTGCGGAAGCATAAAAACTTTTTCTTTTTCTTCTTTTAAATTTTTTCGCACATCCGCCCGGTACTGCCGCTCTTTAGAACGGTACACATGATTATACATTCAGAGCATAATAAAAACTTTTAAGACTTTATAAACAATACATGTTTGGTTGTCCCTCAGGACTTAGTTTTATAACATTTTAACATCTTCTATAATAAAAGTGACTAACTGAAAGTCCTTAGTACTTCCCAAAAACTACTAACCCTATACTGAGCTTCCTACGCCCTTCCTCAAAATGGGCAAAGCTCTAACCATCTTCATCAGCAAAAAGAGTCATGAGTGCCTTCAGATACCTGTATATATGTCGGATAAATTCGTATGAGCTAAACTAAGCTCGTGAGTAATTCCAGCATTTGTCATGAGTTTTCAATTGGTAGTGGTTAGTATAAGAGAGTTTATAAAACATTCACTACCAATTGTTCGCATACTTCAAATACAGAATATAGGAATTCTTTTAAACAAATAGCTTTGAAACATTCAAGGTATTCAAGCTAAACATGTACTTCTTCAAATAGAGTATAGGAAGCTTCAAAACACGTAACACGAAGCAATTTAAAGCATTCGAGTAAAATAGATATTTCATGCATACAAAGTGTAAGAATCTTCAAAACATATAACACGGAGCGATTAAAGCACTCGAGTGGGATATGCAATGTGCAATGTAAACTTGTAAACATGTATATGGTGGCCAAAGTAACCAAAAGAGTTTAAATCTTTGCTTCTTAATAGGATGAATAAAAAACATTCTTCTTGTAAACATGAGGGTATGACCCTTTATTTTAAAACCGGGCCATTTCCTTAAAAACAAATACTTCTTTATGTGAAGGGGGTTTGAAAAACCTTCTGCCATTTCTTATGAAAACATGAGAACTTTAGTTCATGAAATCAACATATATAGTACATTTAGAAATGGAGGGATAAACCTATTACCATTTCTAAACGTCTCATTTTTCACTTTAATTAGGTATA
This sequence comes from Nyssa sinensis, assembly GCA_008638375.1. NCBI lineage: Eukaryota > Viridiplantae > Streptophyta > Magnoliopsida > Cornales > Nyssaceae > Nyssa > Nyssa sinensis. The sequence continues at coordinate 21,588,367 of CM018032.1, forward strand.
AATCTGTTTCGAACCAGACTCCAGTCTTACTTCCCGTGGAGATTCTCATGTCCTGGGGGATTAGATCCTGCTACTTGGCATTGTTTCATGTTAATTGAGCTCCAAAGGAACCCAAAATCACAAGTAGTGCTTAAGCACGATTAATCTTGCATTACTAGTGGCAACAAGAGGTATAAAAATATTTACAAGTAGATGCTATTTAAAAGCATTAAAACATGGCCTCCCTGTAGTTGCATTTAAAAGTATTTAACACATAACTTCTTCAAATGGATGCTTTTCATGAGCATTTAAAATATGACTTCTTCAAATAAATGCTTTTTCTGAGCATTTAAAACATGACTTCGTAAATTTAGAATAGAGTCTTCAAATACTTGGAATATACAAATTCAGAAGATTTGATAATATTTTGCATTTAAAACTTAGACATGCTGAAACATATTTTAAAGAGAAACTGTAGTAGAAAACATTCACTGAGCATGTCACAATAGGGTTTACAAAAGGAATAGTAATACTTAAAACAGGAATCATGTAGATACTGAATTTGAAATTCAAATGCTAAACATATTTTGAACTTTAAACTTTTTCAAATCCATGGAGTTAAATCTCCACTTCAAATATAGAATTACTCACCCCTGTCCTTAGGGCCAGTGCTATTAGTGCGCTTTCCCTTTTCCCCTGTAGTTCCTAAGAACAATTATAAAGAGTCTATTAACGTTACATTCACTTCAAATATCACCTATTGATGCTCTTAACTTATTCTTAGATCGTGTTAAATCCTAATTTTCATCTTAGGACTTTATACCTTTTAAGTATACTCTTCTAGTAGATTCATTAATTCTTAAGGTTGTTTTCATAACTTCACATATTTACGTGTCATATTTTTTCGTACTTTATTTCATAATATGGACCTCACTATTGAGTCCAAAACGTCGGAGAAAGTCAACTTAGACCCTCTCGAACTTCTATTTGACTTCGGAGGTACTAGGGGCAAAATAGTCATTTTACACTTTTACATGTCTTTATACAGTCTGTCTACAACAAATCTTGAAGCCCTATGATTATCAATGATTCAACACCTAATTGTATCCCCAATGTGATATAACATCATGCATGTAATGTATGGTTTTGAAAATCACACTATGTGAGGCCTAAAAACATTACATGCATGATGCTATATCGAATTGGGGATATAAATTAGGGATACATAATATTTTCCTTTCACTATACAAAGTAGGTTCAAAATCATTCATTTACTAAATGATGTGGAGAAGATCGATGAGGTACTTGTCAAGTTATTGCCACAAAGAATTAGATTTTTGAGTGAATTCAGGTTCCCAATTTCCTTGAAGTCCCATCTCGTAAAATGAACTTCACCATTGGGCCAGAAGGCCTAAGATAATAAATTTATACTATTTACTTGTTAAATTTGGACATTGAAACTTTTTTTAATATTAAATTAATTATTTAATTTAACTTCCTAATTATAGTTATATATATATAAAGCCCATTTTTTCCCACATGTGCAAGTGTAGCACAGTGATGGGCATGCCCCCCACATGCCACGGCTCCCAGGTTCAATCCCTAGCAGCAGTATATCTTCGTTAATTTTTTCTTCAAACTGTTTCAATTAATTTCAACTAAACCAAGGAATAAAACAGTGCAGCTTCAACCCTTTACTGCGCTTGGGCCGACCCGACCCAAGACTAACCCCTTCCCTCTTCTTCCCCTCACGTAATTCTGGTGGTGAACATTGCAGCTCCGGTCACCTCTTTCGACGCCGGTGATCGGACTGCACCCAAATGTGTATTTTTTTTCTTCATTTTTCTTGATTTTGAAGCCTAAATTCACTTCTAAACATTATAGAGTATGATTTTAGACATTTAGATAGCAAATTAAACCTCAAAAATACCTTAAAAATCCAAATTTCTTAAATATCGATTTTTCGATAAATTTCAATATCTCCTTCATTTCTTCATCATTTTACATGCGGTTTCTTCATATGTGTTCCATTTTTCTCATAGAATTTAACTATGCAATTTGTTCTAAGCTTTATGTATGTTTACAAAAAAACCCAGAAATTTCATAACTTGAAATACAGTAAGTTTTTCTCACATTTTTCTTCCTATTTTTCCTTCTTTCTTCTTCTGGTTCTTACTTCTGAACCAAGACTCCTCAGTTTCTCAATTCTTTCCTCTAAATACACATTCAGTGTATGTATATATATATATATGTGTGTGTGTGTGTGTGTGTGTGTGTGTAAGTGTTGTGCACCACCCCTCACTCTCTTCTCTTTCCCTCTCTTCTCTCTCTCTTCCTCCTTTCCTTGACTTCTTTCTCTGCTTTTAATTTTCTCTTTTTCATTTTTCAGCTTTGCATTTAATGTTTGCTGATATTTGTGTTCATATATATATATATATATATATATATTATACTAAAACACACACTCACTCATACACACTAGCTGCCGACACTCCCACAACCCTTCATAATTCTGAATGCAACATACAACAGTATATATATGCTCATATAATTCTTCATATTTATACATATATCCTTATACACATACATATTACAACATGTACACATATATATTCATATTAATGATATATATATATCTATGTATATTTATATATTTATATATTTACACATGCATAAATCACATGTTTTTTTTTGTATATATATACATATGTACAAATACACATTTTTGCATATATATGGTTTCCCATACAATCGGGTTCTTTAACTACATAGTCCTGAGGCACTCGGGTATTTCATAACATATTTTAAACTATAAAATTCTAATCTCGATATGCGAGTCGAATTATCTGGTATTTCAGGTCAGGGTGTTATAAGATTAATCAATAAGTGTTTGAGTATTTAAGAGCTAGGAGAACTTTGAGATCTAGATGTGAAAATAAATGAGATCTCAAGTCACCTGAGAGATTTGAAAGTGAAAACAAACTCGTGAATGTTAATAGCAATAAATTTTTCCAACAACCACTATTTATAGGCCTTGTGAGAGTACAGCCATTTAAATTTGAAAATAGTCATTTCCCCCTCTAGATTTGATTTAAATTTGAATTTGAAAACACCATATCGACACATTTAGTCGATTGAGTTCACCATTTAGTCCACTGAATTATAATTCAATTGACTAAAGGACTCGACTGAATTGTCTAGAAGGTAAAGGTTCTTTTTTATAAAAAGTCATTCAGTCGACTGAACCTTAGGTTTAGTTGATTGAATCTTCTATTTGGTTGATTGAAATTAAAATTGACAATGTGTTGGGGCCTTATTAACAAAATAGTTGATCAGTCGATTAAGTCTTGGGTCCAGTTGACTGAATCTTCGGGAGACAAAATGGGCATGTTTTTTGTGAACATGATTAAGTCAACTGAAGTGAGACCTCGGTTGACTAAATTTTGCAATTCAGCTTCAATGCCTATTTTGTTCACCGATTTCTTTTTCAAGTCTCTTGATTTTTCAAAGCTTAGTTTCTAACATTGTTATGCTTTTGAAAAATCATTTGGTTAATTGATTTTAGTTTATCACTTAAATACTCTAAGTATTAGGTTTTGATCAATCAAACCTAGATCACTTCGACACCCAACATAAAAGAAAAGGTCTTCACTTTAATTTTTTGGGTATGAGTGCTCTCTTGAATTTGACTTGATGTTTGATTTTGTGAACATGTTTCCATTATGTTGATTCTCTTCATCTTTAGTCAAGCTTTGGTCTGCGATCTTTTGAGTTTATTGACCTATTTGCTTTAACACTTAAAGGTAGATCATTAGTCCACATCATCAATACATTGTTATTATCAAAATTACGAGAATGACCTTGGTTGAAAACCTTTAGGGCCAACAATCTCTCATTTTTTTATGATAACAAACCATTGAAGCAAATAGAAAAAATATTTCACATCAGGAATTATAAATCTCCTCCAAACAATATGCATTATTTTGAATGGTTCATAACTATGCCAAGATATGATATGCTCAAATATACGAATCTCCCCCAATCATTTTGCAATTATTTGACAAAGTGTAAGATATGTTATTTCAAGTTTTCATGAGATCAACCAATTAGCATATATAAAGAGAGCATGAAATTTGCAAAGAAAAAAGAGATTTTCATTAAGGTATTAAAATTGATCTTATACAAATCACATGTATGAACATATACAATTCATGTTTTTTACAAGATCAATTAACAAAGAGTCCCAAAAATAAATACAAAAATGAATAAAATATAATTTTTTTTTTCTTTGGTGTGTGTCTTCATTTTTGTTCTTTCATCCTTCATCTTCATTTCCCCCCATTTTGCCCTCATAACAAATCAAGGGGGTAGACGGTGAGTGGCATGAGCTAGTGGATAATGATCAAAATCCATTCAAGGACTTCTTTGACTTCAATGATGTCTGCTCGGGTTTCTCCGTGCTTCCATTTATTCTGCTCGCGCAAAAAGTCATCTCGGATCTTAAGGATGTAAACATCAACTTTGATGAAATTGATTCGTTCCCCCATGTCTTTGAGCTTGCTTATCACCTATTTGGTTGTGGTGTTTATGTGATCGGTGATATTGGTTTTAATGTTTTAGAAGCTAGATATGATGAGTTGATTGGTGTCGGAGGGAGTGGCCTATAGTGTGGTTATTTAAGCCAGAGGAGTGGGAATGGTTGGTTAAATGTGAGAGGGTGAGTGAGTCTCAATGTCCTCATCGATGGTTTATGGGTTAGAAAATTGTGTGCCTTCCTTTGGGACCCCACCCATCAGGTGTGGACTTATATCCCATAAGCTTGAAGGTAAAGGTGAAGGTGAAAGTGAAAGTGGTGTAGGTGTATTTAGGAGTGACAATTTGAATCTTGATTTCAAAAGATTGGTCAATTTAAAGTGTTTGAAAATGGTGGTGAGAAGGATACCTTAGGATAAGGCACCGTTTTTCTTTTTCATGCAATCATTTATGTGATGAATGATGATGTCGATAAAATCAGGCTTTTTGTCTTTAAAGAGGCACCGCATGAGAAATATATCCATGTAGGATACATAATCTCGGCCCCTGAATCAGAGAAGAATATAGTAGGTAATGATGCAATGAATGATCTGAGACTCAAAGTGAGTTCTGAGGCTTTAGGCTTGTAGAGTTCCACATATAAGATGGACAGTTTCAAGTGGATCAAACCCAACCATTTGTACTCAAGCATTAGTGCTAAAATTTTTAAAATCCCCTTTTCGGATTTTAAGAATGTCAGTAAGAATGGATGAGTCAAATTTGATGGGGGTGCCTTTGACCCATAAAGAAAAAGGGCCAAAAATGATGAGTTCGAGGTAAACATAAAAGATTCTCACCAACAATTTGTATTCAAGGTGTATGTGTGTGTGTGTATTGGCCCATAATTTTTCTAATATATTAACTTTAAAATATTAATAATAATGTCGATGAAAAGAGAAAAAGAGAAAAAAATGCATAGGTGGATTATATAGTATGAATATGCTTAAGTTAAGATGGGTTAGTGTATAATTGAATAAGTTAAGTGTTCTTAACTTAAGTAAAAAGACAAAAAAGGCATGGAATGAAAAAAAGAGAAAGTAAAAAGAAAGGGGCAAAAGAGACATTTCATCCCAAGGCTTATAGTTGGTCTTATAAGACCAAGACCCTACACACCAAAAACACACACATTTGTGAAAAGAGGGAGAGAAAAAGAGAAGATAAATTAGGGGATTTTTAGGGAAAGAGCTAAGGGTTTGAAGACCTCTATATAATTAGCAAGAAATTGGAACCTTCTTGGAAGATTGAAGTGACATAGAACATCTCTACTCAAGTTGGAGTGGGAGATTGAAGATTCTATCAAAAAATCAAAGAAGGCAAAGCTAAGGTTTCTCTCAAAACTTGAAGAAATTGAGGTAGGAATTTCTAAACCTAAATATAAAACATGTGTAGATAGATTTATCATACATTTGTTTCATCTCTTGTTATAAAGTTGCTTAGTTTTACATGTTAGGGCACATGTTGCATATATTATGAATGCTCATGTATTAGGTGCATACTTGCCATGAATCAACTCTTTTTTGTTATCTTATTGTGTATGTGACTTTTGTTTAAATGCGAAAAGGTTTGTATGGTGAAATTGTGATGTGGGTTTTGTATATAATATACATGAAAACACTCCTTGCTTACTACGTGTTTGTAAAAATGCATTTATGACCACGTAAATAAAATATAGTGCTTAAACATGATTGTGTGATTGAAATGATTACATTGGTAAATTAGACATGAGTGTGGACTTGGACGTTGGTGTAATTTAATGACGTCACATGTGTGAAGAATTGGATGTCATGAATCATCAAGGATTGGGATTTTATAGATTTGGCATGTGTACTCTATTGAAATTCATTGCATATTCGGTGATCACTTGTGTGTTACTACATTTGCACATGCATACATGGGGCACCACATATTCTTACATTTGTTTAGATTTTCCTACGGGGGACAATGTTTTAACCCTTTACTAGATGCAAGAAGTGGCTTAGATTCATGGGCACAACCATGGGTGCCATAAAGTCCTTGGAACCATTTTATGAAAACTTACTTGAGGATAACAGTTTTGTGAACACGGTCGCCAAAAATAGGGAGGTAAGGAGTGTCAAACAAACCTCTACGGCTTTAAAAGTCTGCTCCCTCGAAGTGGGAGAAGAACACACCCTCATTTTAGATTGGGGTGTACATGAATACACAAAGGAGTCGCCAGCTTGTTTTAAGCTAAATAACAAGCAAATTTGATAAAACTCAAGTATAATATATGTAACAAGAATAGCAAAGAAATTAAGAATTATATTGCTTTGGTCCTATTTATATTCTAAACTCCTTGACATGGGTTAAAATAAAGTAAAACAAAATTAATCTACAATGAACCAAAGAATTCAAAATTCGGGAGATAAGGGGTTAGGCACCCATCCTGCCCAGTTCGAATGGACTGGCATCAAGTGTTTATCTACAAGGCTTAATATTCCATGACACAAATAAAGAGAGAGTGAGTAGAAAGAGTTAATGATAATAATGACATAAACGAATAAAATAAAACGAATAAATGAAATAAATAAACCGAAAGGAGTACTAGAAGTAGAGATTGACGTGAATAAAAATAAGAAAAAGATAAGAAAATAAGATTAAAAGAAAAGAGTATACTCGGGCCTATGAGGCGTCTTACGTATCCATTCAGAAAATGAAATTAGAGTCGACGTAGTTTTCTAATTCAATTGATTCTATCAAAAGTGATACAATAAATTGAATTAGAAAAAAAGAAAATAATAAGGTTTTAGGGAGTGTACCTGATTGATTGGGTTGAATCAGAAAATTCGTTGAGCTTGAACTCCTTGAATTGATTCTTCAAGGGTGTAAAAGTCATCCTTCAATGGATTAGAACTATTGCTTGTGTATAACAAGGCTTCAATGGATTTTTTATCTGTCTTTGTCTATGTGTCCTTGAATTATGGTGGCTAGGGTCTTATTTATAAGGAAAAAGTAAGGAGATTTGATCCAAGGGCTCATAATGAATCCTATGGATGAATGGCTAAGATTGAATATTGAATGAGCAAGCAATTAGATATAGATATTATTTTGTGCACAAATTTAGGGAAAATCCCTTGGAATAAAGAAGGGAGGGAAATTGTCAAGTATCTGGTGCACAACTATAGAAAAATCCCTTAGGATAAGGAAGGAATGTAAATAGAAAAGTTTTTTGTGGACAAACCTATATTTACTATATCGCCTCTAATTGGGTGGAGAATTTAAGGACAAAGAAATTACAAAAATGTCACAAAAGCATAAAAAAGTCAAAATTATCCCTAAGGGCTAAAATTACAAAATTAACCCTATGGTATGGAAATCACATATATACCCATGAACGACCAAAATAACTTATATGGGATAGAAATATACTATGATTACCAAAGTGCCCCCCAAAGGGCAAAATGGCACCAATATTACAAAAATATCCCTAGAAGGTTGGAAACTTCTAGTATTTACCAAACTACTCCTAAGGGTTGAAAAATGCTAGAAATGATCAAAATGCCCTTAGTGGGCATAATGACAAAAAAGTATGGGAAAAAATAACAGAAATGCCTTCTATGGGCGAAATGACCAAAATGTCCTCTATGGACAAAAATGACCAAAATGCCCTCTATGGGAAAATGATATAAATGCCCTCTATGGACAAAGTGACCTAAATCTCAAAAATGCCCTCTATGAAAAAAATGATGAGAATGTCTTTTATGGGTAAAATGACTAAAATTCCCTCTGTGTGTGAAATAACCAAAATGATCAAAATGCCCTTTATGGGAAAATGATCGAAATGCCCTCTATGCAAAATGACCAAAATAACCTCTATGATAAAATAACAAAAATGCCCTCTAAAGGCAAAACGATCAAAGACCTCTATAGACAAATTGACCGAAATGGCCTCTGTGGGCGAAACGACCAAAATGCCCGCTATAGACAAAAATGTCCAAAATGCCCTCTATGAGAAAAATGACAAAAATACCCTTTATGGGCAAAATGACCAAAATGTCCTCTATGCACAAAATGTCAAAAATGCCCTCTCTAGACAAAATGATAGAAATGCCCTCTATGGGCAAAATGACCAAAATGCCCTCTATAGGTGAAATGACCAAAATGTCGAAAATGCCCTCTATAGGCATAATGACCAAAATGCCATCTGCAGGTGGAATGAGAAATTACTAAAATATCCTTAGATGGGACATATTGTAGCAACTTACCAAAAAAAAGTGGAACCAAACATTATACAATTAAGAGTCTCAAAATGAGGCGTCTATAGATAGCCCCTCGTTGGTGAAGCTTGCAAGCAAGCGAACATCAATGCAAGATAATGATGCCCATTTTGGGAATTTGATTGTGGCATTGATGTGGTCGGACTCATTCTATATAAGATTCCAACGTATCACCCTAAGGTGAATCAAACCGTACGTAATTCATGAATGGTAGGAAGGAGTCCAAGAGGGAATGCTATCCTTCGAGAGGATCACCTAGAAGGAAGATATATCCAAATAGATTTATGAAATTGCATCCTCACACGAATTTACCTGAAAGAAATGTTATTCTAATAGATTTTTATGAATTTATGCGATATACGACTTCATTTAGAAGGAAATATGATCCTAATAAGTCTTTCATAGGGTTAAGCTCCTCTTGAGATGGGTAATCTACCTAAACAGAAATGCGATCCTAATAGGCTTCATGGAATATCGCTACATATGGCTTATCTGAAAGAAAGGCTATCTTGAAATTTTTTTGAAATGTTGCGATAAACAGCCATAGCCCCTTGAAATCATGTCCTTCTTATGGCCGTCATAACTACTAGCACGAATGCTTTTGATAGCGAACTCCACTTATGGATGGTCTCTCTTACGCCTTCAAAGAGGATCGATTTGGGATCATTCAAACTGAAATCTATCATTTGCATGACTAATATTGTGGTTGAGCAAAGCTTTTTGAAAGTTTGTGCAATATTTTGGGACCTTGTGAATCATGTCTTTCGCTTAAACATGGTGGAGCTTCGCCCAAATTTTGAGGAATTCCTGTGCTTTCCTTAATGTGACTGTCCAAGGCAAGAAGATCTTTTTTAGGGTTCAAAGAGGTTATTTTGACCTTTTATCAGACTTGCTGTCGTTGAATGATATAGAGACGAGGTTGTTAGTTCAAGGTAAGGGTTTTCTCTTTTACCTATTGTCACGACCCCAAATCCGGCCCATGCGGATCGAGGGCTCGTGATCGGCCACCAAGGCCTTTTCTAATTTCCATTAATCAAATGCAGCGGAATAAATTTCTTTTTCTATTGCGGAAGCGTCAATCAACACTCAAGTCAACATTAGTCATCTACATTCCATTGTAATTACAAAAAGTACATGATGTAATTTTTCCAAAGCCTGCTGATGTCATATTCGATATACAATCCAAAAATTTCCAAAAGCAACTACATCATGACTAGCAAAATCCTATTACAAAAAGGGTTCATAGCTTTACAAGCTTCCAACTAGTCTGACTGAACCTGCTATTTCTTTTCCGATATCATCACCTGAAATAGGATAAAAATCCTATGAGCTCAACAGCTCGTGAGTATCCCAGCTCGTGAGCATTCCATAACATACCAGGGGTTTCAAAACTACTATATAATTCAATATAGAAATGTCAATGATCAGATATCATATGTTATCTTAATTTATAGTACAAGATAATGGTATCAAATTCGCTTCCAATAAATCTCAATTTAACGATAATCATAAATCGATAATCAATAACATAGTTCAATAAATCAAAATCACAGTTCAATATCATGGTTCGATAAATCATAGTTCAATAATTCAAAATCATGGTTCGATAACCCAAATTCATAGTTCAATAATTCAGATTCATGGTTCGATTTTCAATATTCATATTCAAAATGATATAATTCCACTTCTATGGCCAGCAAATTAGAACCTCGCTGATTGAGATCGATGGGCTAGCTAGTTCGATATGCCGTATCAACACCAGCTCACCACAATATACCCTGTGGAAGGGTTCGATAAATCACAACCTATTCGATAGTGACCAATCATAGAAGAGTGTTCTATTCAAAGCATCAAAATCATATCCAAATCACATCCAAAATCAATAATCATCAATATCAATTCAATTAATCAAATCAAAGTTCTTTATTTGATATTTAGTTCAAAAGTTCAAACATTTGTAAGAAGATCATTTAACATTTGAGTACCTTACAAACACATTTTCTTAAGTCGAAGAAGACAATATAGTTGTCAATAAATCGTTCAAAACGTATACAGTATAGCTGTTAAACAAAGGCTATAAAGGAAAACGATTTCATATGTTGATATATCATAACAGAGTTCAATATTTATATCTATACTGAAAATGTCTACCTCAATATGGTATGAAATACTCACCTGAATTCCAAAGACTTAACTCCAAAAATCCTTCCTTTAAAGTTCCCTAAAATCACATTTCAAAGTCCGGTCACATTCCATAATATTACTCTGATTTAATTATCATTAATTCTTTTTCCTATTTTAGTTACATTTCTTGGGTAGCTTCTTTAAGTTTTAAAGTTTGATTCTATTACCTTACATATTTACGTGTCATATTTTTCTGTACTTTATTTCATAATACGAACCTCACCATTGAGTCCGGAACATCGAAAAAAGTCGGTTTAGGCTTTCGCGGAATTCCATTTGGACTTTTGTACTAAAAAAGGCAAAATGGTCATTTCGTACTTCTACGTGTTCTCACTTTTCGAGACCTCTTTTCACAAATCGGACTCTACAGTTGAGTCCAAAATGGTCGAAATAATAAAAATTCACTATTCACTTGCCTCGTTTGGTCTTCGTTTGACCCACTTTTGAGTTAAGGGCATTATTGTAAAAATAATATTTTATTTAATTTTTCTGTTTGGGCCACAGTGAAAATCCCTGAAAATTCTAGGGTCAAAGTGGAATTTCCATAAGTTCTGGTCTGAACCAGTGGGTTCACTAGACAAAACCCTAAACCGGTCTGACCCTTCACTGAACCAACCGGTTCAGTTAATTTCAGAGAACCGAATTAAAATAACCAATTCTCCTATCCTATCCACGGTTTGGATAAGCCCAAATCCAATTTCCACATTTCCTATCCATGTAACCAAACAACCCAAATACCATTTAAATTCCAAACACAAACGACACAGTTTCACTGCCCCATTTTATTTTCGGTCGGGTCCCGAGCCAATCCGAACCCAGACCCGAATCCAAACCCTAGCCCAACAGTATCATCTTCCTCGTTTTTCCGGTGTAGCTCCGGTAGGTTTCCGTCGCCATCTCCGGTGACGGCAACTAAATTTCAGTCAGATTTTAACAGTTTTTAAATGCCATTTTTATCTAAATTTAATGTAGATCTCATTTCAAATGTTGATTTTTAATTTAGTGTACTAAATCTTCACGAAACTGAGCAACCCGTAACTCCGGTGACCTGGTTATTTCAAATTTTCCACTCGGTTGCTCACTGTTTTGACTCCTCTTTTTCTCTATTAAATTTCTGCACTTATAAGGATTAAATCTAGGTCACTTAAGCATAGTTTTATACATAAAATGTCAATGAACCCGAAATATTCTCATACCTGCAACTCAATCTTTCTACTTGGTTTCTTAACCGTTTTAAATTATTCTTTTTGTATTTTACTCTATATTTCATGCTGATTTAGATCATATTATTCAAACAATCTATCATATTCTAAAAATTAAAAACAGAATAAACCCACTTACCTTTCAAATTCTGTTTTTCTCTTTGTGCAAGTTCCTCTTCTTCTCTCTTCTGTTCTAACTTAGCCTTCCAATGAGCTTCTTCTTTCTGATTTCTATCTTAATAACCCACGGATGTATACACATACATATATATATATAGACCCACAACCGACTTAACTCTCTCTCTCTACCTCTCTCTCTCTCTATCTCTCTCTCTCTTCCCTCTCTATCTACTTGCAGCCTTCCTTGACCCAACTCTCTGCCCCATTAAATTTTCACTTTCTCTTCTTCTAAGAATGCAGCTTTGCATTCAATTTGTGTAAGCTATTTGTATCTTATATATATATATATATAATATATCTACACACACTAACACACACCAACACACACATACACACCACTGTTCACATGCTGATTTATATAAAATTTTAATTCAATTATACACATACATATATACATGTTGGATCACATATATATTTGGCTTTATATACATATATATAATATTTAATTTATAATTTATATAGTTATTTCTTATAATTTAATTGATTAATCATAAAATTAATTAATTATTTTGTTAAGTGTAAAAATCTTTACACAAATTTTCATAATCTCGTAATATGTGCCATATGACCTGGTATCCTGGGTCGGGATATTACACCTATCATGGACCCCTTCAAAAGCCAAGTTGCGCTAGGCAGCTTTATGCATGATTTTTCACTTTATTCTCTTAACTAATCCAACTTCGGTTAATGCTCGCTTAATTGGAGTTGTCAATGACCTTGGCAAAGAAGGGAACATCATGGGTCTTGTCTTAGCCGAGATTTTGAATGGCATGGACATGGTGCATAATGTCTTAAATAATGAATTTGGTGGTAGGCCATTGTTGTTGATAATGTAGCTTAAAGATAAGTTGACACTTTTGGAAAGTCTGCAGTTTTGCCCTTATCGACCCAAACACTATCTCTTGCGAAAGTTTTTGGTGACTCAAACTGATGAGCAAGCAAGGCGTGGCTTCTTAGTAACCTTGAGCACTAATGATTTTGATTGGACAACTTTGCATTGGCGTTGTAAAGCCTCTATTCTATGCTCTGCAGGTTATTCATATGTGTGCATAGCTGGTCTTAGAGCAACATCCTTTTATTACCCCATCTGGCTTCTTCTTCAATTTGGACTTGAGCAAATTAGGCCACGGACTTGGGGCCCATTTTATCCTGTGGTGGAATTGACGCCTTCAATTGTAAACGAATTGACCAACCTTCGGAAGGGGGTTCTCCTTTCCAAATTCAGTGATATAGATTTCTGTGGGAAGGCGCACATAAAGGAAGATCATTTTAGGTGGCACACATGATTAGGAGAATCTCCGAGCAGGTGTCCTTCGCGGAGAAACGAGGTTTTTTATGGAGTTAGACCTAAGTGCAAAGTTTGAGAAAATCACCATTTCAACAAAGAATCATAGCAAGGATTTGGTAAAGTTTGAACTTGAGAAAGGAGATACTCGTGATGTTCAAGGCTTGAAGAAAAAGAGGGAGTGCTCGAAGGTTCCTCGAGAAGTGTTGTGTCGGAAAGGATAACTGAACTTTGGGCATTTTGAATTGAAAATTGATGAGAAGAAAGGCCTTTTCTACGTTGTGGAGAAAAGGACAGGCAAGGAGTTTGAGTTTGAAGGAAAGTTAGTGAAGAAGAAGGAATGATCCCTTTGTAATGATGAGAGTGATCTCTTAATGATGATGATCTCTCTTTTTTAGGTAGTTAGTCCTGTCTTGACATCTTATCACCAAATCAAATTGCGTTTTAACTGATTATGAAATAAAGTATTGAATATCTATTTCAGAGATCAATTTCGTAAGGCACCCTATATTGGCAAATGATGTTAGTCCGAATGAGTTGAGCCACTTTCTTTGCATTGAGGACAGTATATGTAGCTGTTTCTAGCCATTTTGTGAAGTAATCAATAGCCACCAAGATGTACTCATGGCCATTTGTAGCTTTTGGAGTCATCCTACCAATGATATCAATTCCCCACGTAGCGAATGGCCATGAAGATGTTAAGTTGTACAATTCTCTAGAAGGGAGGTGATGCAGGTTAGCATGTATCTGGCACTTGTGGCATTTTTACACGAAGCTAGTACAATTCTCATCCATGGTGTTCCAGTAATATCCTAGATGGATTACTTTCTTGGCCAGCATGCGTCTCCACAAACTGCTTCATAGACTTCCATCATGACACGTTCAGTTTATTACTTATCCAAACATATAAGGTGAATACCATTAAATGACCTTTTGTATAGGCACTTTCCGTATATAATGAATTGGCTGGCCCAATGTCTGTGGGCGGCCTTGCCTTCTTTGGTGTATCCTTTAGGGTATTACGATTGTTTGATAAATGACTAAACATTGGTGTACCAAGTAAACGGTTTTCGCTCACTCATGACCTCATTAGTGTTGCAACAGTATACCTAATCTCTCTAACCTGAACTATGAGCGGTTTGATAGTTACTTCTTCGGGTACGTCTATCATAGAGGCTAGAGTGGCCAAGGTATATGCAAAATTGTTCTTGGCCTGAGGTATGTAGTGAGACTAAAGATCTTCAAAGCTAGCAATTACTGTTTCTAAGCTTTGATGATAAGGCATCAACTTTTCTTCGTTGATTTTCCACCTTCCTGGATTTGGCCAATGACGAGGGCTGAGTCTCCATACACATCAAGGTATTTGACTTTCAGTTATAATGCAGCTTGTAGGCCGACTATACAGGCTTCATATTCTTTGGTGTTTTTTGTGGAAGGGTATTGAAACTTCATGGCTAAAGGCATATGTGCCCCATCTGGTGCTATTAAGAGCATGCCAATGCCATAGCCTTTTTTGTTGGTGGCACCATCAAAATATAAGCACCATCTATCCTCTTGGGTTTGTATAATGTCCTTATTTGGGGATTTTGTCTCTTTAACGGCCTCACCCTCGATTAGGTAGTCAGCTAAGTAATCAGCCATGACCTTTCCCTTGATGGACTTTTGCGTTAGATGGATTATGTTAAACTTGGAGAAAAGCAAGAGTCACCGAGTTGTGCGGCTTGACAAAGTTAACTTTTCAAAAAGGTACTTCATAGGGTCCATTCTGGATACCAAGTGTATGGTGTAGGCCATCATGTAATGACAGAGTTTCTGAGTGACCCAAACAAGGGATGTACAAGTTTTCTCTAGAGCACTGTAATTTCGCTTGTATGAGATTAGATTCCGGCTAGCATAGTAAATGGTTTTTTTTCTTCTTTTCTCGCATCTGGTAACATAGCCCCTAAGGCTGTGTCTGTTACTGTGAGGTATAATAACAAGGGAATGTCTTGTTGAGAATGAGCCAATACTAGGGGACTGGCTAGGTAGGTCTTGATTTGTTCAAAGGCTTCTTGGCATATGTTGTTCCACCTCTTTAGGGAATCCTTTTTTAGAAGTTGCAAGATAGGTTCACAAATGGTAGTCAATTGGGATATGAACCTGTTATTGTATTGTAGTCTCCCATAGAAACCCCTTACTTGTTTTTTAATTTTAAAAGCAGGCATTTCAAAGATTTTCTTAGCCTCTGTAAGGTCAACCTCAATCCCCCTTTGGCTTACCATGAAGCCTAAGAGCTTTCCAGATGTAACTCCAAATGTACATTTTTAGGGATTCAGCCTCATTTGGTACTTCTTGATTTTTTCAAAGAATTTTCTGAGGGTAGTGGGGTGGTTTTCCCTATCTTTGGACTTTATGATTATATAATCAACATACACCTTAACCTCTTTGTGGATCAAGTCATGTAAGATAGTGGTTACTCCTCTTTGGTACATAGCCCCTACATTTTTTAGTTTGAGGGGCATTACAATGTAGCAGAAGGTGCTCCACTATGTTATGAAGGCAATTTTTTCCAGGCAATCAGGGTGCATTTTAATTTGATTATACCCCGCAAAACCGTCCATAAATAACATTATGTCATGATGGGCTATGTTGTCCACCAAGGTGCTCCACTATGTTGGGAAGAAGGAAGTCATCCTTTGGACAACCTTTGTTGAGATCCCTATAGTTTGCATACATGTAGACCTTCCTATCTTTCTTGGGCACGAGGATTATGTTAGCCAACCATTCGGGGTATTCCACCACGGTTAGAAACCCTACAGCTAATTGTTTTTTAACCTCATTTTTTACTTTGAGAGACCATTCAGGTCTCAATTTCTAAGCTTTTACTTGATCGACTTGGCTTCGGGGTAGGTAAGGATTTTGTGTTAGACAATGTCTGTGTCCAAGCTTGGCATATCTTTGTAGGACCATGTAAACATGTCTCGAAATTCTTTCAATAACTCAATCAGAGTTTCCTTTTCAGCTTGGTCTAGGGTGACACCAATCTTTACCTCTTTAGTTTCATTCCCTAACCCTAAGTTGATGGTCAATGTTTATTCCATAATAGGTTGAGCCCTATCTTTTTTTTTTTTTTGTGTGATATCTATTAAGAACTTCCTATCTTCTAGATCAAAACTTTGGTAAAGATCATTCTCATCAACACATTCATTGTTTGCAATTAAGGGCTATTTGAAAGAAGCACTTATTTCATTGAAAAGAAAATTAGGAAGAACATAGTCTACAAGTTCATCAAAGTTAAGAAAATTTAAATCAAATGACTCGTTAGAGTTAGAATAGTAGAGGTTTTCAAAATTTGTATTACTTTGCTTGGAATAGTTGAACTCCTTCTTGAATTGGTGCCTTGAGGCCTGTGATCCCTTGATCATGTACCAGTTATCTGTCGATGTTAGAGCTTGAATAGTCTACTTCTTGGGGTTCCTTCGAACACTACCTTCACTAACCATCCCTACCATGTCTTCTACCAACTCAATCTTAGTAAAGAGCTCAAACAACCCTTAAAGTTCTTCAGCCCAATCCTTTGCCGGAGGGTTTTAGAGAGCGACTATCATAACTTCATCATAGCCACAAGTTCAATCCCTAAATATTTTCTAACCAGGGAATCTAAATTTTTTCATTTCTTCACAGCCGGGCTCTAAGAAGCCATAGTAAAGGCTTTATTCCCCTTTATGAACAAAATTGTAGTTTAATGTGGGGAAATAGGGCTTAATTTCAATCAATTTTTGGGGCAACCTTTACTCTCTTGTAACTTTCTTGGCTCGAGCGACCAAAGCCTTATTTTGGAAGTCTTCTTCAGTGTGTATAACTGAGGCCGAATGTGTACGCCATCTCTTGTTGTTGGGGTAGTGTAGGCAGACCTTATAAGCAACGACCCAGACCTTTTTCGGGCACCTACCCCATGAGATTCAAGATAAGAAAGACCAAACCTTTGTAAATTTCACCCTCGGGTGTTTGCTCGGTCTCTAAACTTTCGACTTGGCTAAAACCTGTGAGTTCCATGTCGCCAAATCCGTGTTGAATCTTTAGGATATGAACTGGGTTATGAGTGGGATCAATGTCTTATTGAATGGTAACTACTCCGAGCTGACATCTAAACTTGAGTTTCTAATGTAGAGAGGAAGTTATAGCTTTGATTTCATGCAACCATGGTCGGCCTAGTAGTAGATTGAAAGAGGGCGGGGCATCTAGCACTTGGAACTGTACAGTGGTTTCAATTGGGCCTAAATCCATGGTGAGTGTCATGACTCCCACCACTTCTCGTTGGGTGTTATCGTATGCTTGCACTACTTGTGTTAATGGTGCTAGATTAGATATTTCCAAACTGAGGCACTTCGGGGTCTTAAGAGGACACAAATTGAGAGCTGATCCATTGTTAATGAGCACCATGTGTACTCTTTTTCCCAAGGCATCCACAGTTATATGCAAGGCCTTGGTGCGACTAGCTCCGCCTTTTGAAAAGTCATGGTCCGTGATTGTAATGACATTGTTGAACTGCAACTCTTAAATTATCTGAGTGAGTTACATAGGGGTGGTAGTGGTAGGAACTTAAGACTTATTTAGCTGTTTCAAAATAACATGTCGATATGGAAACAACGAGGTAAGTAAATCCCAAACAAAAATATTGGCTCGAGTTCTCTTGAGTTACTTGAGAAGCTCGTCCTTGACGGGGGCCTAAGGTGGAGTCTCGATCGGCTGCTTAGTTTTTAAAAATTCAGTCACAGGGTCATCTGCTTGCAAGTGGTTGTATTTGAAAGGTTGGCCCCTTCGGGTGATATGGATTGCATTGGCCAAGCTGGCTTGACTATTAATCCCTATGAGCTCATCCCAAGTGATCATGTTGCAGTTTACAATGATTACGATATTTTCTATAAAATGACCAGACTTGGTGATAGACTCAGTGAGATTACCACTTTCGAGGCTTAACATATTGATGTTAAGGCAATTGTTATGAGCTAGCAATGGCTTAGTAGTCACATTAGGCTTTAACGGTGGAGCCCCAATGGTTCCCCTATCAATGAGATCTTGGATTTTATGATCGAGAGATAAACCCCCTTGATGAGACATGTAATACCCTTGACCTGGGTCAGTACGTATACCGAGGTAGATCGGGTCGGGCAGTGTGCTATCAATTGTAAACCGAGCCGTTTAAATCCTATATCGTATCACCAAATACACTATATGATTTTGGAATGTAAATAATGTCAGTTATATAGCCAGTGTCGGGCAATACCCAAGCGATCCAGAACTGTGCCTCGTAATACGTGCACACACGCATTTCCATGCATGTGTACGCATACGTATATATATGAACGGTTAAAGATAAGTGTATGCATACGCAGTTAAAAACTAGTAAATACGTATATATATATGAGTATATATATATATATATATATATGTATAAGGAATATATAAATGATGAATTATATATGTATACATATATATATATATACATAATATCATATAATATAAGTATACATGCATTATACATATAATACAAGAAAGATAAAAAGAAAAGGAAAGAAAAAGGAAGCTGCTTGAGCAACAGTATGCAGGTCCGTTCGGCAGTGTGTGTGTTAGTATGTAATATAATATATATATATATATATATCTATATATATATATATGTAAGTATCTTCCAAGTCATAAATGCAAAGTTGCATTTGGGAGAGGGAATCAGAACCCTAGGTCAAAGAAAGGGGCTCTAGAAGGGGGAGAAACCAAGAGAAAAGAGAGGTCAGAGGCGGTGGAGTGTGCGTGTGTATAAGATATATAGGTATATATATATATACATGTTGCGTAAGATGGAAGGAAAAAGAGAAAAAAAAACTGAGAAAGGACTGTGGGTATTGGAAGATATTCAGAAGTAGCACAGAAGCTGAAACAAAGAGGAAGAAGGAGAAAACACAGAAAGAAAACCAGATTTTGAAAAGGTAAGCAACTATTCTGTTTTTCAGTTTTAGCATGATTCGTTTAGTTTGAATTATAGGGCTATCTTGAGCATGAAATAAGGATTTAAATACAAAAAGAATCGAGAAGAATGGTTAAAAATTGGATGAGAAAACAACAGTTTCAGGTCTTAGAGGATAAATTGGAAATCTAACATTTTATGTGTAAAACTTAGAATAGATGATGGGGAATAGTTGCTGTGAGGTGCAGAAAGTAAATAGAAACAAATAGAAGTTGAAACAGTAGAGAAATGGGCATGAAAACAGAATTTCACAGTCGGTCGGAGCTTCGGGTTTTGCCATGTTCGTGGAGAGTTAGTGATCCAAATGGAAAACTAACTTTAGATTCGTGATCTCCATGAAAAGATAAAGAGAACCGCATTTAAAAACCCTCAAAAATCCACCAGAACAGTGTCGCTGTCGCCGGAGAAGACGACTGTTCACACCAGAACCCTACCGGAGTCTCACCGGAAAAATGAGGAAGACAACACTGTTGTCTTAGGTCAGGTTCGGGTCATGGTTCAGATCCGGGTCGGGACCCGACCGAAACAGGAACAAATATATTGAAACAACACCGTATTGAGTTAGGTTAAAAGGGTTTTAAGTTTAAATTGGGAGCGTTTGGTTACGTGTGTAAGAAATTAAAATAGGAATTGAAATAGGAATAGGGATATCCTATTCCTATTTTGTCACTATTCACTTGTTTGGCTATCCGTATGTAGAATAGGATTTTCTGAAATTGAAATTGAACCCAAAAGTTTCAGAATTTACAAACTGACCCCTAAACTTTTAGTTATTCTGATTTGATCCCCCCAGAATAAAATATTAATTAAATTAATTAATTTAAAATAATAAAAAATTACGAAAATGCCACTGAGTCAAAAAGTAGTCAAACAGACTCTGATTAAAATAAAAGAATAGTGAATTTTTATTATTTCGAGCATTCCGGACTCAACCGTGGAATCTAATTTTTGAAAAGAGGTCTCAAAAAATGAGAACCCTGTAAAAGTATAAAATGACCATTTTACCCTTTATAGTAATGATGTCCAAATTAAACATATGAATAGTGTATTTTAACTATCTCGGACATCCTAAGACCAACGGTGAGGTCCGCTTAGCAAGATGAGGTCCCAAAAACATAAAAGACCCGTAAAAGTGCAAAATGACCATTTTGCCCTAGTACAGAAGTCCGAATTGAATTCTGCGAAAGCCTACATCGACTTTGTTCGACGTTCCGGAATTCAATAGTAGAGTCTATTCAAGTAAAAGAAGTACCAATAATAAAGAGACATAAAATTTGATGAATAACATGAGTCATAAATATATACATAGACTGAGATGAGTTTCCTGAATCATAGGGATACCAAGAGACAAGAAGAAGGTAGTTTTGACCTTCTAGACAAATACAGTAAAAATTAAGTAATTTCTGATCTCTGCATATGTTACATTCCAAGCTATGTCAACAGTTTTTCATATACCACTTGTTGTATTCCATATATACCAGAGTTTATTGAGCCACATTGATATTGCCCTATCATGTGGGAACCAGTTATTGATTTCTATATATATCTCGATCATGATTGTACATTTGTGCATGGATTCCTTTTTGTACACTTGTACCTAGGGCCGTGAGGGCCAGACAGTTTTATTCAAAGCAGTCTAGTAACTGTAGTTTAGCTAACTATCGTTACGTCAGATTTGCCTAGAATCAGTTATGATTCCACTATACTCCTCGTAGAAGATAGCGTGATCCTAATATATTATTAGTGCCAGATTTGTGCTCAGTCACATCTCTATCTGATGCTATTTATGACCTTCGGGTCTAGGTTCTGAGTGGAACATTTATTATACACAGAGCAGTATTATTTGGCAAGGCCTAGAGTACCGAATATGAGCTCAGAGCAATATCATTCAGCGAGGCCTAGAGCACTGAATGTGAGCCTAGGGAGTAGCCAGGCCCCACGAGAGCATCCCAATTTTAGTTGATATCACTATCATTTATTATTGATTATCATAGCTTAATCATATTATTTCATTATGAATGATCATGAGATTTCACAGCTTTTTATTGAGTGCATATGATTATGCTTGAGACAACTCATGACTGTAGCTTGTATAATTATATTATCAGACAGATTTTTATTGCTTTATCATTTGAGTTCTTACCATTTGATATTCTTTGATGAGTTCCTTATTTCATTGATTGGCTAGCACATCTGTATTTATCGTAGTTCTTTTATGGATAATGCTTTCTATATTCATGTACACATGGCAAAGCAAAGGAGAATTACTTATTGAGCTTTAGTTAGCTCACCCCAAACTTACCACCCCTTTCAGGAAATGAAGCTGTAGAAGAGCAGTAGCAGTCAGCTAGATAGCAGTGGACATTACTTTTGAAGTTACAGTGTAATACTTAGTACAGACAGTCTTATAGCTCTCCCATGTTATCCACGTCTTGAGGATGAACAGTTGTATTAAGAAATTTTATATTCCGCATTTTGTAAACATTATATATATATATATATCACATGCAACTTTTAATTAATTAATTCTGCATTTTAGTTGTTGCATGTTAGTAGCACTGATTGTGTTGCAAGTTGAGACCCTTGGTTCGACAAGCAGCGTCAGATAGGGTGCGCGACACGAGATTCGCATAGGGTGGGCTCTCGGGTTGTGACAAGACAAACACAACGAGCCCAACCCCATCAATTTTGGTCAAGAAATGACCGTGTATGAACCCTATAACTAGGGAAGTATCGAAACTTAAACTACGCTTTTCGACCCCTCTAACTAATGCCAAGATCCTCCTTGGAGTCCTAAGAATCCATAGGAACAAACCACAGAAGAAATGGCTACCCAAAAGGTCATGAAATAAGATTTTTTTAAAACCTACAATTAGAGCAAGAGTATCGGGGGTGATGGGGAAGAAGATGAACCGAACGGGTCGGAACCATCCCAGTCTCAAATATGGTATTAGTTTTATGAAGTCGTTTAAAGGGCTGTGAGTTTTAAATTTAAACTAAACAGGTCTATTTGGCTATGTGGTTAGGGGCTTGATCTAATAACCACGGTCAGAACAGGGATATCCTATCCTTGGAATTACGCCTTGTCCGCTATTTGCCGTTTGAAAAATAAAAAAAATAAGGGGAGCCGCAGTTCCCCAGTTTTGAACAACTGAACTCATGTATGTGTGAACCCTAACCCCAAGCACGTGGCCACTGTGCCATCGTGGCACATGTGATATTGTATTAACAAAATAAATATATAATATGAAATTAAATAATTTAATTAATTTAATTATTGTAAATTATCCCGATACCCAAATAAAAAAGGTAGTGTATCTTAACTTTTCCTGATGTTCTGAACCCAATAGTGGGATATGTTTTACGAGACGGGATCCCAAAAAATTAAGACATGTAAAATCTAAAATTACCATTTTACGCCTAATAATGCTTGAAGCCAAATGAAAGTCCGAGAATGTCTAAATTGACTTTCTTCGACGTTCCGAACCTAACGGTGAGGTTCATATTATCAAATTAGGTACTGAAAAATAAGACACGTGAAAATACAAATTTATTAAATTACTACGAGTAGTCTGGTCTAAAAGAAATAAGGTCTATCCTAGGAAGTTAGGATTTACTCGGTGTAAGAATAAATTAAGAACACCAAATAGGTGGTAATTTAAATTAAATGTGAAATTAATTAAATTCTTCATAAATTATTCTTAGGAACTACAAGGGAAAGGGAAAGGCACACCTAGTAGCGCCAACCCCGAGGACAAAGGTGCGTAAACCTGTACTTTAAAGTGGAGATTTTAACTCCATGATCCTGAAGTATTTAAGTTAAAAAAATTCATAAAGTTATTTAAGTTCAAAATTTCTGTATTTACATGGCTCGTGATTCAAAAGTACTATTGCTTCCATTTTTAAATTCTATCTTGACATACAAGTTAGTTTGTTTATATTGCTGACTTTTTGTAATTTGTATTCTAGTATGTCTATGTTAAATTCAAATTTGTATTTAATGCCTTTCTAAAAGTAAATGTTTTTCATTCTATCTATGTTTTAAATATTCCTAAACATTGTGATTAAGTACTCTAAAGCTTATGTCTTAAATGTTCTGAAATTTTATATTCCAAGTATTGAAGACTCTGTTAAAATATTCATAAATGTTCTGTCAAATGCTCTTGAAAAACATCTATTTGAAAAAGTTATGTCTTAAATGCTCTTGAAAATCATCTATCTGAAAATTCATGTTTTAATGCTCTTGAAAAACATCTATCTGAAAAACTATGTTTTAATGTTCTCGAAAAGCATCTATTTGAAGAAGTTATATTTTATTGAAAAGCATTTATTTGAAAATTTAAGTTTTAAATGTTTTTGAAAAGCAACTATTAGGAAGTTATGTTTAAATGCTCTTGAATAGCATCTATTTGTAAATAAATATTTTTAAATGCCTCCTATTTGCGAATTGGTAATGCATTATGCATAAGCACCATAAGCTCGTGAGGCCCTTCGAAACTCACATATGAAAAAAATGCACGGTAGAAGTTTTATCACCTAGGCATGAGATATCTCCACGAGAAGTAAAACTTAGAGTCTCGGTTCGAAACGGATTCCTCTATTAAAAAGTGAAAAGATGTTACGTTCAAAAATGACAGAAGGTTTATCCCCCATTTTTCTAAACGTGATTTATATATTCTGATTTCATGAACAAAGGATTGATGTTTTCATAAGTAATGGTAAAAGGTTTTGCGGACTCCCATTTACATGGAAAGGGTTTTTAAAAAAATATCCCAACTTTTAAAATGACAAAGGGTCATACCCTTCTATTTACGTGAAAAGGATTTTATTCATTCTGTTAACAAGTAAATTATTTAAATTCTTTTGGCCACCAAATGGCCATCCTGTACAAGTTACAAGTTTTCTGCTGCATATTAAATGTCTCACTCGAATGCTTTAAAATACTTCGTATTATATGTTCTTGAAGATTCTTGTACGCTTTATACGTGAAATATTTTTTTTACTCAAATGCTTTAAATGCTTCTTGTATTTAATGAAATAAGTGCCTAGTCTGAATGTCCTTGAATGCTTGATGTTGTCTGTTTTAAGATTCATGTATTCTGTATCTGAATTGGTAGTGACTATTTGTCCTTATATGTAACAAATAATATATTATCATGGTTGCATGCATTTTAATAAGATATTTATTGGCTTAAAAAATAACAATATAACATTTATCATATAATTGGCTAATGCTAAACAAGTTATGCTTTAAGCCATCAATTAGAAGAACATTTTCAATGGATAAGGAAAATTTTTTACGTATGCTTCCAATGCCAATAATTTTACCTTTAAAGTTGTCTCCAAAACTCACATATCCACCATCTTTTAAAGTGAGAGGTGTGGATTTAGTTTTATCTCCGATCATGTGCCTTGAGCATCCACTATCAAGGAACCATTTATCCTTACTTGAGTAAGACTTCAAGCACAAATACAAAAGCAATTCAAGTAACTCTTTTTGGTACCCAAACTTTCTTGGGTCCTTTTGGGTTAGCTTTAAGTAAGTGTGTTCCTTTTGGAACCCAAATCATTTTGTCCATTATCCTTCATGTCTTTTCTAGATTTTCTTAAAGATTGTACATGAGTGGTTGCTTTAGAACAAGAGGATCTTACAAAGAAGTTTTGATAAGGCTTTTGCTTGGTATGAACATTATATCTGAAGCCCGCTTTATCAAAACACATCTTTGTTGTGAGATGATCTTATCCAAAATTTCAATTCCTTTAGTAAACTTTTTAATGGTGAAATTTATGTCATCTACCTTCTTTTTGAGAGAATAATTTTCGTCTTCAAGATTGTTATTCTTTAAACTCAATGAATCTTTCTCTTCTTTTAAAATCTTATTTTGTTCATTTGAAATTTGTAAATTATTTGAGAGAAAATATATTTTATTATTGAGATCTTTGTGTTTTTTATTATAAAAAAATTGGAGCTCTTCATGCAATTCCACAAAAGCATCTTATAACTCTTCATAAGAAAGAGATGAGTCAATATTAGAAGTTACCTCATCTTTTTGAGCCATAAGACAAAAGTTGGCTACCTCTTGGTGACTTGATTCTTTCTTTGAATCATCCCAAGTAGCTTTCATTGCATTTTTTTTTAGTTATTCTTCCTTCTCCATCTAGTTGGGAACATTCTGCCTTGATGTGTCTCAACTTGTGGCACTTGTAGTAAATTAAGGGTTCTTTATTGATTGATTCCTCTTTTTGTTGCTTTCATTTTTTTTGCTTTCTTCTTAAGTAGTTTTTGTTTTTTTGTGTGATGAACGCTACATCTTCATCACTTCCTTGATCCTCTTCTTCTTCTTCCTCGTCATTGTTATAAGATAAAGATTTGAAGGCAAGGTTTTTCTTTGACTTGTTCTCCTCTTCATGAATTCTTAGGGTAAGCTCATAAGTCATGAGAGACGCCATGAGTTTATCAAGGCTTAGCTTATTGAGATCCTTTGCTTCTTGAATGACCATCACCTTGGCTTCCCATGTTCTTGGTAGAGACCAGGGTAAGCTCATAAGTAATGAAAGACCCATGAGTTCATCAAGGCTTAGCTTATTGAGATCCTTTACTTCTTGAATGACCATCACCTTGGCTTCCCATGTTCTTGGTAAAGACCTAAGAATTTTTCTCACTATTTCAACTTTAATATAACTCTTTCTAAGAGCTTTCAAGGAATTAATAATATTAGTAAAACGAGTAAATATTTCGGGTATGGACTCACTAACATTTACTTTAAATAGTTCATAACTATGAACTAATATACTAATTTTTTATTCTTTTACTTGATTGGTATATTCATATTCATAGATAACCTCAATTTGATTCTAAATCTTCTTTGCGGATTCGCATGCGGAGATTCTATTGAACTCATTTGCATCTAAGGCACAATATAACTTAGTTATGGCCTTAGCATTTATTTGGATGAGCTTGAGATCATTCTTATCCCATTCTCCTTCTCCCTTAACAACTTTTTTAATACTAGTGGAGTTTTTAGCCTTCATAGGAATATGAGGCCCATTAATAATGACATTCTATATTTCATAGTCTAAGGCTTGAAGATAAATCTTCATTCTAGCCTTCCAATATGTGTCATTTTGCCCACTGAACAATGGACCTATATTAGTCAATTTCCCCTCGATAAAGATGGTTCCTACAATATTTTTCATATCTTTGCTCTTTAGAGTATTACCTCTATTTTGTAAGAGACAAGACTTTGATACCACTTGTTGCCCATATATTTACCCTAAAGGGGGTTGAATAGGATATTTTACAAATATTGTCTACTTTTACAAATTTTAAATATACATGTTAAAAATGTACAAGTAAAGAGTAGAGAAAGAGAGAGAATAAACACACCGATTTACGATGTTCGAAAAAGCTTCCTATGTTTTCGACTCAAGCATTACCACTTGAGTTTTCCACTATCTTGATCTCCTTACAGGTGGAGGTCAAACATTTACAATAAGAGCTCCTCACTCTTTTTTCTAGCAAAATATACCCTCTTACTTCCCCGGGTAGCACCTACCCACAATTTTCACCGCAATGAGATGATACAAAGATTTTTACCAAAGAGTCCTCTCTTAAAAGTTGAATGGTACAAATAAGTTCACTTTAAATATTGATCAATAAATTCCTTAAGAGCTGAGAGAATTTTGAGATCTAGATCTAAAAATAAATGAGATCTCAAGTCACTAGAGAAATTAAAAGTGAAAGCAAGCTTGTGAATGTTAAGAATAGCAATAAATGCTTCTAACAACTTTTATTTATAAGTCTTGTGAGAATATAGTCATTTGAATTTGAAAATAGTTGTTTCTCTCCTTTAGATCTGTTCAAAATTTGAATTTGAAAATGCCAGATCGATACATTCAGTTAACTGAGTTCACCATTCAGTCCACTGAATCATAGTTTAGCCGATTGAAGGACTCGACTGAATTATGCAGAGGGTGGAGGTTGTTTCTCATAAAAATTCATTTAGTCTATTGAATCTTAGGTTCAATCGATTGAATCTTCTAGTGTCATTTTGTTAAGTAAAAAGGTTTAAGTAATTCAATCGACTGAATATGACAGTTTGTTGGGGCAAATGACACTAGATTTATTAACAAATGTTTGTTCAGTCGACTAAGTATTGGGTTCGGTCGACCAAATCTCCCAAAGACAAAATACGCATATTTTTGTTAACATGATTCAATCGATTAAATTCTCACTTCAGTCAACTGAATTTGGCAATTTAGCTTCAATGCCTATTTTGTTCACTATTTTCTTTTTCAAGCCTCATAGTTTTTCAAAGCTTAATTTATAATATTATTATGCTTTTGAAAAATCATTTAGTTGATTGATTTTAGTTGATTACTTAAATACTTTAAGCATTATATTTTATCAATCAACCTCTAAATCACATAGACACCTAACATAAAAGAAAAGATCTTCACTTTGATTCTTTGGGCATGAGTACTCTATTGACTTTGACTTGATGTTTTAAACTTGTGAGCATGTTTTAATGATGTTAATCATTTTCATCTTTAAGTCAAGCTTTGGTCCACCATTATTTGAGTTTATTGACCTATTTGCTTTAACACTTAAAGATAAATCATTAGTCCATATTATCAATATTTTGTAATTATCAAAATTACGAGAATGCTCTAAGTTAAAAACCTTTAAGACCAACAAAGACATCTATGTAAAATTAGTACATTGAATTGTATGATATAATAAATAAGCATATGTTAGTATGAAAATTACGATTGATGTGATTTTTTATCATTAGTAATCACATTATGAGATATGAGATCTATGATTATTGAGTGAGATTTCAACATATTATATTATCCTGTTATACGATAGCATGACTTGTTGGTTTGGCATGAATGTCTTGTGAATTTGTATTTGATTATATTCTTGATATGTATATTATCTTATACGGGTTTTTTGTTTTTAATTTTTTTTGTTTTATTAGCGTTACTTTTAAGTTCTCACAAATGGATTCATTTTTCATCTTATTGTAATCATTGTCATGAAAAAAGTTAATCCATGACGCTTAAAAGCCATGCATAGCTGGTTATCATCTACTCTGTTGAAAATAGTAATCTAGAGACCATTATCATCTACTCTGTTGAAATTAGTAATTTAGAGACCATTGAATATTTTTTTCTTGATAGAGACACTTCTCATCAAAAATCAAATTTAGGCAACAAATTTAAAATATATCTATGAGACATGACTTTCAAATTAAAAATAAAAAGGTTAAGGCTTTGTACGATGGGATAAAAAGAATCAATTGAATAAGATATGTTGGGATTTGATATGAAATAAAATTTAATGGAATATTAAATATTCTATTTCAGTATTTAGAACATATTCAGATATATAATTCTACTTCAATTCTATACTTAAATCGATATAATTATTAATAAAATTTTATAAAAATAAAATATTTGTGATATTAAATTTTTATTTTTAATAATATATTTTTTGAGATTTTACAAAAATCAAATTCCTAAAATATATTTTTTGAAAATATATATTTAAAAATTCAAAAACAAAAGTTAAGAACAATAGAGAGATATAGATACATAAGAGAGTGTTCAATAAATTTAATAATTTATTATGTATAAATATTAATAATACGAATTACTAATATCTGTAAAAAAAAAAATAGTTAATATATTTGAAATCTATTTAATAGTCTTAAAAGTGTCATCAGCAATGATAATTATATGTTACATAAATTTATATAGGCAATGCCAATAACGGGAGTTGTTGGAAGTAATCTACTTCATCTTACATATTTTTTTTTGTCATAAGAGAATGATTGAAGATTTTTATTTTACTTTTTATCCTATTAAGCATGGAATAAAAATAACAACACCACTTCGATGGAATTATTTTTATCCTACATTGATAAAATATAATTATAACTAATTCTATCCTAAATAAACGTCTAAACATAAAATAAGGTAAGATATTATTTATCTTATTCTATCCCTTTTATTTCATCAAATAAACATAATCTAAATAAAAATAAGTGAAACTACATAGAATATTGGTGTATTATTATTATTTAATTTTTTGAAAAAGGGAGTGAATGGACGGTGGCAATTGCCAAATAAAGATGCCACCTGGCTTGACAGGTGGGTGTCCACGACAGCCACAAAGCTTACTCCAATTCCTCCTCCACCAACACCCACAAACTTTTCTCTATAAAGCCTCATCGATGTTCCTTCAACTTCCCCAGATACAGAAAGGTTTCAATCGTTCCAATCTAGGGTTTTCTGCGATGACTAAGAAGAGGAAGTCCGACGCCACAGGGCTCGAGGAGGTCGACCGAACCATGTACACCACGTTCTGCAGCGCGGCGAACTCGCTTTCTCAGCTCTACACGCAGGCCATGAATCAGCAAAGGCTCTCCTTCCAAGCTGGTGAACGTCACGCGCTGGTTCTATTCTCTCTACTTCTCTCACCTTTTTCACAATTTTTTTTTTTTTTTTTGTAGTTTAATTTACTGGTTTTTCTATGATGTGGGTTTTATGCTTTTTATATATCGCACATTGGGTTGTGTCTTTTCCCAATTGCTTCAGTTCCTCAATTTCTTGCGACTCTCTCCCCCGTCCTTATAAACATAAATGTAATTGTGCATATGCGCACGTAGATGAATTATAGTATTGATACATATTTTCTGGTCAAATTTGTTTCACTGAAACCTTTTTCATGGACTGTGTTTTAGCGGTACTATTATACATTAGTTGGAACTCAGGTATACATATTTTTGCGGTGGTCTAGTGCAATGATGATTCAAGAATTGTTCTTTCTGTGGTACTCTAAGATAGAATTATAATTAGTCTTCAATTGCATTTGTGCTTTTTCATCCAATGGATTCTTGTAACCAATGGGATGATGTAATAAGAAATAAGAATGATATGCCAGCGCATTTCTGATGTTGCCTAATGTAGTCCGTGATGAAGAGTTGTCTTTTTTTGAATAGTAAAATACACCCACCCACTTTGTCCCATTTGGTACTTGAACCCTCACCTCCTCTCTGGAGGTGCAGGAGTCAAGCTAACACTTGGTGGTAATGAAAAACTGTCATTTTCGGATACAAAATGGTGATTTTGCTATAGTGGTAGCAGAATTTGGAAAATATTGTGGATTCCTGTAAAAATTTTGAAGTGAAGAATACATGGAAGATTATCATATATATTCTTTCAATTAGCTGCTGTGGGTCTAGGTGTTTGCACAGGGTGAATCCACTATGATTTATTTCTTCCTGTAGGTTGTCAAGCATATGTGGGTTATTGATCGTGTATAAAGGGTGGTCTGAGTTTTAATAGTGTTGCTAAGGCTTTTGAGGAGCATTTGTCTCAAAAAGTTGTCGTAGCTGCTAGATGACTAACCATTGAACTTGGTTGTATCTTTGTGGCCTGTTTTGTGCCATATTCAGCCACACTGTGTTCATAAATAAAAAAATCTTTTGTTGTCCTTCAGGAATGCAGAGATAGATCATGAAGAAGGATTATGTGGAATTAGTCATTGACTCATTGGTGATACTGATAATTTGGAATGTTGGTTAACATCTTGTCTGTTAAACAACATTTGTTGTTCATGGAGAAGGATTATGTGCCATATTCAGCCATACCATGTTCATAGATAAAAAAATCTTTTGTTGTCCTTCAGGAATGCAGAAATAGACCATGAAGAAGGATTATGTGGAATTAGTCATTGACTCATTGGTGATACTGAAAATTTGGAATGTTGTTTAACATCTTGTCTGTCTTTACAAAGCTTTATTTGGTAATTTTTTTCAATAAGTATGGAAGATGTGGCTGTGAGGGGGCTGTTCTCTAAATTTTATTCAGCCCGTTAGCTAATTCTGGTGATTTTTTATTTCTGTCAAAAAAGTGTGGCTTACAATGGTACAACATGGATGTTTTTTTTTTTCTTTTCCTTTCTCAGGTGTTGTTGGAGGATAAATGCTTCAAAATCATTCATTTAGTTAGTGTAGATTGATAATTTTAAATAAGTGCATTATGTGTAAGAAGGTGCATGATTTGGCCGTTTTCCATTTTAAGGTGGTATGGGAATCATGGATATTTTGTTTTATTTATTTTTATTTAGTTGGGCATCACCTCAAGTGGCTCTTATGGGGGTGCTGGCTTGAAGGCGGGACAAGAATAAGAATTAAGAGGAAAGAGGGATGCCTGAAGAGGAGGCCTGCATGCTGGCAAGTGAATAAGAGAATTTTTTATGATAAGGGATTTATTGTTTTTCTGATAAGTAATAAGGAGGTATATTGTTTATTACTTGAGAATTATTAATGCACCTGTAGGTTTACTATAAGCTGTCTGGAAAAATCGTGAGAAACTTTATGTAAATAGTGTCCAGAATTTAGCACGCTAATATTTTCAAACAAGTAGAAAACTAGGAACAGTCCAATTACAACTCGTGTACACAAATTGTTACTTCTCTCAATAGAGACTTAATTTTTTTTGTATCTGTGAAAAGTGTATTTATTGAAAAACGTCCAAAGGGTGCAACTCATGAACAAAAGATTAGTGTAAAAGGGAGCTAGAGCCAAGCTTCAATCGTACAATTCAAATCCCTTCAGAAACTCTACAAAAGTATATTTTCTACTTTCAAAGAAGTCCAAAAATGAAAAAGTCTTGAGAAAATTGCTGTTAAACCTAGCACTGCCAATTGGACATCATCAAAGATTCATCTATATTGCTTTCGTCAAATACACCACATCAAGCAGTGAGACAATCCTCCATACTCATGGACAAACATTTATAACATGTTAAGCAATTCATTACATGTTGTAAAATGTGTCCAAACAACCAAGGGAAGCATTATAAACTCATAGAAACCAAAGCTAGTTGTGAGAGAAGGCAAGGCAATGGTTAAAAAGAGGGAAAGGTGATTGCAAACTTTTGTAAACCGTGGGATCTGGGAAGTGTGATAATCTTTTAGGAGAAGACTTCCAAGCACTTAAAATAGTACAACTAGAGATGGAGAAAAGGTGTCAAAGAAAGAGGGGGACAATAATTAGAGGAGAGAGGAGTAAAAAAGAGAATAGGGGAGAGCTATAGGGGATCTAGAGAAGAAAGAGAAAGCAGTGTAGTCAAAGGCGATTGTCTCGTTGCCTAGGCGATGGGCGATGCGATTTTCAATGATAATCTTAACATGTTACAGGCTAGGTGTCTTCAAAGAGGTGACGTTTAGGCGATTGCCTTAAGCAAGGCGAGAGGCGACTAGACAATGACATTTTTCTTTGCAACGTATTTTACTTGTATGTCCCTTAAGTTTATAGTGTTTTATACACTTATTAAACAATTTTGAAAGAGACATGTCAATATAAAAGAATATAGTTGTAGTTTATAAGTTTTATTGTCCGATCTATTTCAGTAACAAATGTATTATTATCAAACATAAAACTAACCTAATAAACAGTTAAATTATTTGATATTTTGCCAAAAAATCAAAGGGTAGTAACACTTACAACATATAACAATTTTAACTAAGGATTGATATTTCATCTTCTATACCCAGTCAGCTATCATCATTTTTCACAAAATCTAAGTCTACCCACTATAAAACATCTTCTCTCCATCAACCAATTGATCACTTATATAAGAAGTCTTCCTAACATAGGCCTATTTTTTTGAGAATTAATTTAGATGTCTATGAGATTGGACCTATAATGTCTTCCACATTATGAGGACTAGCAAATAAGAATTACATAAACAACAAAACTCTGAATATTAATTTAGAAAAAAAAACCGCTAAAGCTTAAAATGGTTATATCACTTATATACGTCATATGTAATTTTTAGATTGAACTTTTTAGTGTTACTATAATGATAAGATATTATTTAACTTACAATGAATTAACTTTTAATGTGTAATATACATTTTTGATTATTTTTATTAGTTAGCACTTTACTCCACTCAAGTTAGCACTTTTTTGTTATTTCACTTTTTAGGAAATGTGAGACCTTAGTACCATAAGGGCGCCTTTCGCCTTTAACTACACTAAGAGAAAGAGCGGCACACCAAAGGTCCACACCACCTTCCTGCCTTCTCTAACAAAATAATCCACAACCATTGCATCCCCACGAGTAGCCAAACTATACAAATGCGGGAATCTCTCCTTAAACACCTTATCGCCACACCAAAGGTCCTCCTAAAACTTCACTCACATCCCCTCCCCAACCCCAAATTGCACCTGCATCTTAAAAGCACCCACCCCACTTTGAATTCCTTTCCACAACTCGCATTTCGAGGTGCCGATACCGTTACGCACCGATAAAACGGATCGGAAAAATTTCACGGCAGTAACGGCCGTGACGTCCATTCCGAAACGGTAACAGCCGTTACGGTCCGTTACATATCCGTAACGTCTGTTATGTACCGAAAGAAGAAAGAAAAAAAAAAAAAAGCAAACAGAAGCAAGAAAGGAAAAAGAAAAGGCAGATTCTTCTGTAATGTATAGACAAAAATTATTCAAAGAATATACGGATTAAAGCAGTAAAGTGACTGAAAAGTTGAATTTGAAGTGAAAGAAAGCAAAGAAAAGTTGGAACTAAAGCTTACCTGGAAGAATCAGTCGTCTCTTTTCATCGGTGGTCGTCGATCGTCGGTGGGCGGCAGTCGGCGTAGTTCCAGGTGGGTCGTCCGTCGTCGCAGACCCTCACGGAGTCGGGGCCTCACGCCGTCGTCGCGGAATGCCGACTGCCGACTTCCGTTTCTTCTCTGTTTTGTCCCACGAAGGAGAGATGAAGTGGTTTGGGTTTTTTACGGAGTTTGTTTGGTTTTGTTGGAAGAGGGAAACAGGAAGCTTCTAGGCTGCTTCATGTGATATTTTTTTTTTTTAAGTGTATGCCTTGGTTTGTTTTTACAACTCTCTCACTCGTCTTTTCTTTCTTTTTCTTTTTTTTCTCTTTTTTCAGTCTCTGCGCCCCTGCACTGTGTGTTTTGTTTGTAAGTTTTTTTTTTTTTTTTGGTAGTTTTTTTTTTTTCTAGTTTTTGCGTTGCCCCTGTTCGTTTTGTTTGCAGGCAAATTTTAAGTTTTATTATTTATTATTTTTTTCATCTTTACACCATTGTTTTGCTTCTTATTTTTATTTATTTTTTTATTTTTTTCATAGCTTCTATAATGGTTTGTAGTTTGTTTTTTTTTTTTCTTTGTTTGAAATTTGTTTTCCTTACCTATGGTTGGCTGGAAAGATTTTAAATCATGTTTTATATATATTTTTTTAAATTCACTTGTTTATTGTCACTTTTAAAATTTATTAACAACAAACTTAATTTTTTTAAAAATATTAGTTATAAAGAAAATTAAAAAAATTATATTGACAAATAATTAGTAATTAATAATTATTGATTAACAAAAAAATACAACATATCAATGACTAAAAAAATAAACAATTTGTAATGTTTAGTTTATTTATTAAATATTAACAATAAAGTTATTAAATTCATGGATTTATTTTTTTAAATTATGTTTTATAACATTTTCCTAAAAATTTACTTGTTTATTGTCACTTTTTTTCCTCTTTTTTAATTTATTAGCAACAAACTTAATTATTTTAAAAAATTAAAAAAAAATTATATTGACAAATAATTAGTAACTAATAATTATTTATTTGCAAAAAAATACAACATATAAATGACTAAAAAAAATTAACAATTTGTAATGATTAATTTATTTATTAACAATAAGTTATTAAATTCATGGATTTATTTTTTTAAATTATGTTTTATAATTGTTTTCTAAAAATTTACCTGTTTATTGTCACTTTTTTTTCCCATGGTGTTAAATATGTTAGCAAGAAACTTGATTTTTTTTAAAAAATTACCTATCAAAAGAATAAAAAAAAAATTATATTAACAAATAATTAGTAACTAAGAATTATTGATTGGCAGAAAAATACAATATATCAATGACTAAAATACTTAACAATTTGTAATGTTTAAGTTTAATTTATTTATTAACAATAAAGTTATTAAATTCATGGATTTATTTTTTTAAATTATGTTTTATAATTTGTTCCTAATTATTTACATTATTTGTTGCAATGTTATTCTTAAAAATCATAAAAATGTTATTTTTCGGTATTTTAACTTTAAAAAAATAATATAAAATTATAAAACATCTTTTTAAGTGTCATAAAAATGATAAAAATTACTTTAAAACCGTTAAAAGTAATAAATTGAAGTAAAAACATGTGTATAGTAAATCTTAGGGAGTTTGCTAATGTTTGAAAAAAATTCACAGTTGCGGTTCCGATTCCCGTTACGGGTGGGCCGATACTCCCGATACCGTTACACCGCGACCGCAACTGCGTCATATCCCGCGACCGCGATTTAACACTATGCTGGAGAGCCATTCACCTACCGTTGAGATACAAGTTATTATCCAATCCCTCAACTTCTCTCCGAAGCTCATCATTCTTAGCATGGCTTTCAGGAACTCCCAATTAATGTGATTGTAAGCTCTTTATGTCCAGCTTGCATAGTAAAGCTTTTTCCCTCTTCTTCCTCTGAGCATCAATACACTTATTAGCAATGAGCACTGCATCTAAAATTTGCCTACCTCCAATAAAGGCATTTTGGTTGCTAGAAATCACACCTCCTACCACCTCCCTCAATCTCATAGAAAGAACCATGTCCAATAGTTTATGAACACTCCCCACCAAACTAATTGACCTATAATCTCTAATATCCTCTGTCTTTTCCTTCTTTGGAAATAAACCAACAAATGGAACATTTGGACTCTTTTCAAAAAGAGCTGTGACCGGGGAAGTCCTCAAAAACGACCAACACATCAACTCTCACAATCTCACAACAATGCTTGAAAAATGCCATAATGAACTTGTCGGGGCCTGGAAACTTATCCCCATTGCAAGATTTCAAAGCTGCCACTATTTCCTCCTCTCCAAAAGGTTTCTCCAAAACAGCTGCTGCCTTCCCATTCAACACCTTCAAATTCAAGTTTTTGATCTCCGATCTCCAACTATAGGACTCTTGGAACAACACCTTATAAAAATCAGTGAACCCTTTTCTCACCTCCTGTTCGTCACT
Source organism: Nyssa sinensis (assembly GCA_008638375.1). Lineage (NCBI taxonomy): Eukaryota > Viridiplantae > Streptophyta > Magnoliopsida > Cornales > Nyssaceae > Nyssa > Nyssa sinensis. The sequence continues at coordinate 21,625,112 of CM018032.1, forward strand.
CAACACTTAACTGCCAATTTTGATAGTGGAATTCTGCTGTGAGCACTAGCAACTATGTGGGAAAATTTAGGATTTCAGTTCCTTATCTTAATCACAAAGCCCTAGATTTCCATGTCCAAGTTATCTCCTCCACCTTGAAGAGCATGCTTAGCATGGTGTTAAATAACAGCCGTTACGTTACGTATCGGTTTTTTGACCCTTCGATACCGATACTGACTGATATATCAGTGTTACTAAAATTCACAGTCGTATCGATCGATATCGTTATGTATCGGCCGTTATGGCGTTACAAGCCGTTACAGGATTGTTACATCTATTTTATGTTTTTTTTTTCAATTTTTTTATTTTATTTTATTTTTTTTCAATTTTTTTTTACATAATTCTTATGATTTTTATTTTTATAACATTATATACAAGAGAGATACTTAACAAAAATAATCCACAAAAAATTGAAATGGGTTGCCAAAACATTCGGGTCAATACGAACTCGAAAATGTCTCTTGGCCTCAAAATTTTTAATTTTTTTTTTATTCCATAACTAATCAACTAAATTGATTTTCATGCTTATAATTATTTTTTGTTTTTATTTATATTATTCTTTGTAATGCCACTCAAATTAAATGATATTTCTTATTAGTTTAACTTTAAAATATCCATATAAATTAATAAAATATTTTCTTAAGTGTTATTTATAAATTTAAAAAAAAATCTTTCTAGGTGTTAGAAAATTAAAAATTTATAGTAAAAAAGATTAAAATGTGATGATTGTAATCAAGATATGTGTATCAATGACTTTTATGAAATTTGCTAGTGTTTGAAAAAAGTTCACGGTTATAGTTTCCGATTTCCGTTACAAATGACCCGATACCCCTGATACCATTACACCGCGACTGTGACCGATTTGTATCCCGTGACCGCGATTTAAATCCATGATGCCTAGTTCCCCTTTTAATTCATACGTTCTCATCTTTTCAGCTTCAGAAACACCATCAATTGGCTCCTTTGAATCAATAACCGGAATTTCCTGCAGCTTCCATATCTTCAAGTTGAATATGATGAGTCATCTTAATGTTGCAGATGAAATGCATGCATAACATGTAATGTGTCATTGGAAACTACTACATTGGTGATAACTATACAAAATATAGAACACCTTTTTTTTTGAAAAAAAATAAATAAGAAAAAGAACAATATAGAACACCAATCTGTATCATGGCATTAATATATTCATTCCACCATGCTGGCATTACATGGATTAAAGAAGTTGATGCTTAATTCTCTTTAATTCCAGCTATCAGCAATCTGTGAATTTGTGGATTCTTAGAGGTGACCAGGGCTTTATGGAAGGAGCTTAGTTTTTGTTCGCCTTTACATACACCAAAAATGGACATGAGTTTGTGACCCACTAGGGCTTTGCTTTATTGAATACAATATTGTAATTATAAAAAAAACTAATATACTCATTCCATCACATTTTGTTCAGTTGAAGTATAGTTTTTTTTTTTCAGATAAGGAATAATGTTATGAATAGAAATGCCAATGGGGGTGTACCTCATGTATAACCAAAAAGTACCGGCAGCTACAAGGGACCATCATTACAGTTCAACTATCCAAAAAAAAAGTCAATAATAGAATGCAGAGAAAGAAACGAAAAGTATTAACATCTACTTCTTCAACTTATGAACAAGTAACTCCATCTCCTCAAAAGTACGCGGATTCCACTTCTAGCAAACACACCACATCACATATAGGGAGCCGCTCTGTAGGCTTGCCAATTCTTCTTTGCAGGCAAGCTGTCGCCTAACTAGCTGTTTCACCGATGTTGGCATAACTCAGAGCACACCAAAAACAGAAAAAGCATGGATCAAACATCCATGGCAACCGGGCAATGAAGAAGGAGATGGTTGGTAGATCTTCCACACTCATTCATGCACATGCAACCCTTTCTCCCCAAGTTATCAAACCTAAGAAGTCCTCCAAAGTCGCAATCCAAACAAAAATAAGGAGACCTTCGAATGAATGTCAATCTTCCAAACGCCTTCCCGTAGAAAACCTACCCCGTTGTCTCCCCAAAGCACCTTATTATAAGATTTGACTCTAAAACACTCAGTTGGACATGGTCTCCATTTAATTATGTCATCCATATTGACCGCCATCTGAGCCCCATATAACAAAGCCAAAAAACAAAGAAGTTTCAACAGAGGGCAATTCATAATCCTGGAAAGCCCTAATAAAAAGGGGGTTCCAAACCCACCTTTCGATCAGAAAAGAAAATGTAGGTGACACTTTTGCTTCTTTGTCCAAAGCAATATGGAACAATTTTGGGAACCTTCACTTCAGCGAGATATGCTCACACGGCCACACCAAGCTTCATTCCAAAAACAAACACTGGTACCATTCTCCACCACAAACTCTATTTGCACAACAAACTCACTCCAACCTCTTCTGATCCTTCTCCACGTACTTACCGCGTGCACCTCCCCACTGCTGAAGTTCCACCCTTGAAGACTAATCCCATACTTCCCTTCCACAACCTTGTGCAGGAGAAAATTAGGCTCCACCGCAGACCTTCACAACCACTTTCAACTAGAGCCTTATTAAACTGTCTATAAGAGAGTGCACCCCTAGTCTCCGCAATGTAAATGGGTACTCACCTTTTCTAGGAAAAAAAGATGATACTACTCCACAGAAAATCCCTCTAAAGCTTCTCCGAAGGTGAAATAGAAAAGAGGGGCATGAAATATGCTGGTAGACTAGCTTCCCTCCCCTGGACAGATATTGCCTCTTCCATACCGATAACAACTTAGAGCAGTAATACCTTGTCTTGAAGTTCCCTTTCCATCGAACTCTGACTCTGGCTTTGTCTAGATTGGTGCTGTAGATGAGATTTGGTTGAATTATTGTTATGATACTTGACAATTACAATTTAGAGTAGTGGTACCTTGTCTTGAAGTTCCCTTTTCATCAAACTCTGGCTCTGGCTTTGTCTAGATTGGTGCTATAGATGAGATTTGATTGAATTAGCGTTATGATACTTGCCGATTACAATTTAGAGTAGTGGTGCCCTGTCTCGAAGTTCCCTTTTCATCTAACTCTGGCTCTGGCTTTGTCTAGATTGGTGCTGTAGATGAGATTTGGTTGAATTATAGTTATACTTGCCTTCGGGTCAGATGCTGAATAATTAATATGATACTGATGTTTCTCAATTGTTGCTCAATTAGATGTTAGACCTTGTCCTTTTCTACTCATTGTTTGTTTCGATTGGTGTAATCTGTTGGCCTTTGGTTTTTCTTCATATTCTTTTATCTGATTCACACCGTCCTTTCTTTGGTTGCAGGAGAAACTATACAATTGGATTCTGAGACAACAAGAAGAGGGATCAAGAATGACTACTGTTGATATAATTGCTTACATTCAGGTTCTTAGTTTGCAATTTTTTTTTATATTGGTTCTTTTGTGGTTTCTCACACTCATGGTTTCTTCAGCTGTCCATATAATTATTATTTTTTTAAAATTTATTTATTTAGTTGTTGCTTCTATGCTCTATAATGGTCAAACTAAGCTGTTTTTGTTGTAATGTTTTGCATTTCAAAAATCTGCAGCAGGTTAAGTTTTTTTTTTTTTGGGGGGGGGGGGGTTGCTATGTAGGATATGTTAGCCTATGCTTTTCGGATTTATACCTTATATTGTAGATTTTAATTATAATGATTAACGAAGTTAATGTTTTTGATTTTGCTGCTGATATTTGAATCTCTTTACTTTCTCCCTAGTCCATGAATAATGATGGTAGAACCTATTGGATTGATCAATGAGCCAGGAATTTGATTGTGTATTTTCTAGTAAATGTCATTGATAAACCAACGTTCCTTAAGTTGTTAAAGTTGTGTATAATATTCATAATGATTGTATCTGGAGTAGAATAAATGTTAGTGATGTGAAGCATTTTATGTTTGACTATAATTTTAAACATGAATGAGATGGCTAATTCATCAGCACAAGGACAAAATAGGCAATGTAGAATTTTAATTTCAGAACTTTTAGTGGGACCATGTTTAAACAGCAAATGTAACCCAAAGTGTTTTTGTCGGTCCTTGCCGTATGATGATGATGATAATTTTTGTTTAGATGCATGCTTTTAAGATTGATTGTTTGGTAAATATGTTTCTTTGATATTCAGGGAGTTTCATGCGGTTTCTTAGGCAGAAATGCTTCATGGCCATTTGGTGTGGTTTTAAACATCTACAAGGCATGAAGGCTGAACTGAAATTAAATCTGAATCTGAATTCTCTTTCTTATGATTCAATACTTAAAAGGGATTGTTATGGAATTAGAGTTCCTCATTGGTATGGAGACAACCCCCCCCTGAAAAAAAAAACTCTTCTCTCTCTCTCTCGCTCTCGCCCCCCTTTACTTTGAAATAACTCACCTGGGTTCTTTCAGAAGTTAGAACCATTTTTAGGTTCATTCTTCAGTATATTTCACTCCTGATTCCTGAGAGTTCAGGGAGATTCACTTGGTTTCTTAAGCAGCCCTTTTGGCATGATTTTTAACATCCTCGAGGATTGCGGAAGGCTGAACATAAATTGGGGTTATTTTTTATCTTTTTTTTCCCTAAAAAATAACTGGATGACTGGAGAAGAGGCGATTGTTATAAAAGAGGCCATTCCTCTTAATATGGAGGAGTAAAATCAGACCCCTTGTGATTGCTTTGAAATAACTTTCTGCTAGGAATGGTTTGAAAGAGGTGCTCAACTTTCCACCCCAACTTATTCTAAAGCCTAGCAACTTCACTTCATTTTTTCATTCTTGAAGCATCTTTTTTGTTTCCTGCATGTGTTCCCATTAATCCACACACCTCATTATAACAAGGTTGTCATACAAACAATTGAAACCTATCAAAAAAAGTACACACACAAACAACTAAAATCTACAGTGAATTAATCTGGCCATTCAGTTTTGTTCGCAAGGTGGCAGGAATATGAAATTACTTTTTGACACAACTAATCCCATCCAACAAGTACTCGCATATACGGGGATATGCTATTGTTTGTTTCAGAGTTAAAATGTACAGGAGAAAGGTAGAAGGAATACTGATAGTTAGAATGAGAGAAAGGATGGGTCAAATAGTTATTGCTCTGGATCATATTTGGCAGTTTAGTTTCTTTACATGGAGTGACAGAGAATTGTTAGATTGCCATAATGGATTTTAAAGAACTGATATCACAGGATGGTCTTATAATGTGATGTCGTTGTTGTGTTTGCTGCACCACTTTGTAATCAGATTGTAAGTTCAGTTAAGAGTACCTATGAGAAGTCACCTAGCAGGGACCATTGAGTCCTATGATGGAAGAAAATAAGGGTGAAACATGCAACCAAGGGAAGAATATCAACTCTGAATATTGTAGATGCCTACAGTCTGGGCATGGTTTTAATGCACATCTAAAAGACTAATAATCTAGTAAGAACAAGAAAATAATTACTTATAAAAAGAGAGAACTATAAAATAATTGCGGCCAAAGTGAGGCTGAATTGATCACTTATGGTGTGACGACAGAGGTGCTTTGCTGGTGAAGAGGCAAAATTTTCAAATTAAGAATGACTGGAGCGTTTGTAGTAATGCAGTCAATTTCTCAAGTGAAGCTGAAAGGTAAGTTTTGCAATATTAAAATGGTTTGGAGTGGGAGCGTAGTTGTTAATTTCGAAGTGAAATGTTATTCTGAACATTATTTGTTATTCAGATTGGAATAATTGTTACCTTGTCTGCTGGTTTTTAAAAGGGTCGTTCAGTTAGAACTTAGAAGTCTACGAAAGTATAAAAATTTTCATCAGGTCCTACCTCAAACTTAGTAACCCACCAAGTATCCTTCAAACCTTTAATGACTAAAATATTCTTACATTCCTAATCAGTTCAACACTACAAAAAGACTAGGTGCTTGACCGTTTTCAAAAAGCTTTTCAAGATTCAATGACTTATAAATTATAGAACCATTTTTAATAAAATTTATATATTTAGATTCAAAAAATCGAGATCTATCAAACAAGATCCATATTGCATATGAAATTTTGAAGAAAAAATCAATCCAAAATTGTAAAATTTCATCTCTGCAAAAGTGTAAAATTGTACACTTTTCTAGTGAATAATTTCATCCCAGGGAAAATGTAAACTTTTACAGTTTCATAAAAATTGAGAAAGTTCTCAATTGTATTTAATTTTATTGAGCTTTTGCTACATGTTGGATGATCAAAACTGACTTTCAAGACTGTGAAAATTTTTCAAAAGAAAAATATCAATATGTAAAGCACGAGTGATTAAAAATACATTAGTTTTAACTATTGCATAATTATAAAATTTTATAGTGTTGAACCTCACAAGTTTCAATCCAGAGAGTATATCACGGAACCTCGTGATATCACATCACAGTTTTCAATCCCATCAAATTCAATCCCTCTTATCCTCTCTATCTCTTCTTTCTCTTTCTCTCTCTATACTCCCATGGATTTAGACACTGCTAAACTCGAAATTTTCTTCTTCCTGTTTTGTGGGCGGTGGCCACTTAATCCCAATGATAGACCTTGTCAGACTATTAACATCTCACGATATCAAAGCCACTGCCATCACATTCCCCAATGATGCGTTGAGGAAAGAAAGTATTAAGTTTTAGAACTCTTGCTAGGTATGCCATTTTCATGTTAACCTTGTTTTATATGTACTGCTGCTGCATCAATGGGGGACCACACTGCCTGAGAAAAAAAATTAATAAGAGAAGGAAAAGAATGTACTGCTCCTGCATCAATGGTGGCCACAGCCTGAGCAAAAAAATTAATGAGGGAAGGAAAAGAAGGATATAGGAACCTAGTCTTCCACCAATCCATCCATCGGGACCAACAATTCGGTTGTGATGTTAGACATCGTTGATGAGTGAGAGGAAGAGAGCAGAGAGACAGACGAGAGAGACGTGAATGGGTAAAGCATAAAGGATAAGGGGCAAAAAAGTCATATATTAAAATTTGGTTGTGCCAAGTGCCAACTCATCAAAATGGACCTAAGCTCAAAAATAAAATGACCAATTATCCTTCAGCTCAAAATGAAAATGCATCGGAATCTTACAATAATTAATTATCTTTTTGAGGGACTTAAGACTAATTAACTTTTTTTTAAAAATAACTAATAGGGTCACCAATAAATATTTGGTAGAAGCTTCAATCGCAAAAAGGAAACTATGAGAAGATCAGGTGGGATGTCCTTGTATTAGAAGCATGTCATGTAATTTTCTTGACCGCGGGAAAGTGGAGTTATCACAGATTCACATGTACAGGCAAATATAATACCTAATAATTTGGGGAAGAAAAGTTTTGAAAGTTAAGCTGGTTATAAGAAAAGTAAAGGAGAACATGTTCAGGTGTTGTTTGTCCTGGTGTTATTTATTGTTAAGTTGAATGACAGAGAGAACTGTGAAGTCCAAGAGTCACATGGTCATCAGACAAGTGGTCTGAATTTTGAAGGCACAACAGCAAGTGGCCGTCTTAGTTTTCCAACTTGGTGGTGAAACTTGAGTGTGTGTTTCTCTTAAAACGAAGGGGACTGGTTCAGCATCTCATAACAACCATGTGAATTTTTTTATTGAGTGGTATCTCCTCTACCTCCCAAAGGGGAGGTTGAGGGTTTGAGTCCCAAAAGGGACAAAGTGGGTGCATGTATTTTTACTTATCGGAAAAAAATTGTTGCGTAAACAATGCCTGGTGGTTTAGAACGAACAGAAGGCGTAATCTCAGTAGCACATAGTTGCTGAACTTTTAATCAGCAGTAGTGGAGTCCTTACATCACGTTTTTTCCCTGGAGGGCTAGTTTATGTTGATGTTAAATGAGGGTTTTACGAAGCCTAGAAGTCACACGTGGAAAATGAATGTAGTTTTGTAGATTAATTTCAAGATGCTTAGTCAATGGGAGAGTATCAAACAAACAAGGATTTTAGGAATTCTAAAAGTCATGCTTGCAAATGTTTTGGTATAGTTAGTGTCAAGATACTCAGGCAATGGGGAGTATAGATTGCAGAATAGTTCTTAAATATATTGTTAAAAAGGAGGGGCCAGAATGGGATGATTGAAGATTGACTATTGTAGTGATTATATTATTAATTAAAAATTTCTGTCGAATCACCACCGTGTAATCTGGGTTATTTTGAATATTAAGTGTTGGTAGACTCAGGATAAGCATTTGTTCTTTCATTTTTTCTCCTCAGTTCTAGGTTTTGTCAATGTTCTTCAAGTTTTTATGCAATTATAGACTTTTAACGTCTGAGTTTCTATGCAAATATACCACTAAGGTATAACATCCTCTCTCTAATGCAAGGTTCTGTAAAAATCTGTAAATCTTATAGCAGCATTCACCTCAGTTGCATTATGATCATTGATAATGTATACTTCATTTGCAGAGTTTTTAATTTCATCTTTTTAGTTGTTTTCTTTTGTACTAAATATGGCTTATCATTGGCTTTCTTCCTCTTGCACTCCACATCCTATTGTGAAGTTTGCTTTGTGAACTGAGCAAACCTCTTAACAAACCAAAGAGGTAGAGGTTCTCATTAGCCCAAAAATAGGTTCAAGGTTCAAGAGATTGGTTGGTAACCTAGCAGATTGGAGGGAGGTATTTGTATCAGGGTCTGGATAGAAGTGCTGGAAATTTGCAGCAAGTTGGGTTCGAAATTTTTGTTATTTGGATTTCCATTTGTTTCTTTTTTAAAATTTTATGCTCTTTAAGGATCATTATAGTTTATGAGATGTTCGAAACTTTGAAGAGAAACAGAAGGAAAACAATTCATGTGTTGTTGAGTTGTTCAGTCAGGAAAAGGATTGCTTGTCCAAATCTTCTGAATTTCTGGTGCTTTATTTACCCCTGAATCTGCGGATATCTATTGCTGCAAAGTATATTATTACATGGAAACCTCTAAGAAGCTGCATCATTGTGAACAAGCATGGTAAATCCATGATGGCGACAGTTCATATTAATGGGAGATCATTTGAACTCCGATGTCGGGATTTAGACAGAGTGGTGAAGTGGTACTTGCTTGAGTATGGAATCAATACTGTTCACCATATTTGGGTTGAGTTTGCAGATTTTGTGTGGATTTGTGACACTCCTGAGGCTGCATCAAAGGCGGATTGGAGTCGGGGATTTGTCAAATCTCGTGCGACTGGGGCAAGGTGGAAGGCTGTTCATATTCAGGCTTCAGAAGGTTGGTTTTTTTATGTCGAGGTTTGTTCTGGATAAGTCTGGAGTTTGTTTACATCCCATAGCAATTGTTTGTGAGTGGATGGGTGGCATCTCTTTTACGGAGGATGCGGATGAACACGGATGAATCTTTAGACTATGGTATCTCTCATTCATATTTAGATGTTGCTAGATAAGAGAGCTGGCCAGAGGACCCTATTATTTGTGGAAGATGATGGGATGGTACATCGGAGATGGTGGATGTGCAATTCGAGTCCCGTAGAGGTCGATTGGGGTTCCTGAGATGTTTGGTGGGACGTTTTGGGAAATTGGGATCTAGGGTGCTAGAGAAAACTATTGCAGTGATGGGTGGATTGCCAATGGAAGGTTCTGATTGGGGGTTAGAGTTTCAGTAATGTATGGCTCTCTTTTCTTATTTGAATTTCCTTCAGAAGACGAGTTGGGCCGGATATTGAATGCTAAACAATGGAGTTTTGAAGGACGACCTTTGTTTCTTGACTTGTGGTCATAGGCTGGTGCATGTCAAAGAGCGATAATAGAATCGTGTACTATTTGGGTCCCCTTTGTGGGTTTTCCTATTCATATGTGGAGTATGGAGGTGTTTAAGGTTTTGGGTGATCTTTGTGGGGATTGTGGCAGTAGATGATGAGACGCTGAACAGATTACATTTTAGAAGGTCTCGGATTCGGGTGCGTCTTACTGTAACCTTGCCATCATTGCTGATAACCATTGCTGTGGGTTCTTGGAGGAATATTGTTCCAATTTGGGTGGAGTCTGCCTTCTTTGCTAATTCATAGTCGACCGGTTAGACCTGGTCGGAGGGAGTTCTCAAGTACTACGCTGTTGAAGACGAGTGTTAAGCGCCCACTTGTGGCACGTGGAGATGGAAAGGGTGGGTAGGTGGCATTTGCATGGGGACTCTCAAATCTTACGGGATCTCAAGTTTATATGTTTGACCAAAATGGATTTTATTCAGATTTTGGTGCTGCAGGGGTGCAGTCAGCACTTGCTTTTCAATTTGATGGGCTAGTTCATTTTGACGAGGGTTGGGTTAGGCCCAAATCTGTATCCAGAAGGGATTATAACTTTGGGTGGCAAGAGAATTATGGGTTTCGAAGGGATGGAGACCTCCCACTATCAAATAGGTTTTAGGTGTTGGGTTCATATGGGTCTGATGGTCACAACTGGGCTAGGTTCAGCAAGAATTTAAATGCTACTGGAAATGAAATGGGCCTGACCAGATTCATGGGCTGCCTGGGATTACAATTGTTGTTACTGGTGTCGATCGTTTCCAGAGTGTTCCGTGAGTTCCATACAGGAATGCAGCTAACCAGAAACCTCTGTTTCGTCAACAGTGGAGGCTGAACGGGGTTAAGGCTTTGTCTACAGGGCAAATACTACAACAGCAAATGGAAGTGGTGCAAGGTGGCCAAGGTGCTGATAAGGGAGATGCAGATGTGTCATCTAAGGACAGAATTTTGCTGATAGCTAAGAGCTTGTTTCATTCCTTCAATCGTCTCAAGTGACTGCCGGATTGAATGGTGTGGGGGAGTTGAATGGAGGGATTGTAGCCTTAACTACTACGACTAAAGGAGATGTATCAACAGGGGGTGCCCTGCTACAATTCTTTTGTAATGAATGTGTGGCAAATGGTCACAAGGGGAAGTTGAAGGAAATTTTGCAAGGGATTCAAGAGTACAAGGATCAAAATATCGTGTCGTTTTGGATGTTTCGGCCGAAATGTTTTAGTTTCGCCGGAAACCGAAATGAAACCGTGTAGGAATCACGATATTCCAGTGTTTCAATCGAAACACTTTGGTTTCGGTTTGTTTCGCACGAAACAACATCGTTTCGAACAAACCGACGGCCTGATTCGAAACCATATGCGCGAAGCCAGGGTTCCTCTGCGCAAAGCTAGGAAAAGGCAGAAAACAGAGAAGACAGAGAAGAACATATGTGCGAAGCCAGGAAAAATTGGAAAAAGCAGGAATAAAAAAGATTCTGCTTGAAATGTCTGAAAAATGAAAGAAGAGAGGAGAAAATAGGAGCTAACCTGATTGTTGCTCGCCACTGCGACTCTGGACTCACGCGAACCAGCCGCAACCAACCATTTTTCTTCCTCTTCCTCAATTCTTCTTCTTTCTTTTTCACTCTTATTCAATTTAGAATCTTTAGATCTCTTATCACTCTCTCGATCTTCAGTTCTTCACATTTCATGACTCACGGGTGACGAATCGAAGCCCCTTTGGCCCTCTCTCTGTCGTCGATTTAGCACGACATCATCATCCGACATTCCGACGCCGATCGAAGTCACTGAACCGAAGTCGCGATTGCGACTCTCGTCTCCCTCTCCCCGACGGCCCCGACCCCAGGTTTGTTTCTAATCTTTCACTTTTGTTTTTCTTAACTCTTAAGTTAACTTTCATTTATTTATATATATATATATATTATGTATTAAGTGTATATTAAATTTATTGATTAAAAAAAATATATATTATATTAATTATTAAGTGTATATTAAATTTATTGATTAAAATATATATATATATAGTATTAATTATATAATTAATACATAATAGTTAATTAACTGATTAATATTGTTATTATATTTTTATACCTAATATTATTAAATTAAATTAATTAATATAGTATATTAAAGATATATAATTAATTAATTAATTAATTACTTTGATATAATATATGTATGTGTATATATATATATATATATATTAGTATTAGACTAGTTAACATAATATATCATATATGCTTAGTTATTTAAATTTTTTATAATTAATATTAATTTAAATTAATAAAATAAAAATTAAGTATGTATCAAATTATGTATTAAAATTTTATTTCTTACATACATGCTTAGTTATTTACATACAAATAATCTATTAAATTATATTATTAATATTTATTTTTCAATGAAAAAACAAGATCATTTATCATGAATATGATGTATATGCCTTAAACATGCACAAATATTCAATAAATAGGCTTATTTGTATAAATAAATAAATTTTAAGTCATGTTTCTACATGTTTCCAATTTTTTCTCCGTTACCATTATGTTTCTGAAACGTTTCCGTTTCCAGACAGACCGAAATTATACATCGAAAAGATATTTTGATCCTTGCAAGAGCAAGGATATGGAGTCTGAGAAAGGGGGGACTACACTCTGCGAGGATGATTCCAGTCAGTCTCTTGTTGTAAATAATCAATGTGATGATGTGCCAAATGCTGCCATTATGAAGATGATAAATGGTGCTGTTGTGGTAGTTTTGCAGAAAGTTACAGGATTATTCTTCTATTCTTAGGGGAGAATGATGGGGAGATATCTATAGTGAAGGATTTTCTGATTTTAGTAGCGTGGACGGTCTGGGAGATTTAGTCCCTTTGGAGTGTTTGCCATTGGCTGCTATTGCACCGCAAGATAGATTAGATCATGGGGGGATGGAATTGCAGGTTATTGGGGCAGATGAGGTTCCAGATTGGGGCGACAATTATTTGGCAGATGGTACAGATGTGGGGCAGTTTGATAATGAGAGGGAAGTTCGTATGGCTCAGGTTTCTTCTTGGGTGTTGAGAAAGATGAAAGGGTTTGAGAGGCTGTTTGGAGTTTCTTCTGCTAAATATGAGGAAGACTTCTTGAAGCTGATTGAAGCTATTGAGAGATACAAGAGGATAGAGGAGAGAGAGGGGAGAGGGAGGAAGAGGAGATTTGGGAGTGGGAGATTGGGGAGAATTAAAGAACTTGACCACTTCCATAAATTCCGACTTGAGGAGGAATAAGGAGGGGGAACCTGTGGGGAAGGGTAGTGGAGTATTGAGTCTATTGGCAATTTCAACATTAGCATTTGAATTATTTTGTGGAATGTGCATGGTGCTAATGACCCTAACAATCATGCAGTGATATAGGGGATGCTTAAGCTGTGGAACCCATGTCTTGTGTGTATTCAGGAAGTGAAGATGGAATGTGTTTCAAGGGAGATGGTTAGGAATTTAGGTGGTGGTCGATGGGCAAATTTGGCTTACTTAGGTGCTAATGGGACAGCAGGGGTCTTCTTGTTATGTGGGACTCTCGTTGCAGAAACTAGATGTGAGCACAGGTTGTCATTTGATGATTTGTTTATTTCCTATGATTGAGGATGGTTATCAGTAGTTATTTTCTGGTGTGTATGCCCTTACAATGGACAGTTGTCAAGGTAGGCTTTGACATGAGCTGGGAGAGGCAAGGGACTGTTCCTTAGAGTATAGCAGGGATTTTAATGTTGTTTGATTTCCTAATGCTAGAAGGTTGGATTTCTCAAGCGATGCATGAGTTCTTAGATTTCATTAATGAACGGGAGTTGTTGGATTTACTGTTAGAGGTTGGTTGTGATTCATGGAGTAGTGAGGGTGGTTTGGATCATGTTCGTGTTCTCCTTTGTAGTGGAGGGTTGCATAGAGGGAGAAGTCCTTTACGCTTTGAGAATATGTGGCTTAAGGTTGATGGTTTTGTAGATCTAGTGAGAGGTTGGTGGCAGGGTTATCTGGTGGAGGGTAATCCTGGTTTTGTTTTGGCAAAAAAGTTAAAATTTCTTAAGGGGGATCTTAAGAAATGGAATAGAGATGTTTATGGTAATTTGGTGGTGAAAAAATGAAGGATTCCACAGGATATTCATGATATTGATGTTAAAGAGGGACATGGTGTTCTCTCTGATGAAGAAAGAGTGAGGAGGGATGCTTTAAAACGGGAATTGGTTAAGTTATTGTCTAAAACAATTAGTTGGTGGTAGAAATCATTAGTGTTTTGGCTTGGGGGTGATCAAAATATACAGTTTTTTCACAGGTTGGCAAATGATCATAGGAGGGTGGAATCATTTTGGCCGTGTTTCTGTTGATGGGACTGTTTACTCGGATCCTGTTGAGGTGAAACAGTCTATTATGCATTTTTATGAAGGGTTATATTCTGAAATGGTTCATTATAGGCCTTTGTCGAATGGGTTGGAGTTTGCTTCCATTGTACCTGCAGATAGGAAATGATTGGAGCGTCCTTTTGAGGAGGATGAAATGCTTGCAGCTTTGAGGCCGATTAGTTTGGTTTGTGGTGTGTATAAGCTTTTGGCTAAGGTATTGCCGTTGTGTTTGATATTGGTGTTGGGGCAGGTTATCTCAAGTTCTCAAAGTGCTTTTTTGTGGCAAGGAGACAAATTTTTTATGCTGTTTTAATTGCTAATGAGGGTGGATTCTCAAAAATGCAATGCCATTCCAGGGGTGGTGTGTAACTTGGATATTGTGAACATGTATGATCATGTTTGCTGTGTTTTCTATTGTGCTTTAAGGTTGTATTGGGTTTTCGAGTTAACTTGGGAAAGAGTGAGTTAATTCCAGTGGGTGATGTTTCTAATGTAGAGGATTTGGAGTTGGTTTTGGGATGTGCTGTAGGCTTTTTTCCTACTAAATATTTGGGCCTTCCATTGGGTGCTCCTTATTGGGCTTCCTCAGTTTGGAGTGGTGTGATTGAGAGGTTTCAGAGGAGGGGCTGCTAGTTGGAAGCTGCAACATTTGTCAATGATGCTTATTAAAAGTATGTTAGCAAGTTTGTCAACTTACTCTATGTCATTGTTCTGTATTCTGGTTTCTGTCGATCGTCAACTTGAGAAGCTTCAGATAGATTTTTTTGGGGAGGGATTAGTGATGAGGATAAAATAAATTTAGTTAGATGGGTAGGATTTGTCGAGCTCTGAGTATGGGGTCCTTAGGATTAAGAGGAGGATTTTTAATCAGGCTTTATTGGGAAAATGGCTATGACATTTTAATAGTGAGTTGTTGTGGAGAGTGATGGTTTGTTAGTATGGTTGTGAGTGGGTTTCGAGGGAAGTGATGGGTTTGTATGGGGTGAATGTTTGGAAGGGTCTTAGAAGGGGATGGGAGGTGTTTGTTAGGCATATCGCCTTTGTGATTGGGACTGGAGAGCGGCTGCTGTTTTGGTATGAATTATTGGCGTCGTATTGAGACTCTTTCTGCTGGTTTTCCAGCTCTTTTTCAGATTGTGAGAAGTAAGGATGCTTCTGTAGCTGATTGTTTTAATATTTCTCCAGATGATGTAGTGTGGGCTCCCTCCTTTCATCAGAACTTTCATGATTGGGTGGTTCCATTGGTGTTTTCTCTGATGGAATTTTTATCTTCTTGTCTACTGCGGCAGGGGGAAGGGGACTTCATGTGTTGGCAGTATTCTACAAGTGGTGTGTTCTATTTTTGTTATGAGGCTCTTTCTACTAAGAGGGATGGTGGTTTCCTTGATAAGATTATTCGGAAGTCAAGGGCCCCTTTCAAGGTGGTTTTTTTTTTTTTGTGTGTGGACAACTTCTCATAATGCTATTTTGACAGTTGATAATATGCAGAAATGTAATTTCCAGTAGGTGAATTGATGTTCAATGTGTTATTTTTAGGAGGAGACTGTGAGTCACTTGCTTTAACATTGTAAGGTGGCTGCGGGCTTGTGGAATTTGCTTTTTTTGTTATTTCGTATTCAATGGGTCTTGCTACAATCAATTATGGACATGTTGTTACAATGGAGGGGTTAGTGGCAACTATAAGAAGGGTAGGCAGGTGTGGTTTGTGGCTCCTCTTGTCTGATGTGGTGTGTGTGGAAGGAGCGCAGTTGTTACGTTTTCGATGGGGTGGCAAGGTTAGGGCTGCAACTCGGGCAGGCTGGGCTTGAGGCCTGTCCATGCTCAGCCCCGAGCCCGAGCTCAACCATAGAAAAGATTAGACAGTATCTGGTTTTTTCGGGTTGCCAAATATTCGGCCTTTTGACAGGTTCAGTCTTGTGAACACCTAATATGAACATTGGATGGAAGAGAGAATCTGTAATTGTTTTCCATTTAGAATTTTTTGGATTAGTTATTAGTTATTTAAGAAATTTGACCATGACTTCGATTCTGGAAGAAATTAGTGTATATGTTGTCAAAATGATGATTGGATAGTACAATGGTGCTTCATTGCATTAATAAAGGAAAAAACAACCTCCAATTGACCTTTCGTATTCTCAGCTGCCCAAAATGAACCTTTAACTGAGATTTCTCCTAAATTGTTCTCATGAACATTTCATATTTGGGTGTTCATTTAAAATGGAACCACAATAATGTCCACAATCATTCGTGATGGTTTCATTATAGCGTTCCTTACATCAAGGATGATTGCTAAAGTATATGCAAGTTATTGTCTAGTTTAATTTATACCAAAATAAATAAGTTGTCCGTGGTAAAGATATTATTCAGGTCAAAAGTGGTGTGATTGGGTGGTGTCGGACCATTTGTTTCGTATAACTTGCTGAGCACTATCATCAAACAAATTGAACAATGAAATGTAATTCAATCCCGTATCATTGAATAATTCAAATGTTCTATACATGAATTTGTTTGGTTGAACCCACTCATGTTGAAATCTGATCCTTTTTTTCTCACGCAATTATAATATATAACACAAACATCTAGGATGATTAATAAGAGTTGACAGTTTTTTAAAATTTGGTGCACTAATGTATGCTGCAAGTGTTACAAAGTTGTTGAGCTGGTTGCTTTTAGTTTAATTTGGTATTTTGCTTGTACAGATGCTTGTTAGAAATGCGTTCTCAGTTCATTGCATTTCCTTTTTTTAAAATTTGTAATAAAATTTGTAATATTTCTTTCTAGTGGGTACAACAGTTGGAGTTTTCAAACCAGAAATTTCCAGGAATTAAGGGGTAATTTTCTTTTTTCTATGTGCTCTTGTGTGTATCAGCATTTAGTGTCGATGCATATAGTTTGATTGAGGTAAAACCATACGGCACATTTTTTGATTATCTTAGTATTTGAGGAAACAATTTCATTTATGTTCTGATTATCTTAGTGTTTGAGGAAACATTTTCATTTATGTTTTCTTATTCTTCTATGTTTTTTCCTCCTTTTTTCATTAGATTGTTTTTTCCCCTTAAAAAAATTTCTGAAATATTTTAGTGACTTCGATTTTGTGGGGAAATTGTTCCTCTAAATGCAATTGCAAATGGATGGAACAATTTTTTTTTCCCTGGAACATCCTTGGAAGTTGGAACTCTAACAACTCTCTATCTTCTCTCTGATATTGTTATAGAATGAGCTCGAGTATGGGGTAGAGGAACCCCCCATGTCCCCCAGGTTAACGTTCCAGCACCAACACGCTCAAACTGGAATGCACTTAACTAACTCAAGCATCCCAGTATCTTCTAATTCATTTGGTCCGGTGACAGCTGGGCAGGGACTTCGTTCAGGGCATTCTGATCACCAAGCTAAGAATTCCGTTTTCTCAAATGCTCTCTCCAGCCCAGTTCGTCGCAGCCTTCAGCACTATCATTTGGCACAGGGTAGTTACTATTCAAACAATGTTATGCCATCTGGAAATGGACCCCGAAATAACGAAATCAGTTATCCTCATCAACAACACAGGGATTCCAATCCCCCCAGTTCCAATGACTCCTCAATGGACATGCATGCGGATAGTCCTGGTCATGAATCTCCTTATTGAATACTTATCCAAAAAAAAAAAAAATCTCCTTATTGAAATCTCTTTTGTGATCTGATGCCAGACATTCACTGCACTTCCCCAAGGAAAGAAGCCATAGTGTAAAAAGGTTGTGCTTACAGACTTAACATGCTGGGGCCGTGTGTATTGTTGAATTGTGCCGAGAAAAGTATCAAATCAGTGAGGAAAGATAACAACAAATCGAGCTATCGACACTTCTCATCAGTCCTCTTTTCACTTATCCCAACATATATATATATGTAAGGTTTGTTTTTGAGTGAGTTGTGAACATGTTATTGTTGGCCATGGTTTTTTCTTCATGTGGATATTTGCTCAGCATACATTCCGTCTGTGACTTCTGGATGATGTTTTTGCTAATTAATATATTTTCCTTGTTAAAGAGTTCTATTTATTTGTAGTTCCTGTTCTTATCCTTTTTTATAAAAAAGAAATAATAATAATAATTTATGGAATTTGTATTTTTTATGTGCTTCATTTGATAGGCCTTAATGCATGCAAGATTAGATGATGGGTTTCTAGTCACTATTTAGTATTTTCTCCTTCAACCAGTTGAGTTGCATTAGTAGATCTCAGCATGTTTGTTTCGGTTTGCCTTCACTCATGCAATTTGTTTGCTCTATTTTCCTTCTGTTCCCTCTATTTAGAAGTACGGAAAAATGTCAAGACGATGGGCAGATCCTTTTCAGGCTAATAATCAGAACTGGGATTTGTAGGCAAAGCTCCTGTGACCTCCATTGATTAACCTAGTAGACACCATCTGGCTAATAATCCTTGTCTCTAACATTTTTTTTTTTAACAGTAGCAATGAGATATTACAATGCATGTATTAGAATAACAGAAATTGCAAGCATGGAGGTACAACCTAGCTGAGTTCATGTTTGAGTGAGTGGAAATAATGTTAACATCCTCCTTAATTTGGAAAGGGAGAATGAGACTTGAGCCCACGACCTCTTCTTTGGGAGAGGGACATGGGTGGCCAACGGGGCGGACCCCACCCAATTGGTTATCCTTGTCTGCAACCATATGTTAATATAGGTATTAGAACATGCATTTCATTGTAAACCTTGTTTGGGTAGTCTTGGGGAGTAGCAGAAGAAAATACATTTTCTTTTATCTTGGTAATTGAAATTGGGTGGGTTGCATGTGGGGATGCACAGTTTCTTTCAAACTGGTCTTGCAATTAATGCATATTACAACAAAAAAAAGGTTACCATCCATGTCTTGCGGGAGAGAGCATTTGTGATGTGTTATCATAATCAGGAACTCATGTTTGCTGCAAAAAGTGGAGGGAGCTGCTCCCGAATTTGGGGAATTGTTGGATCTGTTCAAATTTTCCTCTAGTGACCTCTAATAAATAAAAGAAAAAAGAAAAAAAGTATATGTATTAATAATAGAAACAGTTAGGGTAATTTAGCCTTTTGATCACTGACTCTTAAAAAAAATTGTCATTTGAGCAAGGGAAGAATCTGTCAAAAAAAAAAAAATTGGAGCAACGTAATGTTAGAAGGTATAAATGCACATATGCAGCATCCCAGGGAAAAATGAAAGGAAACCCGTCAAACACTTGAATGCATATGCTTCCTTCTTTTTTGTTGTTGGGAGTTCTTGTCAGAATGCCATTTCATGGCCAATCTCCTATTCATTTTTATTTTTCCCTTTCATTTTATAGGGAACCAAACAGCACAAAATAAAAAATAGAGAGAGATGAGACCTCCAATAATCACTTTGTTACATGCTCTTCAACCTTTTCTGCATTTCCATCACTTCCTACAGAGAGAAACAACACTACAAAACCATAATACAACTCATGATAGGCATTGGGAAGTTATGATCTTCTTCACTCCTCTGGTGGGAATGCACTTTGCAAGAAGAAAATGTTGGAGCTGATATTTGGTGTACCCAATGGTTAGATCATATCTCACATATGCAAAGGCCCACTATAACTGCACATGTGGCATATCATCCGACCGCGAGGTGTGGTGATCCAAGTGTAATGAAGAATTTTCTAAAATGTTGGTGCGTTCAAGGAGAAGGATTCTAGAATATGATACGTGTCATCAAAGTTCCCTAGCGTATAAAGATTAGATATGCATGCTTACCTCTCGAACTATGGATTCCAAAACATGAGCATAAGGGGTTCTGAACTTGTCACCGCCTTCCATGGACTATCAATCTCAGAATAAGAAAATAGAGCTCAGTATGGAAACTACTATCTATGGATATCTTCAAATCCCATTTCTTATGGATCCTAATCCCACTCTCTTCAATTACTGTCATTACTCTCTTCGAACTTCACCATTGGAGTGGCTACCACCGGAGCCTTCTCGGCGGCCCTCTGACCTTGTGTTGTTGAACAGGTAATTAGAGAAGAGAAGGCTTCCAACCAAAAACTGGTAACATCAGTTTGGCACCACCTGTGGAAAGGATTAAAGTTCCCATTTATACGTATTTAGAGCTTAAGACATTCCTTCAAATTGTTCACTAGCAGTGGCCCCAAATCTCTTTTATGGGAGAAACCCTCCAAATCCTCAAAACCATCTCCCCGTCGGTAAAGGGGCACCATCTCATATGAAACAAAAAATAGATCAGATGCAACGAGAAGCCGACCAGATGCAATAGCAAATTATAGCCATGTCACAAGCATTGGCCTCGCTTGTACAAAGCCAACATAACACACCTCCTCCCCTTCCACCGGTGAACACTGTACATAAGGGGCTCCAGCCTCTTGTTAATGTTGCTGAGAGAGGAGAACACTGAGCTACCCGATATTCAGGCGATATAGTCCTCAAGGTATTGTTTGAATGGGGGCTGATCCTTAGACGTCTACAACAATCAATCGCGGAATTCCACTAATCTATCATCTTGTTCACTATCAAAAAAGCATTAAGGTGCCTATGCCACTGACCTCTGGAGTACCCCCAGTATATTTAGACCTTCCTCCACCTTCAAAGGCTCGACACCCTTCAGCTCCCTTGGAACAATGTCCCTCCATACCTACAAGACAGAATCCAACTGTAATCTTTGAGCCTGGAAATCCAAGACAAACTCAACACCAGGCACTAACAATGCAGCCACAGGATTAGCCTAAGATTCCACAAAGGATTGGGGAGATAATAGATTCTCAAGATCAGACTGCATCAACCAAAATGTTTCATGTACCTCTTGTAACACCCCAACCCTGTATAATTAATGATTAATTATCTAATTATTAATTAGTACCGGTTTACAGAATAGTAAAGGGAATTAATCATAATCCCGGCGGTCATGATAGGCCGATGAAATAATTAAATATGTCTCGAGAAAGAGGGTATAATACCCGAACCCAAATTGCTGGTTAAATCGGTAAAATAATGCCGTTTTAACACTAACGGAACTCGAATTAGTTAACCCCAAAAATCCCGAATGATTAATAAATGACATGGAACCTCTGACACTGAAGCTAACCTAACTAGGAGTTGACCGGAAGAAATCGCGTCGAAAAATAAGCTACAGAATGAAAGTTAGGAAGAAAACAGTGAAACTGCATTAATGCGCAGCCAAACAGGGCCTAAGCCCGAAATAGGAAAGGACCAAAAATTGTGGCCAAGAGGATTTGATCCCTTGACCAACCTAGGTAGAATTTGGTTTACCAAAAATTTACCAACTAAGCTAAGAGCACCTTTGTGCATATATATGCAAAGATATGTATTTAAATACCATTCAGATTTGGCCATTCCCCAAAGTGACCAATAACCAAGCATGCAACACATCAGCATGCATCACCCTATGCTATAGCCCATCATGCCTATCCCACCATGATTACATCTCCTCCCAACCAAATTGCATGCAAACCCATCATGCACTTGGGGGAGATGAAACATCAAGAGGAAATCTGGTGTGGTAACTTATACAATCTCCATATATGCATGGAGGGAAAAATCAGAACTGTGGAGAGACTGTAATGCTGATTTTATAGAGAGAGATTGGGTTATAGAGAGAGAGATTCCAAGCCATTTGTGAGAAGCCGTGTGTGTGAAACATGGTGTATATGCATGTCCATGGGAGATGCATCAAAAGGAAGGGACTGAGGGGACTGCATATTGCATGACCGACTGAGGCAACAAGCAAGGATCAGATCCGAGCCATAAATAACAAGGGAAACACTGTACAGAGGTAAGACACCTCAAAACTGCTTGAAATTCTGTTTAAAATCTGCTGTGTTGTTGGACCTTGTGGACTGCATGCATGATAATTAGGAAATAAATCTGAGCTAATGGCATAAATGGGAGACCGAGACGGCCTAGAAAACACCAAAACCGAGCCAGGTAGCCATTGATGACCTCGAATGTGCAGGTCTGAAACAACCCTCACCAAGTCGAATTCTATTAGTCTAAACCTGATTTAGAGGTCACAAGGATCCTAAATACCTAGGTGCGCGACCCAAACTCGCACGGGAAGGCCCTCGAATGTGGAGTTGCAGGTTTCGGCCATGAAACCCAACTCCCAAATGAGACTCCTAAATCACGATTTTTGAATGGGATAATGACCCCCACGATCGTACGGTTGCAACCAGCCACTAACCATCAAATTTGATGGAGAGATGAACATGAAATAGGCGACTTACAGTCGCCATTATCAGAGCTCGAACTTGGCTTACACACTGTTTTGATACTTGAAACTGATGCCAAAACGTTGGCTTGACATCCAGAGATATAATGGGATAAAGAACAGTGAAGATCCATGTTCAAAAAGTCACGAAATTGAGTTTAAAAAAAATCTGCAGTATTACGGTTACTGTTCATCTCTCGTGGGGAAGACGATGAACAGTAATGGGCACGGGTCTTGGACCTGGACCGGGTTTGGATTCGGGTCAAATCCGACCCACCCGCAAATCAGTATTACCTAAACGACAGCGTGTTGGTTAGGTTTTAATCAAATTTTTTTTAATTGAAACTTGACCTGTTTGGTTACGGATGCAAGGAATTAAAATCGGATTTTGGGCATAACCTGAACGTGGATAAGGGGCCAATTAGGGGATAACAGGGATATTTAATTCCGGTTTTCTGAAGTGTTAGTAAACCGGTTGGTTCACAGTGTAATTGGACCGGTTCAGTTCTTGAACCTAAAACCCAAGGGGTTTGAACCCCTAATTTGTGTAATTATGTTTTAACCCCCAATTGATTTCTGAAATTACGGATTTGCCCCCAACTGTTTAAAGAATTATACAGTGGCCCAAATTTCTGAGAAACTGTTCAATTAAGCCCCTGACAAATTAATTAAATAATGAAATTATTATTTTATTAATTAGGTAAAATTACAATTTTACCCCTAGACATTAAATATGTCAAACGGAGTCCAAATAAATTAAATAAATAGTGTATTTTCACTATTTCAAACATTCCGGACTCAATGGTACAGTCCGGTTTTGAAAATACAGTACCAAAAAATACAGACCTGTAAGTGATAAATTACTGTACTGCCCCTGATGGCACCAGACCCAAATAAAAATAAAAGACAGTCTATTTTGACTATGTCGGGCGTTCTGAACTCAACGGCGAGGTCCGTTTAACGAACCGAAGTCCCGAAAAATACACACACATAAATTATAAAATGATTGAACTGCCCCCTAGTGATACCCAGGGCAGATTAAACATAAAAGATAGTCCAACTTAATTATGTCGAACACTCTGGACCCAATGGTGAGGTCCATTTTATGAACTGACGTGCCGAAAAATATGACACGTGAAATTACCAAATTACCCCTAATACTGTACGAAGCCCAAATGAAGTCCGATTGGGACGAAATTGATAGCGATAGAAGCCCAGATACTGGTGAGACTGTAAACATGATTAAATAACGATTCGGAGTCAGAATCTTACAAAACGTAAAATGACCAAAATACCCCTGAGCACAGTAAGTGCAAAGTAGAGGTCAAATAAAGGTCAAACTGATCTGATAAATTATCATAGGGATAATTATGAACACTGAAGGGCTAAACAAGACTCCGGGACAGTAATGCGTAAGACGAGGAACTGACCGATGTGTCCCGATGATCAAAAGCAGATACCAAACGAAGTCCAAAGGACTTAAGAATTTACATATGAGATGTATGGGACATTCTGAGGACCACGACAGGGTCCGGGGTAAGAATGACAAATTACCATTTTGCCCCTAAGGCTAAGTAAGCCCTTAACTGATAGCGATTCAAGTCTAAAAGACTTAGAACTTCATGTATACGATATATGGGATATTCTAAGAACCACGACTGGGTCCGGGGCAAGAATGACAAAATTACCGTTTTGCCCCTATGGTTAAAATAAGAACCTAACTGATACCGATTGGAGTCTAAAAGACGTAGAACTTTATATTTAAGATATAAAGACTATTCGGAGGGCCTTGACAGGGCCCGGGGCAAGAGTGATAAAATGACCGTTTTGCCCCCTAAGGTTGAAGAAGTAACTGACTGATAACGATTGAAGTCTAAATGACTTGGGTTATAATCCTGATGACTGCTGAGCCTAATTTAAGAATAAAATAGCCCCGGATGAAACCCGATGAGAGGGCGATAGGCTACTAGGCTATCTTAGGTAAACCGATAGATACCTAAGATGACAAATGAGACCTGAATGGATGAGTTCTGATCTGTATATGATTGATGATTATTGTTCAGGATATACATGGAGATGCCTGACGTATCTGGAGGTTATCGGATTGTTTGCGCAAGGAGATAACCGTAACAGTTTGTGAGTAACCTGGAACTTCTGACTTGGTGTATAAGTACACCGTCTAGTTACTGTATTTTGATTTACTGTACTGTTTTGTATACTGTACTGTCTGAATGCATACTTTTTTATACTGCATTGCACGTAACATGATTTTGTACTGTCCTACTCTCCTGTTCAGTTCGGGTCTGTCTTGTTCTGTTGTATGGTGTGTCCTGGTTTTATTCTGTACTGTTGCGTCTTGTGAGTAAACCTGACTCCTGAATTGGTGTATAAGTTCTGTCTAGATACTGTATTTTGAAGCACTGTACTGTTTTGAACGTTATACTGTTAAAAAAAAAAAAAAAAACATATATTTAAAGTAGCATATGCCTTGTCCTGATTGATATTGTACCAGTTTGTTCCGTCCTGTTCAATTCTGATATGTCTTGTTCTGATTGATGTATTGTTTCGTTTTGTTCCGTCATGTTCAGTTCCGATATGACTTGTCCTGATTGATATTGTTTCATTTTGTACCGTCATGTTCAGTTCCGATATGACTTGTCCTGATTGATATTGTTTCGTTTTGTTCCGTCATGTTCAGTTCCGATATGACTTGTCCTGATTGATATTGTTTCATTTTGTTCCGACATGTTCAGTTTCGATATGTCTTGATCTGATTGATATTGTTTCGTTTTGTTCCGTCATGTTCAGTTCCGATATGACTTGTCCTGATTGATATTGTTTCGTTTTGTTCCGTCATGTTCAGTTCCGATATGACTTGTCCTGATTGATATTGTTTCGTTTTGTTCCGACATGTTCAGTTTCGATATGTCTTGATCTGATTGATATTGTTTCGTTTTGTTCCGTCATGTTCAGTTCCGATATGACTTGTCCTGATTGATATTGTTTCGTTTTGTTCCATCATGTTCAGTTCCGATAAGACTTGTCCTGATTGATATTGTTTCGTTTTGTTCCGTCATGTTCAGTTCCGATATGACTTGACCTGATTGATATTGTACCGTTTTGATCCGCCATGTTCAGTTCCGATATGTCTTGTTCTGATTGGTGTATTGCTCTGTTTTGTCCCGTTATGATCCGTCCTGTTATGTCTCTGTCCTTGATTATGCCTGTGACTTGAACTGGTGTTTTGTTCCGTCTGATCCCGTTATGTACCATCCGTCAATAATCTGTCTGTCTTGATTGATATATGGTCCAGTTCCGTTATGATCTGTCCGAATTCTTGACTTGGTATATAAGTTACTGCATAGATGCTGTATTTTGATGCACTGTACGGTTTTAAAAGTTAAACTGTCTGAATGCATGTTTTTAAATGCAAACTTTTATACTGTATTGTACGCGGCATGATTTTGTCCCGTCTTACTATTATTTTGTTCAGTCTGTCTTGTTCCGTTTTATGGTCTATCTGATTTTGTTCTGCTATGATGTGTCTGACTCTGGGTACCATTCTGATTATGAGCGGTTTGGCATAAGTAGGCTTGATTACGCGCCTAACTGATATATTATTGTTATGCCCTGTTATGTTCCGCCTAGTACTGATCTGTTCTGATATTTGAATTAATTGCCTATACTCTCATTGATATTGGCATCATGCACTGTTCCGTCTGTTCTGATTTGTTGTTCCGTTTAGTTCAGCCCTGTTTTATTCTACTGAAATTGCATTTAAAGTAGATTTATAAAACTGCTATTTCAGAAACAACTGAACTACCCTTGTGCTTTGTAAACAAGAAATGGTTTTGAAACCCTTGACAGGGAACCTGTGTTACTCATTGGGCTTTTCGAAGCTCACCCCATTCCCTAACATTTTTCAGGAATGATATATGTTGGATCTGATGGCACTGATCTGTGGAGACTGGATTACTGAGGATTGAATCTGTTTAATCAGGTGAGTGATGTCCTATGACTGACTTGACTGATATGTACTGAATATAGTATGGCTCATGGATTTAGATGGTACTCTAGAGATTATAGTTCTGCTCTGTCGTTATATGTCGAATTATAGATATGCTCTGAGGTTGAGTTGTTAGTTGTTGAATTTTAGACTTGCTCTGTGTGATACATATCCTACGGTGGATACATGAGTTGCATTCCCGTGATAAAAAAAAAAAAAGAAGGTTTTAAATTCCGCTGCATCTGACCATACAGTCGGAGTGCAATTCACTGGAAAGTTCAGAAATTGCCTTCGGTTGGTCGCGTGGCGGCTAACTGGCATCACGTCCTCGACATCCGCGTAGGGTGGGGTTCGGGATGTGACACCTCTAGAGCAGGACGACCTTGGTAAGTTGCTTTAAAGGTTTTCCACACCATTCATCACTACCATAATGGCAGAAGAATGACCAAAAAAGTTTATTGTGCCAAAATTTACTTTGTACAACGGAATAGAGGATCCTGGGGACCATCTATCTCATTATCAACACATAATGGCTATACATGGGCTACTAATACTTTTATGTGTTGAACCTTTGGCACTAGCCTCAAGGGTACAACCTTAAAGTGAACAACTTTTACGAGCTCGACAAGCTATTCCTTTATCGTTTCCTAACCAGTAGGAAACTGGGACCCCATAAAAGTGTTTCATGTAGGGGTTCTCTCTATGGAGTTGACAAGGGGTGTACACGCTCAACGAAGAATTAGGCAATTATGTACAAGCAACAAGCAAATATTGATCTTATGATAGGCGCACTAACAAATGAGACTTCCACCATTCTTTCCACAAGCTTACTTAGGATCAGAACAATCAACATAAAAAAGGTTGTAACGTGGCTCAGGTTAGGGGTTATATGAAAAAAAAAAAAAAAAGGATCAAAAGGATTCAAAAACTTCCAAGTACATACTAAGAGAATTTTCTTAAGAATCATAGCAAACCAAACTTCTCACTTGATGTACTCTTCAACTTTTTAGATCGCTGAATAACAATACTTCTTCTTCTTCTTTCTCTTTTTTGTTTTTAAATTTTTTTTTTTTTTACTTTGATGCTCACCCAACTGAACACTCTGCACTTGTACTCTTTCCTTTCTCTTTTTCTTCTTTTTCCAATTCAACACAAAAGAAAAGAAATGCAAATTCCACACCTAGTACCCATTTGGAAGCAAAAAGGGTAGGAAAATCAGGGTATAGGCTATACTCCAATATAAAGCGGTATGGATGATGTGGGCACATGAAAAGAAAAAAAAAACTATATGTGTTTGTTGGCTCAAAGTTGGCTACTAAGGGTCTATGATGAGAAAGGCTAGCTTGAAAGGCTCAAACGTTAATCCTAAATTGACCTTCATCATATCCCAAGTATATCCGCTGTCATACCACCAACCATGTAATGATATTCTCAAAAAAAAGTGCCCAATTCAACAGATCAATGAACGCTTATCACAATTTCCTGCATTTGTAGGCTCTCAATTCTCTCCAAAACTCACATAAATAGAAAAGAGTGCTCTAGCTACATGTGTCAAACCACCATCTTACTACAAAGTTTGGATAAGTGCTAACAGTTCTGTGAATGCCTCAGCAGAATTATTATGGTGGATTCGGTGAATTCATGAAAATGGCTATGAATGAGAATGAGTACTCATGTAAAAAAGATGCACGTGTGATGCAAATTTTAAAAAAATTCATATGAAAATATGCCACAGCATTTTAAATGTTGAATTTGCACCACCACCCGCCAATTTAAATGAAACATTGTCCTCAATGTTTAACAATCAAAATTGAATGGAGGGTACTGAAAAGGGGAGAATACACCTGATGTGTGATGAGGGCAGCTCGCTAAGCACCAAAGATGGCAACCAGAACTAACAAAATGAAATTAACTTGCCAATAAAAATAAAGAAAATAGTAGCAAACAAAAAGAAAAAGAACGAAAAATAAAAGAGAACAAAAACAAAATAAAACAAATAAAATAAAGAAAAAAAACATACCTGCATGGTGGGATCAAGGTTGATAGACCAGGTCCAAAAGTGGAATGTCTTCCACTTCTGGAACTTGCCTATAGAAATTACGTACCTCAGTCATGAACTTCCTCTTATCCTGAGCGCTTCAATCCACCGGTATCTCACCTGCAACCAAATAATTCACAATATAAGCAAACCATGGTAGAGAAGTAATAGAAAGTAAATGCTCATCGGGAAAATCATCCCTGATTGGTAGGTGGTCAGAGGTGTCCTCAAATGTAAGCCTCAAGAGATGGTCAGCCACTACGTTCTCCGCTCCTTTTTTGTTTTTGATGGTGATGTCAAATTCCTGCAAAAGTAGAATCCACCGTATTAGTTGCGCCTTAGCATCCTTCTTTGTGAGAAGGTACTTAAGGGCAGCATGATCTGTGAAAATAAGAATAGGAGAACCAATTAAATAAGCACGAAACTTATCCAAAGCAAATACTACAGCTAGCAACTCTTTTTCAATAGTAGAGTAATTCATCTAAGCACTATTTAAAGTTCTACTAGCATAGTAAATGACAAAGGGCTTCCCCTCCCTTCTTTGTCCAAGAACAACACCTACAAGCACAATCACTAGCATCACACATAATCTCAAAAGGCAAAGTCCAATCAGGTGGCTACATTATGGGTGCTGAAGTAAGCTTGCCAATTAGCGTTTTAAAGGCCTCTTGACAAGCTTGTGTCCACTCAAAAGGGGCATCTTTAGCTAGGAGGTCAAATAGTGGTCTAGATATGGCTGGAAAGATTTTGTATGAACCTCCTATAAAAGCCTGCATGACCAAGAAAGGATCTCACATCCTTTATTATCCTAGGTGTAGGCAATTTAGAGATTAATTCAATCTTATATTGATCAACCTCTATCTCCCTAGAAGAAATAATATGCCCTAAGACAATACCGGAAGGTACCATAAAGTGGCATTTTTTCCAATTCAAAACCAAGTCTTTCTCCTCACAACGAGTCAACACTCTCTCTAAATTCAATAGGCATGCATCAAAAGAAGATCCAGAAACAGTCACGTCATTCATAAAAACTTTCATGCAATTTTCAACCATATCACTAAAAATACTCATTATGCAACGTTGAAAAGTAGCAGGTGTATTACACAATCCAAATAGGCATTCTACGAAAAGCATAAGTACCAAAAGGACAAGTGAAAGTGGTTTTATCCTGGTCTTCTAAGGCAAATTCAATTTGATAATAACCAGAATAACCATCCAAGAAACAATAAAAAGGATAACCAGCCACACGCTCAAGGATTTGATCAATAAAAGGGAGAGGAAAATGGTCTTTCCGGGGGGCAGCATTCAATTTTCTATAATCAATACACATCTGCCATCCAGTCACAAGTTTTGTAAGGGCTAACTCTCCTAGGTCATTTTTCACCATAGTAACACCTGACTTTTTAGGGACAACCTGTGTAGGACTAACCCATTTACTATCAGCAATAAGATATATGATTCCTGCATTTAATAGTTTCAACACTTCATTTTTCACCACTTCTTTCATAGTGGAATTAAGCCCACGATGGGGGTCTCTACGAGGGCTAGTTCCTTCCTCCAAATTGATTTTATGAGAACAAACAGGGGATTAACACCTTTTATATTAGCAATGCTCCAACCTATGGCTAACCTATGCTTACATAGGGTCTGAATTAATTTCTCACCTTGAGACTCAGACAATTCAGATGAGATAATAACAAGAAAAGTATCACCTAGACCAAGGAAGGCATGCTTTAAACCCTTGGGCAAAGGCTTCAATTCAACTTTGGGTGCTTCTACACTTGAAGGAATCTGCTCTTCACTTTTTTTAGGCAACTCCTCAAACTTCGGTTTCCATGCTCATGCTCCATAATCTTGAGTTCTGTCAAAAATAGCATAAATATCAACCACATCAGATGAATCAGTAATATAATCAAACTCAGAATTAACAAGAAAATGCTCAAGGGTATCAAAATCATGAGTTGCAGGGACTCCCCTATCCATGAGTGAATCAATCATGTACGCCTGGTAGTCCTCGTCCTCCTCTTCTAGCTGTTTTGCAATATGGAAGATATTCACCTCGAGAGTCATGTTTTCAAAAGACAGTTTCATGAGCCCATTCCTGCAATTAATAAGAGCATTAGCAGTGGCAAGGAAAGGCCTACCTAAAATCAAAGGAATTTTTCAAGTAGAGTCAACAACAGAGCTAGTGTCAAGGATTATGAAATCAATAGGATAATAAAATTTATCAATTTGAATCAGATCATCCTCTACCACACCCCATGATGCTCTAACTGAACAGTCAGCCAATTGCAATACCACAGAAGTTGGTTTGATTTCTCCCAACCTCATTTGCAAATTAAATAGAAAAAGGCATTAAATTCACACTAGCTCCTAAATCAAGCAAAGCTTGCCCAAACTCATGATTTCCAATAGCTGCAGGCAATGGTTAGACAACCAAGATCCTTGTACTTGGAAGGAATCCTCTGCTCAATTAGAGCACTAACTTGCTCTGTCAGGAATGTTGTCTTCTTCACATAGTGTTTCCTCTTAACTGTACACAAATCTTTAAGAACTTTTGCATAAGTAGGAACTTGTTTAATCATATGAAAAAGAGGAAGATTGATTTTTACCTACCTGAGATTCTCTAGGATTTCATTGTTAGGATCCAAAGTTCGCTTGGTTGATTTTAAAGCTTGTGGGAATGGTACCTTAACAAGGCTTTTTGTCACCTCTGGTTCCTTGGGCAGCTCAGCATTACTACTATCTTGATCCTTTTCCACATCCCCCGATTTGTCCATTGTTGGGATGTGTAATGACTTACCACTTCGAGTCACAATGGCGTTCGCATCTTTCAAATTCTCTTGCGCCATGTGTTTGACCATGGGGTGTGGACTGAGCTTGGGAAGGGAATCTACCTCGCTCATTCACACTCAAAGAGCTCATCAATTTGGACACTTCTCTCTTTATCTCCTTGTTTTCTTCCATAACCTGCTTAATCAAAGATTCAAACTTTTGATTAGTCTTACCATGTGCTTCAATAAAAGCATGCAAAGTGTCTTCTAAAGAATTCCTAGAAAATGAAGGTGCATGATATGGTGCAGGGTATGATCTAGGGGGTTGTGCAGGTGGCTAGTTTTCAGACTTCCAGCTAAAATTGGGGTGATTGCGCCACCCCAGATTGTAGGTCTCAAAGAAGGGTGTGAAAGGCTTCTTGTACATACCTAAGGTATTACATTATTCCTCATACATCCCTTTCATTTCAGCAAATGTGAGACACTCTTGGGCGAGGTGATTTACCTCGCCACACAGAACATGGTCCAAAAGACTCTGCATGATTAGCCAAGTGCGTTAGCTTTAAGTCCCTAGCCTTTAACACCTCTAACTCCTTAGTGAGTATCTCTACCTTAGCCTTCAAGTTGTCCTCCTCCCTGAGATGGTAAATTCCACCACCATTTTAGTTCCCTATAGGTCGTGACCTATTTGTGCTCTCAAGAGCACTAGGTCCTATCCAAGTGTGAGCTTTTTCAGCAAGCTCATTAAGGTACTCTATGGCCTCATCAGGATCCTTTTGCAAAAACTCACCATTACACATCATCTCTACAAATCAGCAGCTTTTTAGGTGTAAGTCCCTCATAGAAGTAACTCACTAGACGCCAACTCTCATACCCCTGGTGAGGGCACACACTCAGTAACTCCTTAAATCTCTCCCAAGACTGATACAAAGTCTCACTGTCTTTTTGTGCAGAGGTGGAGATCTGTCTTTTTAAAGCATTGGTCTTATGTTGGGGAAAGTATTTAGTAAAGAAAACCTGAGTCATCTCATTCCACAATCCAATCAACTGTGGTCTCAGTGAGTATAGCCAACTCTTAGCTCTATCCTTCAAAGAGAAAGGAAAGAACTTAAGTCTCGCAATGTCATTTGTTTCATTTTAACTATGGAAAGTCGTAACTACCTCTTCAAACTCCCCAATGTGCACATATGGGTTTTCATTTTCCAAACCATGAAATGTAGGGAGTAACTATATCACCCCCGTTTTAACATCAAGTTGACGAGTATTGGGTGGAACATGATGCATGATGCTATGGCTGTGCGTGTAGGGTGGAGATGATCCTAAAGGGTCCTAGTGGGTTGATCCTCGTGTTCACTCATATTTTCAAAATTATCAAATAAAAAATTAGAAAAAATAAAAAAATTAGACTCTAAATCTGACTCTAACACAGGCCTACAAGCAAATCGACCTAATGCGTCCC